>OZ023320.1:24793959-24893604 GCA_964007375.1 Ophion obscuratus | reverse complement strand
AGTGGGAGAGGCGTAACGAGCGAGGCAGAAACTTTGAAAGTATGGAAAAAGATGAAAAAAGGAGGTAGGGAAAAAATGAAGTAGGGGAAGAGGGACGAAGTTAAAGAGAGAGAGAGAGAGAGAGAGAGAGAGAGAGAGAGAGAGGGAGAGAGAGAGTGGAAAAGAGAAAAATGAAGGGACACGAGATTTTTCGAGATTTCTAGTGTGGAGAGTACCGAGTGTACTGCAGGATCGGAGCTTCCGATCCGCACTGATTCCACGAGAGTTGCGGACTTTACCGTACACTCAACGACTCTCTCTCTCTCTCTCTCTCTTTCTCTGACTCTCTGTCTCTCCTGTATTTCGTTGCTCGTCGTTCTCCCGGTGATCGTCGTATAGCCGTCGTCTCCGTCGTTCGGTAGGTGAAAGACTCCGGGATCTGCGCAGTCGGCCGGCTCTACGATCACCAGCAGCAGTACGGATAGCCAGCAACGCACCACCACCGGCATCAACCGTTCCCACTGCCGCCACCACCGCTTCTAGCCACCTAAAACCCCTGCGGCACCCCTCGATGCCGTAGCCGCAACCTCTCTCTCTCTCTCTCTCTCTCTCTCTCTCTCTCTCTCTCTCTCTCTCTCTCTCTCTCTCTCTCTTTTCTTTCTCTCTAGGGGTACACACCTCGCGTAACATTGGTACAGCTCCAACCTTGCATGCACATTACGATCCACCCCATATATATACCCAACAGAGCTCGGCCACGCGGATTAGCGAAAGCCTCGAGTTGGAGATAAATGCGAACAATAAAACGCCTCGTCATTGATGAACTTCCGATGATTTTTCGACCGTCAGATCTCCCGAAAATTCCTCAACGTCATCGCCTCCAATAAGGGCATTGGCGATGCGCTCCTTCTCTTCCTCTTGAAAAAAACACAAAACTTTCCGTATTAGGTACCTGCGGGCATTACGGCCTAGCTAAGGGATGTTTGAGATAAAATGAAAAATGTTCAATTTAATCAACATGTTTTAATTATAATCATTATTTAAGTTCAATTTTATATAAAATGTAAACAACAAATGGTGATTTGTACCGTAAACAATAACAAAATTGAACATCTTTGGAAACCTTGCCAATAGGCCTTATTTTCCTACGGTAGGATAATAAGGCCTACGGCTTTAACATACTTAAATAATAAAACTGTAGGGAATATATTTGGTATTTGAGATCAATAATCACACTCTTAAAAGAGTATTAATTGCCTCGCCTAACAGCACTCGAAGTCATCAGTATCATCGACTGACAAACCGACGCACTCCTCATGATACCTTTTACCGCGTTTAGTACATTGCCTCATATCAGCTATCTCGATCTCTTCAAAGCCATGACAGTTCCACCTCTCTTGCTTTTGTGAAGTACCACTTTTATCTTTGGAAGTAGATTCATTTACGAATGCGGTCTTTTTTTGTTGGGGTTGAGATTTTTTATTTTCTTCACTATTTTTGTCAAACAGATATTTCGTGACTGGAGTTCCTCTGTAAGATTTTTCGATCAAGCGTTTTTTTTTCAGACTGCCACTCTGGAGATGGTTCCGAATAGTTCTTCTGGGAACTTCGTACCCCTCTGCAGCTTTGTGTGAACTCCAAGTTTCTCTTTGCACTGCTCGGACACCTGGCACCAGGTCGTTTTCTGACCACAACGCTCGTTTAGGAGGCATCGGGATCCGGGCACTAAAAATAACGATCAGATAATTAGCAATGAATGTGCGCACTACTTATTTACACTCGTAACAACTTAAAAGTAATGTGAAACACGTAATAAAACAAACATTGATAAAAGAAGTAGGAGAATAATAAGGCCTATGGTTAAATCTAGTAGGCCTTAATAACCGTCGACCACGTATGTAAGAAAAACAAAATAAAAAATGTTTGGACCACGATACGTTATTCAAATATTTAAGATCATCGAAGCTTGAATTAATAAAGATGAAGACTGTGATTTTGTAATATTACACTGATAAATATAAAGACTGATAAAGATACACATAAAGACCGTGATTTTGTAATATTACTATAATACGCTGAGAAAAAAAAACCAATTGATTCAAAAAAAATGTTTGGTTGATCCAAATAAATGTGCTGCTGAGAAGTGCCACCGATATATGAGATTGTTACAATACTATGAAATATTGGAAAAATTGATTGATTTAAATAAGATATTGTTTTATTTGAAAAAGCTCTTCTGTTCTCTGAATATCTACATTATCATTCAAATAAAATTATATTCTATTGAAATCATTCTATATACAATCCGTAGATGTATTGGATGAAATAATTAAGCGGTTGCTACAAACATTTTTCATTTCGTACAAAAATATAACCAATAGAATTAATTATTACTCTACTGCATCGAAACGAATATGCCATGGGACGTAAATTTTTCAATTTATTCTAAATCTTAAATAAAAAGTGAGCATTGGAATGATCATCCACGATAATAATAGTGGAGTGATTATCAGATATCCAATGGAATATTCATGGAGAGAATATCAAATATTCAACTGATAAGAACAGATACTACACTTTGATCTTAGCCACAGGCCAAGAAGCGAAACTCTTTAGTTTCTCCGGCGTTTAAGTAGAATTTCGGTTTGCGCTACGCTTACGAGAAATGAGCGCGCGTGTGGCTTCTAGCGGTTACTCCGAGAACTACGGGTTTCCTCACACCTATAAATTCGGTGGCGCTCGGCCATGATTTGGTTGAGATTTTGCAACAAAACGCGCAAGAAACAAATTTTATTTTCGCATAATTTTTCAACCAATCCAGACATGTGCTTAATATTTTTCATTCAAAATAAAATATAAATATTTTAACAAGTAATGTACTTGGAAATCAATATCGGATATGGTGAAAAAGTAAAATAACATATTTACTCAATAGAAATTTTCATCTGTATCAAACTAGCAAAATTCAATTTGTCTTGTGTACTCGATATTCATGTTATGTATTGAAATGCTTTTTTTGTTCGTTGCAAAAAATGCATTCAAAACTATATAATTCGTTCGCGATAATTTTTTAGATAGTTTCATTAATATATTGTTCTCGGCTAACAATATATCTTTTGAATGAAAAAAAACGTTTAATTTCATCATGTTTTTTTTCATCATTTCATTTTATCATTTTTCATTTTTCATAATTTCATAATGAAATAATTTCATAATGAAATAATAATTTCATAATTTCATAATTTTCATTTTTCATTTCATCATTTCATAATTTTCATTTTTCATTTCATAATTTTCATTTTTCATTTCATCATTTTCATTTTTCATTTCATCATTTTTCATAATTTCATCAACGTTTAATTTCATCATTTCATCATGTTTAATTTCATCAAGTCAATAGCGTTTTGTTTTGACTAATAAATCCGATTATTTACAACAACAATTTCACAATTGACTCAACGAAATTTCATTCAATAGCACCAATGATATTGGATCAATGATTTTTTTTCTCAGTGTATTGACTGTGACAAGTGTAATATTACGAAAAAATACTTTCGATTTATTCGGACCGATTTATACTGTTGGTGCTGCGGGGCCGCGTCTTACAATGGTCGATACAACACCGTAGCGGGGTGCGGGGTGTCGCGTTTCCGCAAACTTTTCGCGACATCTTCGTGCAATAGGCACCTGTGAGTGTGCCCTTGAGCGAGAGCGGTTATTTTAATTACGATTTTCGTTACTTAGGCCGTATTAGCCGACCGGCCTTATTACCCGCAAGTACTTTGTTCAAAAGTTCGAAACTCTAATGGCGAAAATGCTCGAAGTACTTTCGAAGCGTGTTGCACTTCGGCACGGGATCGGATACACCAAATATTTTCTCACCGTTCGTGGGGATTTATTAATTCTCGATAAGCCCTAAGACTGTAATCATTTTCTCGTCAGTCTGACGCGGTAATAACAGTACGCCTCGAAGATTGAGAGGAAAATAGAAATCTGAAGGGCGTGATGAAGAATCGAGAAACCGGTTATTACCATTTTTTTAAACGTTTTTGTGCGCGTTCGAGCGCCAGGTTGCCGATGGTGGCGCGGAGCAGGTGCGAAGGGAACATTTGGCTCGGGGCTCCGGTATATATACCAAACGCGCGATATACAGAGACACACATACACCCATTGGTTTGTGGACGGTTCTTAATGTATTTTTTTTTTTTTCGAACGAATCGGTGATTTTCGACGTGCGACGGTTTTTGAAATGACCTTATAATAAATAATGTACGCAATATGTAAATATGGCTGCGTTTATGTGGAAATGGTTTTGAAGATGAGGCTTAAGGCCTCGTCTTAAAAACCATTTTTTTTCTTTATTTTATTATTCCTTAGTATTTTATATTATTATTCCTTAAACAAAACCGATTTTTTTTCTATATTTTCCTTTATATAATTCTTTTTTATTTTTATATAATTCCTTTATATAATTTTTTTCTTTCTTTCTTTTATATAATTCTTTCCTTTTTTTTCTCCTATAATTCTCCTATAATTTCTTTCCTTTATATAATTCCTTTATATTATTATTCCTTAAATAAAACCGATTTTTTTATTATTTTATTATTCCTTAGACTTTTCTTAATACGGTTGTGAAAACCGTTTTTGATATTTTGAAAATTAGCAGAGTAATAGAAATTATAAGCAAGCCGCGCGCAAACCTCATCTAACGGTATCAAAACTTTGAACGAGTTTATCTCAGAACTATGTTTTTCAAATCGGCGCCCACGATATCTCGATAACTAATTGACCGATCGAGCTGAAATTTTGCACGTACCTTCGGTAGCCTCTTTCTGAGGTCTGGTAGCAGAATTGGGTCGAACAATAATTTGCCCACATTTTATAACTCGTCGAATACCCGAAAATGTATGAAATATCGTTAATCAAAGTTTAACAGGCCGCCATTTTGTAACAACATTTTCTTAAGTATTAATTCTGCTATCAGTGCTCAGAATACTCATACAGATTGAGAATATATATATATTTTTTTTCAGATGCATACAACATCGCCCAGAGTGGGCGCCGATTGAGGCGGTTTTCGGCGGACCATGTTGTAAAAAAATAAAAAAACTACATGAAAATATTTAAAATAATTTTTTTTTTTCATGTAGATACATTCTCAAAGGAACAATAAATACATATGTAAAATTTCATCAAGACAAGTTGAACGGTTTAAAAGTTATTCCAACCCAAAAATCTCGCCAAAAATCTCGCTCTAAACCAGACTACTGCCTTAGGGAGTTATTGGGTACGGGAATACTGGAATGATATGAGGATCGTGCTTCAAGTCGGAAGTCCTCACTATCATTTTGCGAATCCACATACAAACGCACACGTATATACGTATGCATATTAGAAAGGCCCAATTCTTTTTTTCAATAGAAATTTGTGTCGAAAATGTTGTTGAGAATGACAAAAAATGAGTGCTGACCAAATTTCTGCGCTTTATATCAATATTTACAGGTCCCTCATCGCGATTTACTATTTCCCATTCATTTGACATGGTAAAAACTTTGTTTGCCGCTTCTCAGCTTTATAACTCAGCTTGATAACTAAAAAAAGGTCCTTAGCATTCATACGATAAATTACCTCGTTCGAATTGTATTGAACGTTAAAGTGAATTTATGATCAATTTTCATGATTTTGTGAGATTTTTCGACTCTACGATAAAATTATTGATTTTTTTTTGTTGTTTTCTGATTAATCTGAAAAGTATTGTATCGTTTTCAAATTATTCCGCAGATAATTTCTAAAATTCTTAATAGATTTTAATTTATTGTTATTTGAAAGTACATTAGTCAAAAAGTCTATTCTTAAACCGAATTCAATTGCCCATAGCATGATAAATAAATATCTAGGGAATAATTAATAAAGGATGCTATACTTTTTAAGGTGAATAAAAAAAAATCAACAATTTTCGTCTCAAAAGTCCAAAAATCTCACAAAATCATGAAGTTTATCATAAATTCAACTGTAATGTTGAATAAAATTTTAACGAGTGAATTTATCGTTTGAAAGCTAACGACCTTTTTTGTAGAGTGTTAAATGTCCTATTAAAAATGCTTCGGGCATTTTCGTATGTTTACCCGTATCCGAGTTATAAAGCTGAGGAGCGGCAAACTTTTACCATGTTAAATGAATGGAAAATAGAAAATCGGGATGAGGGACCTCTAAATATTGATATAAAGGGCTAAAATTTGGTCAGCCCTTATTTGTTGTCATCCTCAATAACATTTTCGACAAAAATTTGAAAAAATAAAAATTAAATTTTTTTGGTCTTTATACTTATCGACCAGTAAAAGAGACGAAAACCCAGCACTTTTTAGCGTAGTATAGGAATTTTTGACTGAAGGTAGATGGTTGTATACTAAAAGTAACCCCAATAAAATGTTGCCTCTCAACTCGCCCTAACCCTCAGAAATAGGGGTTGAAAACTTATAAATCGCCGTATCTCGATAATTAATAGCCCGATCAAAAAAGATTTTAAACAAAAGTTGTTTGCAATAATAAAATTCGTATAAAGTTATTCGACATCCATGCCCCTATCTTTGAAAATAGCGGCACAAAAACGATTCGAAAATTCGAGGTTGATGCGTCAGTGGTGCTCTGGTGTTTTTGTGCCGCTATTTTCAAAGATAAGGAAATGGACGTCAGATAACTTTATACGAATTTTATTATTCCACACAACTTTTGTTTAGAACATTTTTCGATCGAGGTATTAAATATCGAGATACGGCGATTTTTAAGTTTTCAACCCCTGTTTCTTAGGGTTGGGGCGAGTTGAGAGTCAACATTTTTTAGGGTTACTTTCAGTATGCAACCATCTATCTTCAGTCAAAAATTCACATTCTACGCTCAAAAGTGCTGGATTTTTGTCTCTTTTACTGTACTAATAGTCCTGTTCGGATCGACAAGGCAGCTGCTAAACCCTAATCTTTTTGCTAGGACCCCATCATCTCCACATCCGATACGTAGATTATTCGATAAGACGAAGAGACATCTGTAATATAGGGCGAATGGTTAAGACGTCACATCTTGGTAGAAAAATATGTTTGAACGTTTCTTTTTATTGGCTTAAATTATAGATAAATAATTGATTATGAAATTATGGATAAATATCAGGAAAATGATATAGAAAAGCAATTATAGGCGAAAAATTATTGATAGAAATTTCTGAAGCTCTTTTTCCGAAACGCTTTTGAACTCTCCAAAATGCAGGAAACAGCCTAAACGCTGAAGGTAGCATTTGGAGTCGTTTAGTCCAGACGTTGTACACAAACTATACGAC
This sequence comes from Ophion obscuratus, assembly GCA_964007375.1. Classification (NCBI taxonomy): domain Eukaryota; kingdom Metazoa; phylum Arthropoda; class Insecta; order Hymenoptera; family Ichneumonidae; genus Ophion; species Ophion obscuratus. Next base: position 24,886,298 of record OZ023320.1, on the reverse strand, counting down.
CTAACAACTGAAGACCTAAAATAGCTCCATGGGTGTACGTAGAATTTAAATTAGAGCTTTAATTCCTTCGTGGGAACGATAGTTCTTAAATCAGTTTTGAAAATTCAAACGCCTTTTCACGACATCACGTTTTTAAAATCAGTAGAATGCATAAATCGAGCAGTTTTCATATAGTTGACTGAAAATTTAAACTGTAGCCTCACAGATAGATTCTTTAAAGAAGTACACAAGATTTTTACCATTCATTAACAATTCTCGTTTTTATAAACACGTTAAGGGAGATTTTTTAGAGAAAAAAAAACAAATTCGTCTTAAATGATCCCATTTTGAATTTAAAAAAAAAACATATTTCCCAATAATCGTGTGTACTTGTCTATCAAAACTAATGTAAATTACGAATTTTTTGTTTGTTCTAGAAGCCAATCTATAAACCGACCGTTTCTTTGGAATTTTTTTTAAAGAAAGGAATAAAACACATGGTCAAAAAAACTTAAGTATATATCGAAGTATGTCAAAAAAATTCATTTGTCAAAAGAATACAAAATGGCGACGCACGAGGCGCTATAGCACTACTGAACTGTCGTAAGTTTATCCCTGGAACTAAGAGTGAAATATTTTCGTTAATTACATTACTTTTGGCAGTCAAGTACGGGGGGAAATTAAAAAATGAAAAATAGAGACGAGCTTGAAAAAAGTTCGCTTTTTCGACCATAATTTTTGTATAAAGAGTTATATATTTTTTACCATATTTCATTTAATAAAAAAAAGCGCTCGCACTCGATTGTTAAAGCAATCTAAGAAGCTACAGTTAAAATTTTCAAGTCGCTTGGACGAAAATTGTTCGTGTACTGCAGCGTGCCGCCATCAAAACATGGTTTTGAAAAAAACGTGTTTGTAGTTTTCGGTACGCTTTTCAGCCCTCGAAGAATCCCCTCAAAAATACCTCGAAAACCACTTTAAAACCGTTTTTTTTTTCAGCCATAACCGAGTATGTTTATGGCTGAAAACCACTTTATGTTTTTATGGCTCGAAAACTAATGTTTATGGCTAATGTTTATGGCTCGAAAACCACTTTAAAACCGTTTTTTTTCAGCCATTAGTACATATATTTTTGAAGTTTGGAAGGACTTTAAAAAGTATTTCCAAAATCTGATTTTTCTGAAAATGATTCTGAATCTGAAAATGATTTTTCGAAAATCTAACAATAGTCCTCAAGTATCCACCTTCGATTTTGGTGAAACTCACATATTTGATACAGCATTGATGAACTACTAGACACGTATTTTTTTTATCGGCGTAAAAACGGTTTGGCCGATAAAACCGCCGGGAAAGCCACCCTTCAAAGAACGGTGTGTCGAGGGGATGATTTTGCAGTTTCACCCACAAACAGTCCACCGATCGAATGGAATAAAAACTAAAATTCTTCTAATGTAAAGCTATATTGAAAAATCGACTATAGGCGTATTGAAGAAAATTGAATTAAGGAGTGACGCGACTTTTTCTGAGGGGCAGCTTCTCCCCCTAAAGCCGTGTTTCTGCCGATAAAAAAAAAATACGTGTCCAATAGTTTTCAATGTTTCATCACATATGTGAGTTACGACTGAACCGCGATTTTGTATTTTGTTTCATACACTTTTTTTTTACGTCAGCACATGTAGCATGTCCCTTCAAACCTCATGTTGATTGCTGTTTTAGTATTCTCCAAAAAAATCCCCAGAAAGTCTCATTTTGCAGTGAGCCGCATAGATGTAACACTTCAAGTCCACACACACACACACAAACACACACGCAAACGCAAACGCGCATGTGTGTGTGTGTGTGTGTGTGTGTGTGTGTGTGTGTGCGCGCGTGCGCGCGTGCGTGCGTGCGTGCGAGCGTGTGTGTGTGTGTGTGTGTGTGTGTGTGTGTGTGTGTGTGTGTGTGTGTGTGTGTGTGTGTGTGTGTGTGTGTGTGTGTGTGTGTGTGTGTGTGTGTGTGTGTGTGTGTGTGTGTGTGTGTGTGTGTGTGTGTGTGTGTGTGTGTGTGTGTGTGTGTGTGTGTGTGTGTGTGTGTGTGTGTGTGTGATAGTGTGTGTGTGTGTGATAGTGTGTGTGTGTGTACTTGAAAGCGATATTTAGCCTGCAGGCAGCTGACGAAGAAACATTCACTCTACATATGGAGTACATATACGGGTCAGCAGAGCAGTCTCTTCGTTACGTTCGTGTTCCCGTTTAATAATTCATAACCGCTGTACAGGCGGAGCGATATATTGGCCAACGTGGCGAACAATTTTCGCTCGAAATTTTCGTCGCTCTCCTCCGATCGTTTTGCCGGAGAAACACGGATGGCGCGTAGGCCATCATAGTTGTACTTCAAATGTTCGGAGGATGAGGCGAGAGCGAAGTGGAGGAGGAGAAGAGTTTTCGTGTTTGCCCCGCGAGCACACGCTTCCAGCATTGTATAACAATAATAGCATTATAAGGGATGAGAGAGAAAACGAGGGAGAAGACCGCGCGACTAGCGCACCATCCCCGCTATACATTTATCCCCCTCGAAACCAAAACTCATTTACTTTCCATAATCGCTCTCGACGGGTACGTATACTATATACGCGTTGCACAGTTGGATTCTATAGGGCAACACTGCAACGTATACTCGCGACATCTTTCGAACGCGGAATGCGCTCGTACGTCGCAGAGCAGATGACAATTTTCGCGACTGTACGCGACATTGCTTGAGTAAATTTGCTGGCGCGAGGTCGATAAGGGGGGGGGGGGTGAAATACGTGAAGAAATGCTGTATTTGTTTTAACAGAGAGGCAAAAACTACTCCGGTCTTTAGATTTGTAGGTGTGTGTGCATGTGGGTGTATGTGTGGGGGCCCCCCGCCGTGCGGATAAACCCTAGGCCAATTCAAGATCTCGGTTAGGTTCTTGCAAAATGGATACCCCACCGAAATAAAGCCACCCTGGGAAATCCCATGCTGCGGCATGGATCTCATCTGTGTGTATGTGTGTGAGTATACAGGGCGTCCTATTTTAAAGAAGCATTGAAATAAATCGAAAAGTTGAGATCGCACAAAAAATCGTTTCGTACAAAAGTTTAACGATTTTGGCGTGACAGCCGATGATAATACAAATTTTTTTCTTTTTCGTCAGCACGTCTACGGGATAGTGCGGTAAGTTTCAATTTTTTACGCGGGAATCCATGGTTGTTATTTTTTAGAAAAACAGTCGGTGTTATAACAAATTCGGCGGGAAAAAAAGTTCTCTAGCTCAAAAATTAAGAAATTCATGGTTTTTGGAAATATCCCACGTTACATACATTACAGTGGCGAATTTCGAACGGCATATTCGACTCTGTGTCAAATGTTCGGTTATGGCTGTTAGGGGGGACATACTTTTAGGCGAGGAAAACATTGCTGATTTTCATGAATTTTTTTTAAAGGAAATATTCGTTCATTATTTTTTAGACGACGGTTATGTTTTATCACTATTTTTGGCTGTTGCGTATTGATCCCCTCAAACCTACTGTTTTAAAGGTTTGTTCAACTTCTAGGACGTCGACGTTAGTGTTTACTTGGTCATGTATTTATTGCTCAACATTGCACTTCATAGCGTAAGTGAAAAATATCGCACGGAAAGTTTATATACAAGAAGGGAAAACAAATTTTCTTTTCGCAAACTAAGGAGATCGTGGAACATTCGTGGGGGTATTTCCTGTCAGATAGGCATTGATACGAGGCATCTAGATTTTCCTTTTCGACGACACTTTTCGGGCCACCCTATACATGTAGAGGGAAAAGTGAGTTTGAAGGCAACCAACTTCAAGGACTGTCCATTCAATGGCCGATTGGCCTCATACTCATCGTTGTACAAATGCCAATGTCTTCAAAAAGTACTCTCGATGAATATAAAACTTTATACAAATATCATTTTAAGGACAGCCATGTCCAAAATCAACAATCCGTTGAAGAAAAATTGAAGGATTGTTCCGAAAACAGCAAGATGTGCTGATAGCCAACATTACAGAGACATAAGGGGTACAAACTGTCCTTTCACCACACACACACACACACACACACACACGCACGCACGCACGCACGCACGCACGCACGGACGCACGCACGGGCGCACACACACACACACACACACACACACACATATATATATTCACCCTCAATTCTGAGTGCACAGAAAATCATAAATAAAAAAGCGCACACTCATACACTTCGTGCGGAGACGTGGGCGATTATATCGCATAATGTAACCGCGACCGTCCCGGCGCTTATCTCACCTATGCCAGAGAGCACAAAAACAGAGCAACGTGAAAAAAGAGAGAGAGAGAGAGAGAGAGAGAGAGAGAGAGAGAGAGAGAAAGAGAAAGAGAGACAGATACGCACATATATATGCATACACGAAACTTTTTTCCTTTCCACCCTCACTCGCGCAATGTCACGCAACAGCGTTCCAACCCCTGACGTTTGTCTTTATGCGGCAATTTCTCTCCCCGCTTCTCTATAACAACAAACGATTTTATTTTTATTTCATTTTCTTTTCACTCTCTTTTTGCCCTCGTCCTCTGCCCTTTTTTTTAAACATTTTTATCGCTGCCGTTGCATACGGTCGCGATTGGCTGCACGCACATCCTCGTGCGAATAATTTCGGCTTGAACCGCGAGAAGCGACGACGAATCTCGTTTCTCGTGGAACGCGTTGCAAGCTGGGATACACAATTTTTTAAGCTTGGCGATTTTTTCAAAGCACTACCGTTTTCGAGCGGTTGTTTAATATTGTTAATTTGAAAAAGAGGGTCAAGTTCTTGTACGACCACGCCTCATGCTTTGGTAGTTGGTTGGGTACACGCACAACTGTAAAGAGTGTCTCAAAATGACCTGATAATTTTAATTGCGCGCCGTTTTTTGTGGCGAACATAGAGTACCAATCTTTGGCAACTGACATCAGCCCGAGTAGAATTCTTGCTCCAGCTGCAATAACGACCTGATCAGGCATCCTGATTTCGTTATCCAGGCTTGATCAGGTTTTTTTTATCAAGCCCTGATCATTTTTTAAACACAATCCTTGACTTCGGCCTGGATCAGGGCAAAACATCGAGGCTTCATTTTTTTAAGGCTTCATCAATGTGAAAAATCGCCTGATGCTAGCCGGGTCAGGCGAATTGACTTGAGCCGTAAATCCAGTTGCTTGACCACAGCTCGAAGCTGGCCGGATCAGGCAACTGGAGGATACCGTACATCCAGTTGCCTGACCAGCCGGATCAGGCAAATTAAGACATACCTTAAGTAAGGCCTCCGTTCTACAACGCGATCAGGCCTGGATCAAATGTCAGGCTAGCCCTGCAATATTTCTACGCGGGAGGAGCAACGGATAGAAATTGTGAGAATTCACTGCAAAAAACTCGGCCAAGTGTAAATCGAGCCTTGCTCTGTTAGGGCTCCGTATATATGACCAATGAACTTTTTTTAAACTAGATATCCAATTGGGTAATGCTTTTGTCTTAGTTCTTAGGTAGTACTAAGCTGAAACCATATTGAGTGATGATAGCTAAAGAAAGCTTTGTATGCTCCTGCTGTAAGCTAACAATGAAAATATATAAAATCATTGTTATTTAAATATTTACAATACCAAATTACTTATTTTTGAAGTCGATGCCAGACAATTGCCAATGTTGGCATATTTTTTACAGAAAAAGAGGAGGCGAAGAAATGGAAATGAAATATGCGATCTAGTCTTTTTTTAATTTGCAATCTCGTTTCTTCCGTCACGTAAATCTCTCGTTCTTGGCTGGCACCGACTCCAGAAGAAAGTCATTTGGTATTGTAAATATTCAAATGACAATTATTTTATATATTTTCATTATAAATTGATTGTATTATGTATACAATAAATTTTTATATACTACATTACGAATGGGCGTTTTGTGTATTTGTTGTATAGAGTATATGGTACATAATATACAGAAGTTTCAAATTCCTAACTAGTTTAGTTTTTGAGGTAGACCCCGTAACAAAAATGGTCTAAAACTGACAACTTAGACGGCCCGCCATTTCTTTATTCTTGAAGATAAATAAGAAAAAAAATATTTGCACTCTGCTCAATGACCTTTAAGGGAGACTTTGTCCCGGATTGAGCAGCGGGAGATGTTAGCGGCTCAACATGAGCAGCTAAAAGAAGAGGAGGAATGCCTCTATCAACCAGGCATTGCCGATCAGCGGTAATTATAAACACATTTGTGTAAACACATTACAAAACTTTAAACGCGTTTTTTTCGAAAACACGTTTTTAAAATTGGCTGACGTTCTCCTGACCGCTGTAATTAACATATCGACCTGAAATTTGGAGAGCATACTCAGAAAATATGTCTTCACGGAATGACGGATCGTTTTTTCGATAGATACATTTTTGCATTTATTATTGATCTTTTTATGCGAAAAAAAACGCGAAAATTCGATTTTTTTAAATTGCCGCCATTTTCCGAAATTTGTACTAAACGAAAAACCCATCCGTCATTCCACGACCAAAGGGTCACAGATTGATAATATGCTTTGAATTTGTGTTTCAGATCAACAAAGAGCGGGCAGTGATGTCAGCCGTTTACCTCCCGCGGTTTGAGGACCTGTTTTCGCGGAGCTGCAAGTGACGCTATTTTGATTTAAAAAAAAAAAAAAAAAATTTTTTTTACGTTCTGTATATCATGAATAAAAGCAAGAAAAAAACCGCACTCAAAAAGCTTTACTCGTTTTCTTTAAAAAAAATAAAATGTAAACACCTGAAATATGGCACTCCAAGGACAAAGTCTCCCTTAAAAAATGACACCCCACATGCCAGGGTCAGAAGACAAAAATCGTTCTTGGCTGGCACCGACTCCGAAAATAAGTCAGTTGGTATTCTTCAAAATTAGTTTTTTCAAACAACCCAGATTTTCTGGTCGTCACAGTAGCCTAGCCCCTTAAGGGGGTATCCCTCTCTGGAAACTTAAAAAAATTGTTTTTTTTTTGCATATCGTTTTAGTGTGAATTTTCGAGAATATTTTAAGACCAACCGGACCCTGAAATTCTAAAAACTGACGAAGTTACTCCTATTTTAGTGGAACAGTGTGCGTCGAGTTTGAACGCGATTTCTCGAAATTGATACATTGAGAAAATTTCACACTATTGACTTAAGTCAATAGTCACACTATTGACTTAAGTCAATAGTGTGACTTAAGTCAATAGTGACTTAACTAAAGTAAGTCAAACCCAAACAAACGCTAACTGTGCGAATTTAAATTCGCACAGTTAGCGTTCAAACAGTAGTCATTTTCGGTTCACAATCGCATTTTTTAATTGGATTATCCATTTGTTAATAACAATGACTTCAGCATGCTGTTTTCCCAGAGAAAAATGAGGTTTTCTTTGGAGAAGCTGGCATTTTTCGTATTTTTCGAAATTTCGAATCGTGGATCGTGAATCCATAGCCAGTTGGATGTATTTGAAGATATTTTTTTTTGTTTTCGTTTCAGATTACATTTGAGCCTGGTAGGGATTCCGCCGTTTCGGGCCTCGCCGCTGGAGGACTGCAACGCCAACTGCAGCACCACGAACACTTTGACAGATTTTCTTTCGAAAAAATTACATTGTAACCACAAACATGTGTACAATATTCTGGGAAAAAATTAATTGATTCCAATTAATGTGTTACGAGAAAAAAATTATCCTTTTGGCTCTTCAAATTGGGCGTCCAAAGAGGGATACCCCGTTAAGGGCGGGGTGAAGTATTAACATTTTTTTTTTCATTTTTTAAATGAATGCATAATATATCAAAAATATTGTGTTAAAATTTTTATGCAATCGAGAAGTGTTCTCAAACTTATGTGCAATGAACGCTAAGCGACCAAACTCTTCTGCGTTTTTCAAACCGTTTTTCTGAGACTTGTCATATTTGAAGTCCGTGTGCACGATGACTCAAAATCTACTGGACCAATCGCTTTAAAATTTTGCACAGTACTTCTTCACATAATTCACCAGGTATTGTCGAGAGCTTTTTTGTTTTTCTTTAATAATTACTAATTTTTCAACAACAAATTAGCCGATTTTTTTTTAGCGAAAATCGGGTTTTTGGCTCCCAAGTACTACGAAAAATCGAAAAATCGAATAAAAAAATCCTCCCGTCATTACCTCGAGAAACATCTCCTTTAACAAATGCATTTTGATTTTTTTGTTTCAGATGATTCTGCTGCGAGTTATGGTGCACACCGCAAACCAACTTTTTTTCGAGGCGCCTCCGGGGTTTAATTTTCACTCGCTCAATTTTGAATATTTCGCAATGCAAATTTAGGAGAATGTTGTTCAAATGTTACTTTATTATATGTAAATTTTTCAATAAACGAACACTATTCGTTACGCCAAAAAAAAATCTTAAAAACATGCCTTTTTTTCGCCGAATTAACTTTACCCCGCCCTTAAAGATTTTGCCGTTCGAAAATCGTTCTGCTTCGCCCAAGATAACCCAGTGGAATATATATCTATACCCAGGTAGGAAAGCAAAAGGCTGACGATGGAAACAAGCTTGTGCGAGCCTTGTTTCACTGAGCCTAAGTGAGACAGACCTGGGCCAGGTTTCATTGCATCGTTTGGAGCAGCCTGGAACCAAGACTGGCTGCTTAGCCTAAACTCAGGGTTATTTCAAGCTTTATTCAGCCGGTGAATTTTAAGGCTAAAAAATCAAGGCTGGATGCAGGCTTTTTTCAGGTTGTAATAAAACAAAATAAATTAAAATAATATATTTTCTGTATTTTTGTGAAAAAAAAATGTAGCATTAAATTTGTCGGGTGCAAAGGCACGAAAAACGAAAGCGAAGGAGGCAGCTCAGAACATTTAAACATATGCCCTTATCGATATTTATGAGGTACACAAAGAAGTTTTTTTCTCGTCACACACAGATTTCGTATATACTCACTCTCTGGAGTTTGCGTACACTCTGTATATTACGTGTCCCATAAACAACAACTAATAAAGTATTGTTTTTTTTTAATATTTAAATATATATTTTATAATAAATAATAAATATATATAATAAATAAAATGAATTATTTACAAATTTATTAAATTTACCCCAATGTAGAATATAGAAAACTAAAAACAGGCCTCATATAGCCTCGAGAAGAGTTTGGGATAAGCCTGGCCATAAATGCTCGTGAAGGCTTCATTGAGGCTCGTCTTGAGCCTTGTTGTTTCGTCGTTTCAGGCTTAGTACAGGCTATTCTACCAGCCTTTGGTCAAGCCTGTGTTCACGAGCCTGAAACCGCGTTATCATTCAGAGGTTCAGCTAGGCCTCAAATGAGGCTGCTGCTCAACCTGAATTAAAAAATGTGAGCCTTGTTTCAGAGCTTGGCGAGCCCTTTTTTCATCGTCAATTCCTACCTGGGTATACGCACACGTGCCCACGCACACACACCTGCGTACGTAGACAGATATATATCTTTTTATTCTCGAGTACCCACGAGAGCCTCGTCACGAGAGGGCGGTTCATTTGAATTCATAAATCATAGAAGGAACATCCGTCTCACTACGAGTTCCCGGGGTGCTCAGCTCGCGACTATACCAGAAACGGAGCGGAGCAAGACTCGAGAGTTTCCGCCAAGAGAGGGAAAGAGGCCCGCGTGAAGGAGTACGCGAGAGGCCAAGTTTCCTCGGAGTTTAACCGAGGACGTTATCCATTTTAATAGATCCACCTCGTGCTCAACTATATCTTGAGTTTTTCAATCTTTTTTCTTTTTGTTTTCTCCTACCTACGCGCGCATAGCTATTAGCTTTTCATCATATAATAGGACCGGGATACTTGGAACGGAAACGCGGCCGGGACGCCTATAGATCAGCTTTCAGTATGGGCGACTCGTGCGACTTTTCGCGGTCATTCAATTTCAACTGAACCGTATATGCGAAAACTCCTTGCCGAGTACATAGTGCTGAGGTTAATCACGGGAACTCGTGTCTAAGAAAAAACCATTTACCTGCACCGTATATATATTTTTGTTGTTGTTGTTGTTGTTGTATATCAATAGGAGATATTACGATATCTGTGGCCCCTAATTCTGACCACGCAGCCTTCATATTTGACCCAAAATAAGACATTTTTCAAGAGTGCTAAAAATCGAAATTCGACCCTCAAGGGGGTGAAATAGGAATTTTAAAGTTTGCCTCTGTTTGGGTTTGTTTAGATGTTTTTTTAAAATGCTCACAAACGTGTGGCATACGCGGTTAAGGTATAACACTACTCTAGCGGCAGAAAATAAGGCCTTACTTTGATAATTTATTTTGGGAGTATGAATAAGGGAATAGGATTTCTTTTGAGAGGGTTTATTGAACACATATTACAGTATCAAAAAAAATATATATATATAATCTAATTTTCATACAAAATGGGGGTGACAGAGCCCATCTTGAGGACGGTTTTGTCGTAGAGTATAAGACCTGGAACAAAAACCAAAAAAAATATGATATATATATATATATATTATTAGCCATGAGACTACGTAGGGATTTGAAAAAAAATATAATTTTCTATATAATATGCAATTATTTTATATATATTAATTATATATATATATATTATACAGTCGAACCTCGGTATAATGAACCTCGATCAAACGAAATCCTCGATATAACGAAGATTTGTCCATTCCTTTCCGATAGACAGCCGAAACCTTTATAAAACAACATAATAATGTACATTGTGCCCTGATTGCTAATTGCTTGTAAAAATGGCTCTAATTGGAACCTTTCTTTCTTTAAAAAATATCCCTATACTTATACCACTATTTTTTTTTTAAAGAACATTTTAAACAACATGATCTCGATGTAACGAAACCTCGATATAACGAACTCCCCTAGAGATTCGTTATATCGAGGTTCGACTGTATATATAAACAAATATATATAATAATATTGAAATATATTTTCGGTAAGTTTCAAATATTACTTTTTCTGTCTGTCATAACTCAGTCTCTATTAAGCCTAGGATCCTACACATGGGTACCGCAAACCCCACATAATAAGTAAGAAATGCCAAAATAATTTTTCTTCCTTTGTTCAATCGCATTTTTCACGGTGATAAAATTTATATTAGGTTTTTCTCGCATATCCTATTCCATTCTTCAGTCTTTCAGCATTCGAATGAAGAAAAAAATTCTACAACAAACAGTTCGTTAGCAGCGTTGATTTGAAGTGCTGGGGCGCGCGTCACCGCTGTGTAGGATATTTGTTTCGTACAGATAGTGCAGGGTCCTAGGGTTAGCCAACTTAGATTTCCAAAAAGAATCTTGGTAGACTTAAGGGGAGATACGCACCTAGGAGCCGGAAAAAAGGTCATTTTTGTGATTTTTTTCAAAGAAAACTATTTGAAATTTCAATTGGGGTTTTAATTATCTAAAAGTATATACATTGAAAAATATGTTTAAATTTCTTTATTTAAAAATATCAAAAATATACAAGGATATTGTATGATCCTTGGAGCGTTGTAATAAAATCTGCGTATACGGTACCCACTGGCGTTTCTTCAAAAATCATCTGGAAAAAAAGATTATTAAATTAGATACTATAATCTAGTACTTATCATAGCCGATTTTGAAAATATCGATTTATGACAAAATGGCGGAGAATATAAAAAATAGATCGATTTTTTCGACCATCGAGGTGTATATCTCCCCTTAACGACTGGCGTTGGATTGACGATGTCCAAATCTTCCTATCCGAAAAAGTCCCTCAAAAATATAGGGATCGAAATCTGGAGGGGTGAGTATCATGGAAATACCGAAAGTTGGATCTTTTTCCTTCTCGCGACTCCCGTCAGCCCCTCTCGCCATCCCTTGCCTCATCTCGTTGCTTCTCGCTGCCTCTCGGCCCGTTTGCCTCACCAACAGATCCGCTAGTATCCACTCATCATAAACCTCTGTACACAGTTGTAAAAATTGCAACCATCGCCGATTCGTCCCCTTGTGGCTAAAAAAAATATCGGCACCGCGTTCGCATGTGAAAACTGTCCCTATCCGCATTGTTAGATTTCGGAAATTGTCCCGCTATGCACCCCTTCACAAATACATCCATAATACGTGTTGCCATAGATCAATGTGAAATGTGCAATATAAAGCTGATGTCGTTGCTTGTGAAAAGAACGACCGCTTTGTGAGCCGGTAAAATTCTTTCCAAAGTTACTACGACGTCTGTAAAATGATGTTATCGGGGTACCGCGTATATCTGCCGCATTTCACCCAAGCTTTTTTCTCGTCTCCCCTCGATAAGAGCCACCCCTATTTCTTTCTTACGTTCGACGGGCGTCCGATCTGGAAGAGCCTGAAAAAATATGTAACGCGTTCCTCCACGTGGGATGGGTGAATATTTATATTTGAGTAAAAAAAAAAATGAAAAAAAAAGTATCGAAAAATAGAAACGAGCTATAAAGTTACGCGTCGAGGGTCCGATGTCTCTTGCGTCATATCGAGAGGATGTATAGAAAAGACCGTAAGGAAAAAATATATAGCCGACTCGCCGCCACGAGGATATCATGTCCTCACGCCAAAAGCTTGGCTCTAGTTTCATCCGCCTGTGACACCCTTGTATACCCTTATATATCTCTATACGTACTGCAGTTAGATATATATATATATCTTCAACCGCATCTCTCTGGGGGGCTCCACAGAAGCTCCCGGGCCAAAGTGGAGAATGCGTCGCGACGCCAACGACGATGCTATTAGAACGATATATATATATATATAGGTTATGTTCGCGGGTTTCTGGCTCCCATCCCGGCTAGCGCAGTCTCCCAACCCCCCTTTATATCTCGCGAAATTGTACGTCCGCTCGCGCCGGGAGGGCGCGCAATCCACCAACAGCAAAAAGTTCTGATTGAAATGATGAAAATTAAAACGGGAGCGATAAGAGAGGGTCAGCGGGAAACCGTGCCAAAACCCCTAAAACTTGTGGCTTCATTCACCGTGTACCGTGCCATCTGTGTATTATGTGTGCGAGTGTATGTGTGCATACATTTTTTTTAATCGTCTATATTATGTGCAAACGTCGTAACGTATGGTAAAAATCGTCAGGATCAATCGTGGAAAAAGAAATCGCAAACGATTATTTAAGGGGTTAGGCCACAGTAACGGGTATAAAATCATGTGCGAATTTAACATTTTTTTCTTATAAAAAAGTGATTCACTCGTAACATTAATTACACACCTATTTAGTAAGAATATCAAGCTGTTAGAATTTATGTTTTTTTTTTTCGATATACGAAATGGCCGACTACTAATATTTTCTTTTGTTATCTTTTTTTTTAGGCGCTCCGCAGCGTGACATTTAGGGGAGGGTAGAGGTATCAGTGTGAAAAAAAACACTTTTTTGCGAATTTTTTTCATCTATATTGATAGAGTAAATTTAGTGAAACCTTTTGTACAGTGTTAAGTGTCATTTCAAGAACATTCCATGAAATTTGTAAGCAAAAATATCCACGAACAAGCCGGTGCCGCGTTTTTTTCGAAACCAATTTTTCAAAGTCCGTGTTCACTGCCATTTGAAAACTACATGACCGATTTATTTCAAACTTGGTACACACTTTCTACATATAAAATGCCTCCCCCCAACGGTTAGTTTAAGATTTTTTTTTACATTGAGGGGATTTTTCACCCCCAAAATTGCGGAATTTTTCGTGAAAAATAGCAATTTTAACTTTGCATGACCACCAAAAATTTAGAGATGAAAAGAAAAATTATCAAAGACCGTTGGGGGGAGAATTTGATGATACTTTGACTAAATTTTAATGGTACTTGATTTCAGATAATTTCTAGCTGATATACAGTGAACACCGCAAATGGTGTTTTTCTAAAGGCGTTCTTGAAAACGCTTTGTCACCGGCTTGTTTATGGATATTTTTGCGTACAAAGTTCACGGAATGTTCTTGAAATGACACTTAACAATGGACAAAAGGTTTCAATAAATTTGCTTTATCCATTTAGATGAAAATCATTCGCAAAAAAGTATTTTTTTCAAGCTGAAAAAAATACTTCCTGCCCCTACCCTCCCCTTTAGCATTAATAATTTTTGACCTAGAACAGAAAATAAAAATTTTCGTCAATCTACATTAGGATACCGAGAGAAGTACCCACGGAATTTAAGAAATATTGTTTTATTCTAAAGTTGTAGGTATTTGAATGAATTTTCAGTGAAAAATTTCGTGTAAAACTGCTTATAAAATGAAAAGTTTTCGATTAATCAGAAATTCCATACGTACTTCTCGGCGAAATGCACTTAGGGACATAACTTTTGAATGTGAAGTAAATCGAGTGAAAATTGTTGAAGTTATTTGTCACGCCAATTGGAAAAAGCTGTTTCGAGAAAAACGCGTTTAAAGTTTTAGGTACTCTATGGCCGTGCCAGAGGTGGGCTTACATTATTCGGTCAAAGTCGGTGAAAACAAAAATGTCTTGCTATAAATCGAATAGTAACTTATTCTTATGATGATAAAGCACCGTTTTAGCGAGAAAAAAAATCGATTTTTTGAAAATTCTACTGTAACCTTACCTCTTAAACATTATTTGTAGTACTTCAATCGGAGAAATCAATCCGTTTATTCAATTCCCTTGATAAGGCTTCCCAAATTTGATACAAACGCAATTCGCTTCGCTGCTCACTAATTTAAAAAAACATCAAACCAACGCATTTCATAATTTTATCATTTCAGTATATAATTTGATCGTTTTTAGTCATAATTCTATAATTTTACATATATACTAACTCGGAAATATATAACATCGAGAGAAATCATCGGTCACTTCATTATCTAGATGATATTGTTGATTATCTCACCAGTTATCTGGATTACCCAATATCTAGATTATCTTTCATCTAAATAATCTAAATGATCGGTTTTTTAAAAATAAAAACGGAATGTCCATTTGAGTCTAATTTCAGTTCGAGTTTGATAACCTCACGCAGTCAACTTGTTTTCATTCGAGTTTGATGACCTTATGCAGTCAACTTTCTTTCATTCGAGTTTAATGATATTATGCAGTCAACTTTCTTTCATTCGAGTTTAATGATATTATGCAGTCAACTTTCTTCCATTCGACTTTGATGACTTGATGCAGTCAACACATTTAGCCTGGTACGTACTCTGAGAAAAAAAACCAATTGAATCAAAAAAATATATTGGTTGATTCAAATAAATGTCTGATCGCGGAGTGCCACCGAAATATGAGATTGTTATAATACTATAAAATATTGGAAAATGTGATTGATTCAAATAACATATTATTTTATTTGAAAATTTCTTCTGTTCTCTGAATATCTACATTATCCTTCATACAAAATTATATTCTATTGAAATCATTCTATATACAATCCGTAGATGTATGGATGAAATAGTTAGGGCGGTTACTACCATTTTCATTTCGTATAAAAATATAATCAATAGAATGAATTATTTCTTTACTACATCGAAACGAATATGCCATGGGACGTAATTTTTTTCAATTTGTTTTAAATTTTAAATAAAAAGTGAACATTAGAATGATCATCCACGATAATAGTGGAGAGAATATCAGATGTTCAACTGATAAGAACAGATACTACTCTTTGATCTTAGCCACAGGCCAACCCCCGTGGAAATTTATGTATGTAAAATATATGCAGAAAATATATGCTATATATATATATATATATATATATATATATATATATATATATATATATATAGCATATATTTTCTGCATATATTTTACATACATACATATATATATATATATCGGTCGCATATATAGTGACGAAAAATAGAATAATACGTATATATTCAGTATATATGCACCAAATATATCACGCATATATGACCCATATATTTTCGATATATTTTTCTGACCAAAAAATATATGCTACGTATAAACACTATATATGATGCATATATGAGGCATATACGACGCATATATTTTCGATATATTTTCAATCTATTTTTTTGTCAGAAAAATATATGAAAAATGTATGCGTCATATATGACATACATTTTTGATACATATTCCTGACGAGAAATATATGCTGTGTATAAACACTATTTCAGTTAAACTTAAGGCGTTACCCCCACTTGTAGCGCAAAAAAAAGGCCTTTTTCATAAATTTTTTTAAAGAAAACTACAAAACTTTTTTAATCGATCAGTATACTATCTTAAAGAACACATCTTGAAGAACTTTCAGTAATTTTTTTATTGAAAAATATTACATTATTTAGTCGCAAATGGCCGTCAATGAAATAATGTTTTTATATACACGGTTTACGGTGACCAGCATTGCGGGGAAGTGGATCATCTGAAAAAAAAATGCGGATGGATTTAGTCAAATATAAGTATAAACTAGTCTTTAATCGACGGATTTTAGAAAATATTCATTTTTCACAAAATGGCGGACAGTCAAAGTTAATGGTTCGATTTTAACGAAAAAAAACGGCCGTTTTTTGGCTATAAAACGGCCATTTTTTTCGAAAAGAAAAATCGAACGATTAAAGACTACATTTTTATGTATTAAATAAGCCTGCAAAATTTCAAGAAGATCGGTTCATTAGCGTTCGAGTAATCTTGGTCACCGACTTCAGAAATGCCATTTTGAGAAAAACGCGTTTAAAGTTTCAATTTCCGGTCGTTTACACAACGGATTCTTCTCTTTCAACGCTCATATCTCAGTCAATTTTGTTCGGATTGACTTGAAATTTTCAGGACATATTCTCAGATACTTATGCTTCAAAAAAATGCAATAAAAAAAATCGTTATCGTAATCGTTGCGATTTTTTTCAAAATCGCAAGTGGGGGTAACCCCTTAATAACACTTAAAACTTAAACTTAAAAAAACTTTACTTACAGTTAAAGTACACTATTACATATAAGCACTATATAGAGATATGCTACGCATATCTGTATATATGTGGCATATATGTACCATTTATGCAGTATATATGTGGTATGTATGCAGTGTGTATGCAACATATATGCTAATTACATGTGGTATATATGCAGTGTAAATGCTACATATATCATTGATATATGATACATTGATATACAGTAATACCACGCATTTACGTCTTATATATAAAAACGTTACGAAAATTAGAATTTAGCACATATATGCAACATATATTTTCAATATATGGCATACATTTCACATATATTACAATTATTAATAAAATACATTTGCAGTATATTTTTGCGTATATAAATTTCCATGGGGGAAGAAGCGATAATCTTTAGAGTTTCCCCGGCGTTTAAGTAGATTTTCGGTTCGCGCAACGCTTACGAGAAACGAGCGCGCAATGCGGCTTCTAGCGGTTACTCCGAGAACTACAGGTTTCCTCACACCTATAATTTCGGTGGCACACGGTCATGATTTGATTGAATTTTTTCAACCAAATTCGCGAGAAACAAATCTTATTTTCGCATAATTTTTCAACCAATTCAGACATTTGCTTAATATTTTTCAATCAAAATAAAATATTAATATTTCAACGAATTATGTACTTGAAAATCAATATCGCATATGGTGAAAAAAATAAAATAACATATTTACTCAATAGAAATTTTATCTGAATCAAACCAGCGAAATTAAATTTTTCTCGTGTACTCGAATCAACAATATTCATGTTATGAATTGAAACGCTTTTTTTGTTCGTTGCAGAAAATGCATTCAAGACTACACAATTTGTTCGCATTAATATTTCAGATAGTGTCAAATTGTTCTCGGCTAACAATATATCTTTTGAATGAAATAAAAAAAAAAATTATCATGTCATTAAAGTCAAGAGCGTTTTGTTTGGACTAATAAATCCGATTATTTACACCAACAATTTTACAAGTGAATCAACGAAATTACATTCAATAACACCAATGATATTGGATCAATGATTTATTTTTCTCAGTGTATTTATGACGTTTCAATAACTGCGTAAGTCTGTATATGTCCGAATTCCTATTGGGATTACCATTTCTACGTTATGTTCTATGCGAATAACTCTCCACAAGAGATGAGAGAATACAGTTTTTTCACGCTCTGTACGTTGGATCAATTGTCATTTGAGATGTGGCGCAATGGGAGCTGAATTTAAAAAGGTGCGATTCATCGGATTATTCGCGAAAAATTCACGTGTACAAGAGAAAATAAATGCATACGCGATTGTCGGCGATGATAATGCAATTCGAAAAAACGCGAATATTACAAAAGTAGATTGCATTTTGCAACAATATCTCTCAATTCCCCGACTTTGAAATGAATCATTGTTATCGGATAAGTGAACATTCCATTCCATTTGGACTAAAAATAATGAGCCCCGGTCCCAGTGCACATTTTCAGACTGCTGTACACAGATTTTATCACAGCTCCGTTATTCCCGGTATGTAAAAGTTAAAAAAACGTTCAGTTATTATCGAAGTCCGTTTTTGTTTTTCGGCAATCACTTTTTTTTGTATATACGGCGCTCTGGCTACCACATTCGAACGTACAAAGCGCCGCATGCACCTACGTACGCCTCGCCAAATGAAATCCAAGAGGACGTAGTCCAGGGCTTTGAACATTAACAAATAATTGGGCTTACACCCTTTTGGGTCTCTTAAAATTTTACATGCCCATGTGTGTAAGCCCGTATTTGTACTGTGGACTTGGAAAAACGATCGGTGTAGCCAACATCTCGAAATGCGGTGATGGCAGTGCCCATGGGAGGCGCTCGCGAAGGGCAGGCTCTCTGTACGATAAAACGCGATATTTATGCCCCGAGGTGGAAAATTTTCAGCTCTCGAGTAGCGCATTTGTAACGATTCCATGCTCGTTTGTAATGTCGAATCGGGATGAGCATATACGAATGGGCCACTGACCGGCGACGGAATACACAATCATTACGTACGTATTTGCAGCAAATATACGGATGGCGTAGAAATGCTTAACGTCCACACACACACACACACACACACACACACACACACACACACACACACACACACACACACACACGCACGCACACGCACGCACGCACACGCACGCACGCACACGCACACGCACACACGCACGCACGCACACATATTCATATATATATATATATTGGGGGGGCCGTTATTTGGGCTTTGGCGAAAAAAATTCGATGCCACCCCAAAAACATAATCAAGGTGTATCAAAAAAAATCTCTGTAAGGTTGGAGGCGCTCGGAAAATTGGAACACGCGCCACCGAGCGATCGAAATTTTAAATGTAAAACACATGTATTTATACCGCGCATCAATGATTTTTTTTTCCCGAGTATAATATTAATGACAAAAATTTGAAACTCGGTACACTTATTGTGCATAGTATAGTGTGCAAAACCAAATTTTTTCAATCTCTTTCATTCATATTTTTGTTAATGTCAAGGTCTGTAGAGATGCCCATATAACCACCGATAAAAAAAATAGGGTGGTCCAGTGTGACGGCCTTCTCGACACTGAAACTTTTGTCTGAAACATTTTTGGATATGATCAATAGTTTGAGTGCTATTGCTCTGTAACACTTGATGTGCCTCACCTCACACACACACATTAGGTGCTCAAAGTCGTTCAAGTTCATTCAAGGTCACCTATTGAAATAAAATACAAATCTAAATATCTCGAATCACTACCAAATATTTGATAGTGATCCGACATACTGACGAATTGCGAGAACCACGCTCAGAAGAGCTCGATATGACGATAGCCAACATTATGTAGATATAACGCTTCCAACACTTTCTTCCCACATATACACACATATAGGATTGCACATATGCCAATTGGCAGAATATTGCGTACCATTTTTTATCGCAAAAAAAAATCGAATCTCGTATTCCGGTGGATTTTATTTTCCCCAATTGTTCCATTGCGTCCTAGATCGTGGTTGGTCCTTCTATTGAACCTTCGATAACACTTCAATCCTCTCACACACACTGGACAAAATTTTACAGTGTGTCATTAAACCGGAACTCATTGATTGTGCCTCGATTCGGCCCGAGCGTTTCTCGTATCGCGAACATTCGAAGCGTTTCTCGAAATATTCATGCGTGATCGAACAAAGGGAGAATTTCCATTCGGTAGCTCGTTTGACACCGTGGGGCATGCGAAAAAACACGATTTTTTATTCGTAAATATGGGGTAGGCCGATGGGGAAGCCCCTCACCCTTGCCGTATGTGTGTGTGCGTGTGCGTTAGTGTGCGTGTGCGTGTGCGCGCGTGCGTGCGTGCGTCTGCGTGTGCGTATGCGTGTGTGTGTGTGTGTGCGCGCGCGTGTGTGTGTGTGTGTGTGTGTGTGTGTGTGTGTGTGTGTGTGGGTGGGTGGGTGGGTGGGTGGGTGTGTGTGTGTGTGTGTGTGTGTGTGTGTGTGTGTGTGTGTGTGTGTGTGTGTGTGGGTGGGTGGGTGGGTGGGTGGGTGGGTGTGTGCGTGTGTGTGTGTGTGTGTGTGTGTGTGTGTGTGTGTGTGTGTGTGTGTGTGTGTGTGTGTGTGTGTGTGTGTGTGTGTGTGTGTGGATGTGGGGGGGGGGGGGGGGGGGGTTGTAAACGATGTTATATAGCTGTTACTTCGTGCTCCTCCCTCGTCCTCGTTGGAGAAAAGAAAATTCGAGTTGTTTTTTCTTGTAAGTTACATCCCGTGAGAGACTGGCAAAGCTCGTCGTCGCGAGACCTTTCTGTTGCGGCGCTGACGACGAGCTTGAGGAATACGCGAAGAAAAAGGTACGAATGTGCGGAGGGGGTGGAAAAATATACTACGGTTTTTTTTTCATTCCCGTTGGTAACATCGAGCCTAAAGGGAACTCGTCGCAAATGGACTTCCGGGGACGTGTGTTTATTTTTTCAGCGGGCCAATTTTTGATAAGAGGTTCGTGCGACGGATAACAGAGAGAGACAGAGAGAGAGAGAGAGAGAGAGAGAGAGAAGCCCAACCGAGGGTGAAGGAACAATGAAAAAACCTTTGTCTCGTTAGGGACGCCCGTACAGTCTTGCAAAGTGTGGTTCGGTGCAATTGAAGAGAAAAAAAACTGCTCAGAAAGTCAATCTGGAATTTTATTGATCCGCAAACTTGGAGGCCGAGTATTTAATTAATTTGAGAAACGAATGGGCGGATCGAGAGCGAACGCCAACTCCTTTTACCTTTATATACAAAAAACGGAAGCACTGGGCCGATTTGCGCTAGAAAAAACGAGGACTTTGAAAGAAAAATATATTCGTACAAATGGTATGAACGAATCATTTGATTGAAAAAAACTGTTTCATCCAGCTAAGTAGTTTTGGATAATTAACGGGTTGCACCTACCTCGTAGCCGGAAGAAGAGACATTTTCGAGAATGTTTCCCGGATAACGTAGGCAGGTTGAAACATTATTATTTATACAATAAATAGTAGGGTTTCATTTATTTTTTACACTGAGAAAAAAAACCAATTGAATCAAAAAAATATATTGGTTGATCCAAATAAATTTGCTGCGGGATGCCACCGATATATGAGATTGTTTCAATACTATAAAATGTTGGAAAATGTGATTGATTTAAATAACATATTATTTTATTTGAAAAAGCTCTTCTGTTCTCTCAATATCTACATTGTCCTTCAAATAAAATGATATTCTATTGAAATCATTCTATATACAATCCGTAGATGTATTGGATAAAATAATTATGCGGTTGCTGCAAACGTTTTTTATTTTGTACAAAAATATAATCCATAGAATTAATTATTTTGTTTACTACATCGAAACGAAAATGCCATGGGATGTAATTTTTTCAATTTGTTTTAAATCTTAAATAAAAATCGAGCATTAGAATGATCATCCACGATAGTAGTGGAGAGAATATCAGATATATTCAACTGATTAGAACAGATACTACACTTTGATCTTAGCCTCAGGCCAAGAAGCTTTAGAGTTTCTTCGGAGAGAAACTCTTTAGAGTTAGGAGAGTTTAGTACTCTTTAGGGAGGAAAGAGAAACTCTTTAGAGTTTCTTCGGCGTTTAAGTAGATTTTCGGTTCGCGCTACGCTTACGAGAAACGAGCGCGTGTGCAGCCTCTAGCGGTTACTCCGAGAACTACGGGTTTCCTCACACCTATAATTTCGGTGGCGCTTGGCCATAATTTGATTGAATTTTTTCAACCAAAAGTGCAAGAAACAAATTTTACTTTCGCATAATTTTTTAAACAATTTAAGCATTTGCTTCATATTTTTCAATCAAAGTAAAATATTAATATTTCAACGAATAATGTACATAAAATGAATATCGGGTATGGTGAAAACCATCAAATAACATATTTACTCAATAGAAATTTTATTTGAATCAAACGAGCGAAATTCATTTTTTCTTGTGTACTCGAATCAACAATATTCATGTTATGAATTGAAACGCTTTTGTTTCGTTCGTCGCAAAAATTGTATTCCAAACTATATAATTTGTTCGGGATAATTTTTTAGATAGTTTCAATAATATATTGTTCTCAGCTCAGCTCAGTACCATGTTATTGAAGTCAATAGCGTTTTGTTTGGACCAATAAATGCGATTATTTACACTAACAATTTTACAATTGAATCAACGAAATTTCTTTCAAGAACACCAATGATACTGGATAAATGATTTTTTTTCTCAGTGTAAAATTTTTCGTATTGAAAAATATTTATAAATTTAGTAGATATAATGGTTGCTGCAGACCGCGGTTTGAAGAATGTCTTTCGCGGTGATCACTGCTGCTCGGAAATGAATCATCCGAAATAAAAAGATCAAACGCATTTAATATTTGCATGAAATTATCTAGTGTATGAATGAAGGATGTAATACAATGTAGATTTTTTTTAATTCCCGCAATCCAAAGTAAAGGTGTCGATTTTTGGTCCAAAAATACACTATTTGCGTTGATAACAAACTATGCGTCGAATAAGAAATTCCTTCGTTCAAGCACTGCTTTTTGATATGTAAAATAAGCTTGTAAAATTTTAAGTGATTTGGTGCAGTGATTTTTCAGATATCGTGGTCATAGATTTTGAAAACGTCATTTTGAGAAAAAGTCGTTTAAAGTTCGCCGGATTGCGGAACCTATGCATAAACGCCTATAACTCCCTTAACTTTGAACGAATCGACTTAAAATTGAAAAGAACATTTTTCAAATTTCATATTTTGAGACTCCGTCGAAAACAAAAAACCGATATTTTGGCAATTTTCAACTAGATGCAAACCCTTTAAGGAGAGGGTAGGGGTTTCAGCGTGAAAAAAAAAACACTTTTTTGCAATTTTTTTTCATCCATATGGATAGAGTCAATTTATTGAAACCTTTTGTACATTGTTAAGTGTCATTTCAAGAACATTCCGTGAAATTTGTACGCGAAAATATCCACAAACAAGCCGGTGCCGCGTTTTTCTCGAGACCACTTTTTCAAAGTCCGTGTTCACTGCCATTTGAAAACTACATGACCGATTTATTTCAAACTTGGTACACAATTTCTACATATAAAATACCTCCACCCAACGGTTAGTTTGAGATTTTTTTACATTGCGGGGGTTTTCCACCCCCAAAATGGCGGAATTTTACGTGCAAAATAGCACTTTTCACTTTACATGACCACCAAAAATTTAGAAATGAAAAAAAAACATCAACGACCCTTGGGGGGAGGATTTGATGATACTTTGACTAAATTTTAATGGCACTTGATTTCAGATAATTTCTAGCTGAGATACGGTGAACACCGCAAATCGTGTTTTTCCAAAGGCGTTCTTGAAAGCGCTTTGTCACCTGCTTGTTTGTGGATATTTTCGCGTACAAATTTCACAGAATGTTCTTGAAATAACACTTAACAATGTACAAAAGGTTTCAATAAATTTACCCTATCCATATAGATGAAAGAAATTCGCAAAAAGTTTTTTTTTTCACGCTGAAACCGCTACCTTTCCCTTAAACAAGTCGTGAATCCGATGTAGTAAGGGGGTCCATTTTCGGTACAATCAAAAATAAGGTTCAGCCAGTGAATCGATGCATGAGTACCATGGAATGAAGTGGGAATAAAATGGAAGATGAGTATAATGAAGGAATGGCAAATGGAAATTAAGATTGAGCATTTTCGTATAATCCTTGAAATTGTTTCCTCCTGATATTTATACTCTCCTGATTGCTTTCTCCAGATGCTTACATCAGCAGGGAAGTGAAAAAAAACCATTATATAGGTCTTACGTACCGTGATCAACGAAGTTTCATTCCAACAGGATGATGGCACTTATTTCGATTACAGTCTCGATCTCGTGATACCGAATTGGATCAAGCTTATCAGCCGAATTCTCAAAGCGAATATTTCTCATACACCGAGAGAAATGATTCGCCCAAATCAACTAAAATCTCTTTAAATCCCGAATCTACCATACTTTTATTCAATATCTAAAGAAATTATATATTTACTTCAACTAAATAATTGAATTGATCAGAACTAACGCTAAAGCAAGGGAAATCGTATTGCTTTCATAATATTTATTTTATTTTGTTTGTAATTTGATAATTCATTAAGGCCTTAGGCCACTCTAGTGTTTTCCAAAAATCGATTTCTTTATTTGTTTGTTAAAAAGGTACCTTATAACCTATACAATTATATTCCAAAAAATTATGGGTGTAAAAAATCTCTAAGTACTTGATTTTCTAATATTGGTGAAGATTGAAGGTATTTAAACATTATTCATGTCGTGACTTTCTACTAACTTTAAACGCGTTTATCTCAAAACTACATTTTTCAAATCGATCGGACTCATAACTGAAACAAATTTCAACCGATTCACTTGAAATTTTAACTGTAAATTTAGAATTACATTTTCTAAGGCACTACGTTAGATTTTTAATTATATTGTGTAGTTCCTTTTTTATAAACTATTTTCCGACGATTTTCTCATGGCATTTTATACTTTTTTATTAGAAATGCGCCATTTTGATAAAAAACAATATATAAAATAATCCTACGTACTTCTATAGCTATTCTTATATATTATCGAAAACAACTTTAATGTCTCATCGTAACTCAACGGAAATAGAGGAGCTGTTGGTCCGGCCGTTGACCATCCAGAAATAAAGGCGTTATCGGAAAAATGCTGCACAGTCGCCATTTTGACATGTATCGCTGTGCAAAAAATAATTGTGCATAGCATAGGTGTATAATAAAACCCCTATTTTGTAATTTCGATTTATTTTATGTATTCGCTGAAAAAAATCACAAAACAGGCCCTTTTGGGCGCTAGAGCGGCCTCATCCCTTAAGGGGCTATATACGGTCAGGAGGCCCGAAAAGATCGATGTTTCAAGAATTTTTCTTGAGAAGACCTTTAAATCTATTAACGTAAAAGTGTACACATATTATGGTAACTTTTAACTGTATTTTAACATTTTCATTTGTAAAAATAATTATTTTGAAAGCTGCTATAGCTGATCTCCAGGAGCACCTCTAAAAAATGGCGTCTTGCAGTGAGCACGATAACTCTTGACTGGATCATCGAAAATGAAAAAACCAAAAATATTTCGTCGATATAATGGATTATCTTGTAATCTATCGAAGGAATAAGCAAAATAATATTTTTTGACAAAATGGCGGCTTCTCAAAAGAAATCGATTCTTGACAAAAATTTAGGCCTTAAATTGTTTATAAAATGGAAAATATTTATCGGTGAGAAACAACCTTCGATCAATTACTAAAAAATATACTTGAATAGATTGTGTTGAAATTTGAGACTGATCGATTCAGCCGTTTCCGACAAATCTTGCTCACCGACTTTAAAAACACAGTTTTGAGAAAAACGCGTTTAACGTTTCAAAATCACTTTCGAACGCTCTGACACGTCATTACAAATGTGCGTGTAACTTCGAGAATATTCGCCGGATTGACAAGAAATTTTCTGTGTGTGTACTAGAATTATATGTTTGCATCAAGCAAATGCGGTAAATTTAATAAATTTTCGTTAGACCTAACTATGTTTATATTCATTTATAAAAAAAAATTAATCTCAAAGAAATGCAGATATTTGATTGACCATAGCTGTCATTCGAAATCAACTTTTTTCTGACTGTTACTTCGAACGAGTTATTTATTTTTGAAATAAATGGTTCAGTAGCATATTCATTCAGCTACTTAAGGGGTTACATACAGTTCAAATTTCCGAAAAAACGATTTTTTATTTATTTTATTCTCGTAATGTACATTTAGTACATTACAGTTAAAATTTTTGAAAAATCGTTTTTTTTTATTTTATTTTCGTAATGTACATATAGTAAATTACGAAAACAAAATTAAAAAAAAAATCGATTTTTCGACCGGCATGTTCAGTCTCGATCAAATCAAAGTTTCCCCCACATTTGAAGCAATCAAACAAACAGCGTGGCATCAAACCAACCCTGAGGAATTCAGCCCGCGTAGGATGCGAAGTAGAAAAAATCACCAAAAGTTTTCGCACGAACCTGACGTTTCCGAAAAAATAAATACGACATGAAAACAAGGCAGACAAGCGGGCGCGCAACGACTATAATCCTCGGACAGTCATAATTTTGCACGTTCGCAGAAAGAAAAAGCAACTTTTGTCAGGGATGCTGAGCCAATTCCATAGAGACTGTAATAAAACACCAAGCCAAAGGGAATGAGTGTCTAAACATGAGGGAAAAGTAGACACGAGAATACATACGCGAGAATAAACGCGTGACGGTATATAACTCGAGGGCTACACAGAAAGGGAGAAAGAGAGAAAGCGAGAGCGAGAGAGCGAAGGAGGGTGGAGTGTTTCTCGGCTCAAAGAGATTGACGAGAGTTGCAGACACGGATCAATTAAGATGATGGAGCGTTGGTGGAATCGCGTGTGCTCAGTGGTGATCATTGATTCCGACGAAGCTCAACTTTCTGTTGTACTTTGACGTTAAACCACCAGAGGGATCGAGAGAGAGAGAGAGAGAGGGATTCATTTTCCAAGTGTACGAGAATTTCTGCGGGTGCTGCAACTTCGCCTCCAACGCTGTGTACGAACAAGGCTATCAAATGAGAGCAAGCTATTCAAGTATTCAAATGTAATTATCGGAGTATATTTAAGGGGTCTTCTCACTTTAGACGCTAAAAAAATGGTATTTTCATTATTTTTTTTTGGATAGGTTTCTGTGATAGATATTGATGAGAAATATATCCGAAAATCAGTATGAAAAATAACGCTGTACGGGCGATGCATAACTCAGGGGGTATTCTCACTTTAGACGCTAAAAAAGGATATTTTCATGCAATTTTTTGATACGTTTATATCGTAGATATTGATATAAAAGTTGTTACACTTGATAAATACACTTTCGAAATACATTAAAACATTTTTTTTTAATCATTATTTATAGATGAAAATGGTAGTGCAAAAAATGTCCTAAAAAATTGTAGGTCTGCGCTGTTGATGAAATCGCGGAGATGGATCATCCGAAACAGAAGAATCAAACGGTTCTAGAATCAGTATTTTAATGGCTCTAGCGCATATCATACGATTTTTTATATATGCAAAAATAACAAAATGGCGAATATTTTTCAAAAAACAAAAAAAACAAAAAAAAACGTATTTTTTCACCGTTTTTGGCAAAAAAAATAGTAAATATCAAAATTTAAAAAATGTATGATATGCCTTATAGCTATAGTTGTAGAGAATGGGTGCTTAAAATTTCATAAGGATCGGTTCAGTAATTTCGAAAATTTTATCAATATGCCGTCGAAAAACGTTGTTTCGAGAAAAACGCGTTTAACGTTTGTTTGGGTTACATAAATACGTAAAACAATGTTTTTAATGTATTTCGCAAATGTTGTATTTATGTAATATAATGGATTTATTAAGTGAAACAACTTTTATTATTAAACTTAATAAATGCACTTTCGAGATACATTTTTTTTATTTGTATTTTTTTATGTATTACAATTATTAAATTATATAATTATTAAAAATGATTTTTCGTATTTACTTTATGTATTTTGAAAATGTATTTATTAAGTGTAACAACTTTCATTGTTACACTTAATAAATACACTTTCGAAATACATTTAACATTTTTTAATGTATTTATGTAACCCAAACAAACTTTAAACGCGTTTTTCTCGAAACAAAGTTTTTCGACGGCTTGTTGATAAAATCTTCGTGAGTGCTGAACTGATCTTTATGAAATTTAAACCACATATTCTTTACAACTATAGCTATAGCGCAAATCGATGATTTTTTGAAATTTTGATATTTACTACTTTTTTGGCAAAAACGGTGAAAAAACACGTTTTTTGTTATTTTTTCTAACATAGTCCGCCATTTTGTTATTTCTGCATGTATAAAAAATAGTATGTATGATATGCGCTATAGCCATTAACATACTGAATCTAAAACCGTTTCATTTTTTTGTTTGGGATGATCCATCTCCGAGATTTCATCAAGAGCGCAGACCTACAATTTTTTAGGACATTTTTTGAACTACCATTTTCGTCTATGAATAGTGACTCAAATAATTTAATTTACAAAAAAATGTATTTCGAAAGTTTATTTATTAGGTTCAACGACTTCCATATTAATATCTATAATATGAAGCTATCAAAAAAATGCATGAAAATAGCCTTTTTTAGCGTCTAAAGTGAGAAGACCCCTTAACTATTGCGTCACCTGTATAGCGTTATTTTTCATACTGATTTTCGGATATATTTCTTTCGATGATACAGCAATAGACATGAAGCAAAAATCATCAAAATTTGATTGGGCCACATCTGGTCTATTCTGGGAAATATTTGAATTTTGTTTTGTCGGTCTGCTCGGTGAATGATGACTGTAATAACGCAATTACACAGTCTTGCTCCCTCTCACACTCTGTCTCTCTATATCTCTATCTATCACTTATGGTGCTTTAAAAATATTACCATAATTTCCTTTCCATCCCTCGAATACATCACAATTTGGCTCTTTAATTTCCAACACGAATATATGAAAATCAATATTTCATCATTATTATTTTCATTTCCAATATTCGTTCGTATATCCTTGGGGACTTTTGCAACACCGTTTTCCCTTTATACCGTATTTATCACGATTCCCAATTCCTAAAAGAGACCGCCGAGAATGTTTGCTACTTTTGCCTAATTTAATAGCCACTTTTGCCTAATTGAATTACCATCATGACAATTGCTATTATAATCATTATAAACATTATTACTATCAACATCAAATCTTTAAAATCGTATTAAAGAAACCGTGTAAGAAAATGAGTCAACATCGTGAACAATAGGGCCGCATAAAAAATGTTCATAAAAATATCTGGTAAATATTTACAAGTGGGGCTCCAGCTAGAAAAGGGGTTTAGAAATTTTGTACCGAGACGATTTATTTCAGGGCACTTTATTTATAATATTTAAGTCGGGGGAAGACAATTTCAACCCTTATTTCAACCCCCAAACGCTTTTTTAAACTTTTTTAAAGGTATGGAAGAAACCTTTTACTTGTTTTAATCTACGGAAAAACCAACCCAAACAAACGTATTTCAAAAATCAAATACATTCCGGAAATATATTTTTTCTTAATACCCTCCCCCCCCCCCAACAAAAAAAAACACAGTTTCATACTGCAGAATAGCCCCGAACACGTGAAATTTTTTTTGGAGCCGATTAGGGCGTCGCCTCTTGTAAATATTTACCAAATATCTTTTCAATAACATATGCGAAAATATTTTATCACGTGAACAAGGAAAAATATTCATAAATGTATATTTCATAGCACATCGAAAAGTATATGGATTTTCGTCAATATTTTTATTTTGCTACACATATACGCAGAGTTATATACAGGGTGTCCGTCTTATCTTTGCTACCCGAAATAACTCGGTTACTATCGACGTCACAAAAAAATGTTCCAGACAAAAGTTGTACGGTGTGAAGGGGACCATCAAATGCGAACAATTTTTTTTTATTTCGGTGGAAGCGCTGATGCACAGTTAAGGTCACTGCCACTTTTCAAAATGGAATGGTATATTATTTTCAACAACATCAGGAGGCCAAAGTCGTTCAAGGTCATTCAAGGTCACCTATTTAGATTTGTATCATCGATACTGACCTTGAATGACCTTGAATGACCTTGAGCGACTTTGACCCTCTAATGTTTTTTATGCAGCTTGAAGAGCTCCACAAGATGGTTGAAAAAAAATGTACCACTCCATTTAAAAAAGTGGAGTTGACCTTCACTGTGCGTCAGCGCCTCCACCGAAATAAAATACATTTTTTTGTGACGTCGATAATTACCGAGTTATTTCGGGTGGCAGAGATAAGAGGGATACCCTGTATATAAAACCGATAGAGTGCACGATCGTCGAGTACGATTCGGCACTCGTTTTAGAAGCAATAAATGTTAAAAATTTACGAGTCCATCGCGAATGATATATACGCGACGGTCGTCAATCACCGGACGTGAAAATTTCATGGACAAAGCTCGAAAGCGCCCTGCGTACGTTACACTACATGGACAAGTGCTTATCCACGTACATTACGCTGTCGCACATTTTATGGACCCCGTCACGATTCTTTTTCATTTTTACTCCGTTGTCGCTCTTTCATTCGACGCGAGTTTTGCACACGTTCGTTCTCTCTTTCTCATACAGCGTTGCACGAAAGAGAGACCTCTTTTGTCTCTACTGTACACTTCTTTTTTTCAGTCTCTACTGAAGAATCTACACTGCAAAAACTAGGCGTGTTTGACGTGTGTTCAAAGTATGTAGAAGTAGCACACCAAAAAGGCTAGACACGAGTTGCCATGTTGATTCTACACACTTATGCATTTGGTGACACGTAATGCATCTAAATCACACACGTAAGTGTGCGTTTTTTACGCATCAGGTTATTACACAGGTGTGTAATAACGTGATGCCAGCTACGAAGGTAGCTGGTGATGATCAGGTAACCTGATGACAGCTACGAAGGTTTGTAGCTATCCCCATCCACACACGCTTATTCGAACACATAAAGCGTGTAGAATCAATATACAAGACGCATATTTAGATACATCGGACTAAACAATACACGTTGGTAGCAACACACAAGCAAAAATAACACGGGAGAGAGCAACACATTTTAAGCGACAACACCACTGTGACCCCCTGTTTTTTTGCCGTTTTTCAAGAATTTTTTTTTGTGGAAAAAAAGAGATATTCGAATTTTTTTTTGTTTTGTTCGTTGTTTATTGAAGATACATAAAAAACAATTTCAAATTTTTCACGCCTCATGGTGAAGCTGGGGAAGCTCCCGCGTCAGGTACTGTTGCCTCCGCAGTGGTTCGCGGCACGCAGCAGAACTCTCTTCAAAGTCGATCTGAAAAAAAATACCGAGTGTTTTCGTTAATAATATGATATTTTGAAGAGAAGTACATAGAAATTTGAAACAATATTGATTTTTAAAAAATAGGCGCGCTTTTGAAATTAAAGGACGATTTTCGAGCAAAATTTCTCGTCGAAAATAGGCTATAACTTTTTTTATTATTGAGATATCGAAAAAATCCTATGTACTTCTTTAGATAATCTAGTTTTATTGATGCAGTCCAAATTTGAAGTCGATCGGATAAAAATTGCTCGAGTTCTGCTGCATGCCGCACTCAAATAAGTGGTTTTGAGAAAAACGCGTTCAAAGTTTTAGGTTTGTTAATTTATGCGATAAATTGGGAAAAAAAATGTTTACCTTTAATCAGCGATGCCGGCACCATATAGCTGGCCTTCAAGAAGCAAATCATTGTCCCTAGCATCTTTTCTCGAACTTGTAGAGGCTCTTCTTGCCTCTTTTGCAGCGTCTGTGAGCGAGCGCTCCGCCAGCTTGATCCGCGCTGCGTCGGTTTCAACGCAAAAATGGAAACAATTTGGGCCGATAGTTATCCCCAACGTCTCCAAAACTTTCATGAGGCTTCTCAGGCCATCATTGAATAATGATACCGCGATATCAGCTGCAATATCGACGATTGACGATTGACGACTTGAACATTTTTCAATTATCGCCACCTATGGCTTTTTTTCGAAACTATATTTATAACAATAGCCAGTTTTTGTGAAGGGAGACAAAAGAATACCTGGGAAAGACCCGCAGGACCTGGGAAAGGCCCGGTATACCTGCCGACCCTGAGGCGCGCAGCTGCGCGGGACCCCGAGCGTCACGGAGCGCTGCACCGCTCCACAAAATATTCAATATCTCCGAAAATAATTATTTTTTTGACCTGTGTCCAACGATATCTTAATCTTAAATGTATTTTAGATTTTTCTAGATGGTATTCAAAAAATCGATTCTTTGAAGCCGTCACAGTGGTGTTGTCCCTTAAGAGGTTTTCTCACTTTAGACGCTAAAACAGGCTATTTTCATGATTTATTTATTGGTTCATATTATAGATATTGATATTAAAGATGTTACGCTTAATAAATACACTTTTGAAATACATTTTCTTTTAAATTTAATTTATTTAAGTCACTATTTATAGACGAAAATGGTAGTTTGAAAAATGTCCTAAAACAATTGTAGGTCTGCGCTGTTGATGAAATCTCGGAGATGGATCATCCGAAACGAAAAAAATCAAACTGTTTTAGATTCATTATGTTCATGGCTATAGAGAATATCATACGATTTTTTTATACACGCAAAAATAACAAAATGACGGACATTTTTTGAAAAAACCAAAAAAACGTGGTTTTTTCGCCGTTTTCGGCAAACAAAATAGTAAATATCAAAATTTGAACAAATCCTTTATATGTGCTATAGCTATAGTTGTGGACGATGTGGATAAAATTTCATAAGGATAGGTTTATTAGTTTCGCAGATTTTATCAAGAAGCCGTCAAAAACGTTGTTTCGAGAAAAACGCGTTTAAGGTTGTTTGGGTTACATAAATACATGTAAAATTTTGTTAAAGCTCGGTGGGGGATGCGCCAGCTGGACTGCATGGTCACTTATCCAAGTACTGGCCCAGGGCAACATTGCCTAGGATAGGAGGTCAACCGAGACCGCGCGCTTTGTCCATACACTTACAAGGAAACGTTGCGAGGTCGATCCCGCCGATTTCGATGAAATTTGATATGCTTGTAGAATGGGTAAAAATAGCCAACACGTATTTTTTTATATCTGCGGAACCCGATTTTTAAGGGTTGAAACGCACCCTCGAAAATTGGGGTGTTTTTCTTTTTTCGTCAATAACGTTTAACGGTACGAGATATGAAAAAATTTCAAATTGCAACAATGTTTATTTTTTCGTGTACTATGCATTAGAGATGAGAACGATAACGTTATCGAAAAAAAAAAAAAAAAAAAAAACGCCCCTATTTTCGAGGGTGCGTTTCATCTGTTAAAAATCGGCTCCCGCGGATATAAAAAAATACGTGTCGCCTATTTTTACCCATTCTACAAGCATGCCAAATTTCATAGAAATCGGAGGGATCGACCTCGCAAACTTTCCTCCTTGTTAGCTACCTTGAAAAATTTCAACGCCTCCGACGCACCCACATTCGATACGTGACTTGATTATCCCACGATCGTCAATTAATTAGCCGCGTTTCACGTTCGAAGGTGGAACGGCGATACGGGAACGGGCAATTTCGTAAACGCAAATCCGCGCACGATTGAATGATGGATCGTTCCTCGTGTACAATAAAGGTCGGTTTGTAATATCTCCCTGGGAGCGGTGGAAAGCATCGAGCGACGAGAGAGAAGGGTGATCGAGGTTGCGCGACTGGGAGCGTGAGATTGAATGGAACAACGAGATTTGCCAAGTTCAAACCGCAGGACCAATTCATAAATTGATCGATCTATTATATACATGTGTACACGCCATGGACACGCGTTTCGAAACGCATATAGTACGCAAATGGACGTAGCTTTCGACAACTTCCGTATAACGTAGTTTCAATTTGGGAACCTTCTAGGCAGCCGACAGTCCGTACATGTATAGATGTATTAAAGGATCGGGTCATTCGTCGCGGCTGGATGCAGTAAATCACGGGCATATAGTCCCATGTATTCCGGTTGCTAGACGTCACGCTCTGAGCGCATTATTGAACAGGACGTGTACATACGATTGAGAGAAGATCGCTCCTAATGTTTTGACACATACTATGCACATACAGGGTGATTTTTCTATCTTGAGACTGCTAAATAGCTCGACAAATATGCCTTATGGGCGGGGTAAAGTATTTAAATTTTTTGTTTCATTTTTTACATGAATGCATAATATATCAAGAATCTTGTGTTAAAATTTCAAGTCGATCGGAGTAAAATTGACGAAGTTATGAGTATTTGAGCGTCTATTGCTCCATGCCGTTCTCTTCTCTTCTGCATTTTTCAAACCGTTTTTCTGAGACTTGTCATATTGAAGTCCGTGTGCACGATAACTCAAAATCTACTGGACCAATCGCTTTGAAATTTTGCACAGTACTTCTTCACATAATTCACCA
The DNA here is from genome assembly GCA_964007375.1 of Ophion obscuratus. Classification (NCBI taxonomy): domain Eukaryota; kingdom Metazoa; phylum Arthropoda; class Insecta; order Hymenoptera; family Ichneumonidae; genus Ophion; species Ophion obscuratus. The sequence continues at coordinate 24,851,858 of OZ023320.1, read as the reverse complement.
GGTATTGTCGAGAGCTTTTTTTGTTTTTTTTAAAATAATTACTAATTTTTCAACAACAAATTAGCCGATTTTTTTTAGCGAAAATCGGGTTTTTGGCTCCCAAGTGCTACGAAAAATCGAAAAATTGAAAAAAAAAATCCTCCCGTCATTACCTCGAGAAACATCTCCTTTAACAAATGCATTTTAATTTTTTTGTTTCAAATGATTCTGTTGCGAGTTATGGTGCACACCGCAAACCAACTTTTTTTCGAGGCGCCTCCGGGGTTTAATTTTCACTCGCTCAATTTTGAATATTTTGCAATGCAAATTTAGGAGAATGTTGTTCAAATGTTACTTTATTATATGTAAATTTTTCAATAAACGAACACTATTCGCTACGCCAAAAAAAAAATCTTAAAAACATGCCTTTTTTTCGCCGAATTAACTTTACCCCGCCGTTATACGATAAAAATGTTCCAAATAAACCTTCAATAGTTTCCAAGGGGCAATTTAATCCTACAGAAATTAACCGCCTGCCGACCCCCTGGGGCGGGGCGGGAGGGGGGGGGGGGCTTTGAAATCTTAAATGGGAGCCCCTACTTTTCATTATAAATTCGAATTATACATAAAAAAAATACGTAACTTTTGTCTGAACTTTTTTTTTCAATTCGGGATTCCTTTTCTTCAAGGGAAATCCCCTATGTTTCATTGCATAATGGAGCTACGTCGAAGAAAAGTAACTTTTGTCGGAAACATGTTTTTTTTAATTATCGTAAATATCTACTATAATTTTGTATCCGTTCTTAGCTTTAGCCAGGATTAATGACGTGGACCTGACGGCAATTTAATCCCTTTTAGTCCAGTCGAAATACGATATCACCTGGAATTAATTCCCGGCTTCGATTTTCTTTTTTTATACTTAGGGGGGGGGTGGTTGGTAGTGTAAATCTCAATTTTCGGGAAAATCCCCCCGGTGCGTTTGCCGCCATCTTGATTTGAAGAGGGATTTTTTTTTTTTTTCGAATAACTCGCTTATTTTCAACCTTAGAATGAAAATGATTGTATTCAAAGTTGTGGAAAATGTAATTCTCCACAAGTTTGGTGATTATAATTTTTACTCTAGGATCGATATTTATAGAGTTAGACTGCTAAACGGGGTAAAACACGTTTTTTTTAACTTATCTCGTTTATTATCGAGTTTATTGTAACAATGGTAATGAATAATCACATAGAAAACTTTATTTCCTCCAACTTTGGTCATTAGCATTTTTACCCTCGGATCAATATTTTCGGACTTATACTTAATTTAGGGGTGAACTTTTTTTTTATGTTCAGATATTTCGTTTATTATCAAATTTATCGTAAAAATGGTAAGGAGTAATCGGGTAGGAAATATTATTTTCTTCAACTTTGGTCAGTACCATTTTTACCCTAGGATCAATATTTTCAGACTTATACTTAATTTAGGGGTGAACTTTTTACCCCTATTTGCAGTGTAACTCTATAAATATCGATCCTAGGGTAAAAACTATAATCACCAAACTTGTGGAGATTTACATTTCCCACAACTTTTGATATGATCATTTTCACTCTAAGGTTGAAATTAAGCGAGTTATTTGAAAAACAAAAAATCCCTCTTCAAATCAAGATGGCGGCAAACGCACCAGGGGGATTTTCCCGAAAATCGAGATTTACACTACCAACAACCCCCTCCTAAGTATAAAAAAAGAAAATCGAAGCCCGGAATTAATTCCAGGTTAATCGAATTTTAGACCTATCTCGACTGGACTATTTGGGGTGCTTCATTATTGTGAGTCCCCTTGCCTCTCACATTCGGGGTGTTTGATTATCTTGAGTCCCCTTGCCTCTCGCCATTTAATTCAATAAGTATTCAAACTGATGACCTTCAACTTCGATGCATTTATTGATCCGTACTTCGAATGATTGTACACAACTCAAAAGTTTGTTCGCTTTAGTGTTTGCGCAAGCATTTCTGATTCGTCCAATCATGTTTTCACGAGTTGTTGGCACTTGTTGATAAACTACAGTTTTTAAGAGACCCAACAAAAAAAATCTGGCGACGTAAGGTCTGGCGATCTGGCAGGCCAATATATCGTTCCGCCTCTACCAATCCAGCGCCATCTATACCGAATTTGTAAAAAGAGTTCAGACAAAAGTTACGTGTTTTTTATGTATAATCTGAATCTGTAATGAAAAGTAGGGGTTCCCATTTAAGATTTCAGAGTTCCCCCCGCCCCAACCCCAGGAGGGGCGGCAGGCGGTTCAATTCTTCGGGATTGAATCACCCCTTGGAAACTATTGAAGGTTTATTTGGGACATTTTTGTCGTATAAGCCTTATTTTTCTAGATATTTAGCAATCTCAAGATAAAAAAATCACTTTGTATATTAGACTGGCCCAAAGGAAAAAGAATTTTCTTTCAATTGAAATTTTTGTTGGAAATGTTGTTGAGAATGACAAAAAATGAGTGCTGACTAAATTTTAGCCCTTTATATCAATATTTAGAGGTCCCTGATCGTGATTTACTATTTCCTATTCATTTAAGGGGCTATACCAGTGTGACACTTAAAAAAATATTTTTTTTTTCCTTTTTCGACAGTTTATACTTCCAAGAATATCCTGTAAAAAATTCAAGGCCGAATCTCTATAATTTTATCTTGCAAAAATCCATAGTTATATCTTTAAACGCGTTTTTCTCGATATATGATTGTTCTAATGTGCTGACATTGTAACTCAAAGAGCAATTATCCGATTGACTTGAAATTTGAACTGAGTACTCTTGAATATATTTACTCTACAATGACATAGGCTATTTTTGATTGGATGAAAATTGATGTTTTGGCATTGAAAAAAAAGATCATTTTATAGGCAAGAAAACAGACTTTTTTTCATAACTACGCCATTTTTTTTGGGTTTGATATTTTTCGAAAATCCTATGTCATTGTACAGGAAATACTTTCGAGTTTAACGACATTTTTTCCTTGTTCGGTTTCAGCTATTCAATCGGCCGGAGTCATGTCAGCAGTGGATGAACTTTTTTTTGGCGTCTCCGAAGGCAGCGCATAAGTCGCTTGGATCTCAATATTTTTCTATGAAAAATTTATGTAATATAGGTCAAATATAGCCAAATATATTCTTAATTTTCCGAACCATTTAATTGAGTACTTTTTTTCCAAAAAATTCCCGAAAATCACCCAAATTTTCAGCGTTCGCAATGGTATAGCCCCTTAACATGGTAAAAGTTTTGTTTGTCGCTTCTCAGCTTTATAACTCGCCTACTTGTCATCGACAAGGGGTCTTCTCACTTTAGACGATAAAAAAGGCTATTTGCATGATTTTTTTGATAGGTTTATATTATGGATATTGATACAAAAGTTGTTACACTTAATAAATGCACTTTCGAAATACGTTTAAAAAACAATTATTTATTTGAGCCACTATTTATAGATGAAAATGGTACTTAAAAAAATGTCTCAAAAAAAATTGTAGCTTGATGAAATATCGGAGATGGGTCATCCGAAACGAAAAAATCAAACGGTTTTAGATTCAGTATGTTAATGGCTATAGTGCGTATCATACGATTTTCAATAAAGGCAAAAATAACAAAATGGCGGACTTTTTTCGAAAAAACAAACGTGGTTTTTTCGCCGTTTTTAGCAAAAAAATTAGTAAATTTCACAATTTTAAAAAACCCTTGAAATGCGATATAGCTATAGTTGTAAAGAATATGTGGTTAAAATTTCATAAGGATCGGTTCAGTAGGCTCGAAGATTTTATCAACAAGCCGTCGAAAACGTTGTTTCGAGAAAAACGAGTTTAAAGTTTGTTTGGATTATATAAATACATTAAAAAAAATTTGTAACGTATTTCGAAAGTGTATTTATTAAGTGTAACAACTTTTATATCAATATCTATAATTTAAACCTATAAAAAAAATTCATGAAAATAGTCTTTTTAAGTGGCTAAAGTGAGAAGACCCCTTAAGTGTCAAAAATAGTGATGAAAACTTTCTTTTAAAATAAAATTACGAAAATCAGAAAAAATGTCCTCGTCGAAAGATATCTCCCCCCTTAAGGGAATATAAAAGTAAGGCTAACATTTTTCACCCTGCTGCAAAATACCACTCTCTCTCTCTCTCTCTCTCTCTCTCTCTCTCTCTCTCTCTCTCTCTCTCTCTCTCTCTCTCTCTCTCTCTCTCTCTCTCTCTGTGTCTTCATTCGTATTTTGTTCGTCTATAGACAAGGATGGAGAGTAATAACAAGAAGGGCGTAACACTCTTCCTCCTGGAAAGAAGTAAGTACTTGAAGAGGTGAATGATAGGGAGGGTACCCTATACTTCGAATAGAAGAGTCTGTAAAATTAAGAAAAAAAATTATGCCGAGTTTCGACATTCTCTTGTACCCAATTTCCTCGTCGTCTTCGTAAATCAATTCTATAATAAACGATACGTGAAATATTGGAAGTTTCGGAGGGCCGCGCCATATTCTCCTCTCGTGGGACATTATCCATATCTATATGGATACGTATAAATGGTGTAGTATTGAAAGAGTTTGCGAATATCGTGCATAAATCTCGACGGGGACATCAAGCATATAGCCAAATTCGTGGCACAGAGAGAAAGAGGACAGTACATAAATCGTGCGTTATTATAGCGCACGAAACGTTTCAGTATTTCATTTTTCGAAAGCCTCTGCTGATACATATATTTCGTGAAGAGAATGATATACGTGATACGTTATATTTACTATTCCTTATAACACGGCGAGTTGAAAGCATCCCACTTTTCAGTAAGACACGATAAAAAAATTCATTTTCCATAATTTTACAATCAAATAATTCAAGTTGAGAAACAACCGCATGTTATCGTTAAAAACCGAGACTCGTGCGAATTGACATTGAGTAAATTCAAGGGGCACGTGGCTCAATTTATATTTATCACTCATTACTAACTAATTTTGTGCTTCGAGGAAAATTCATTTATAAAGCAGCCCTACACGGTCGACAGATGCACTGTTATTTTTAGACAGACGTTGGTGTCAATTGGGGAATATTTCAAGATTGTCGTGATTCATTCGAGAACATTTACGTGCCATTTTTGCAACTTTTTTTTTTCACTTCGTCTAAGAATCATGTATATTAATTGTCATTAAATCAGGCAATTAAATGTCATCAAATCGAACCATTAGATGTCATAAAATCAGACAATCGTTTCAATTCTTGAATTGCAAATCAGATATCAAATGAGACAATTGTTTTAATTCTTAAATTGCGAATGAGACATCAAATATCATTAAATGGGACAATTGTTTCAATTCTTGAATTGCAAATCAGACATCTAATAAGACAATTGTTTTGATTTTTGAATTGCGAATAAGACAGCAAATGTCATCAAATGAGACAATTATTTTAATTCTTGAATTGCGAATGAGACATCAAATGTCATCAAATGAGGCAATTGTTTCAATTCCTGAATAGCAAATCAGACCATTTTTTCAATTCTTGAATTGTGAATGAGACATTAAATGTCATCAAATGAGACAATTGTTTCAATTCTTAAATAGCAAACCAGACAATTTTTTCAATTTGTGAATTGCGTATGAGACATCAAATGTCATCAAATCAGACAATTGTTTCAGTTCTTGAATTGCAAACGAGACATCAAATCAGACAATTGTTTCAATTCTTGAATTGCAAATCAGACATCAAATCAGATAATTTCAATTCTTGAATTGGGAATGAGACATCAAATGTCATCAAATGAGGCAATTGTTTCTTGAATTGTTTCTTGAATTCTTGAATTGCGAATGAGACATCAAATGTCATCAAATGAGACAATTGTTTCAATTCTTGAATATCAAATCAGACAATTTTTTCAATTCTTGAATTGCAAATGAGACATCAAATGACATCAAATCAGACAATTGTTTCAATTCTTGAATTGCAAACGAGAAATCTAATCAGACTATTGTTTCAATTCTTGAATAGCAAATCAGACATACAATCAAAGAAATCCTTCAATTCTTGAATTGCAAATCAGACATCAAATGTCATCAAATCGGACATCTCTTTCAATTCTTGAACGGCAATGATATCCGATCCTCCGCGAAGCTAGATCGACCATAAAAGCCCGTCCCCTCTCCTAATAATTCATGTTCCACTTGACGGAGTAAGTGAACGTAATTTATTAACGAACTCCAGTCCGTTTTTCCCACTTTTTTCCGTCTCTTCATTCGTATTCCGTGATATCCATGGAAGTGACGTAGCCGACCATCGGGAGAATAGAATAAAAAAGGTTAATCGGGTTCACTGCTATCACCCAATCAATGAAATACCAATTCTTTCTGTCAATAAAGTCCATTCGACAATCGAATTCGACGAATAATTTCAAATATCAGTTATCCCGGAAATGTCCGGAACTTTTCCACGAAAATAGAGTTCTGTAGCTGCGGCTGGGAGCATGCATAATTTTAATATCGAAGCGACCTTAATTTGTTGAATTAATCTGTTGTCAATCAAACGACAGTTTTTAACGAACGTCGATAATCGTCCGAATGTCCCGTGTAAAAATCGCAAAAATGTCGAAAATGTGACAAATGGAAGCTTGTCGAGTAAAAAACCCTTTCTTCACTCCAAAACGAATTATTTTGCATACTGAGGGCAATGATTTGTTTCAATCGACTAAACGCGGTACATTTAATGTAATTTCATTCGAAGCAACTATGTGTTTATTAATTTCCATCAAAATGAGTTCATTAGACTAAAGGAAATCATTATATTGAAGCAAACCTGTCATTTCAAACGTTACATCAAATTTTAACGTAACAGCAGTCACTCGTTCGAGTTGAATAAATATTTCAGTACATTATTTATTCATTCACTGAATAATTTATTAAATTCAAATAAATGGCAAGTAGGCGGGACGAAAGCGCTCGGTGCGTCAGATTCTGAGCGGAAACATAGCGTTGTAAAGTCATTGTACTCTGACTAACCTCAAAACCCCAATTTTTTTTATAGATATTCAGCTGCTGATTTGAATAAGTAATTACGTTGCTGCTCCAGTCGAGCCATTTTATTTGAATCTTGAATTTGAATTTTATTTGAATCTGAAAAAAATAGATGTTCTACTCTAATAGTATTTCATTCTAGTTGGAGCGATCTGTCATTTATCCTTTGCTAAGGTTCGAGACTGTATGTACAAACAGTTGAAGGGAAAATATTTATTGACAAGATGAATGACGAATAAAATACTATTGAAGCCAAAGATCTATTTTTTCAATATGAATAAGAAATTAAAAAACAAAATATCTTTTTTTCGTTCAATTTACAACTTTATTGCAGCTAATAAAAGCCTTGATAAATTTAATAAGATTTTGTGAGATTCAAATGGACAATAAAGAATAAAGAAAATAATAGACGGTGCAGTGAATTCTAATTAACACCGTTATAACTTTAATTTGACGCAATCAATAAATGCTATTTGCGTGAATTATTTCAGATGTTTAAGGGGTTAGGCTACCACGAAAATTTCAAAAAATCGTTCGTCACTTGAGGCGACTAAAAATGGAGGGGAAGAAAAATTTTTTTACAGTAAAAAAAACAAAATGGCGGTTCCACAGCTATCTTCCCGGGACATGTTTTGCTTCCAGGGCTCCGCGGCACGCAGCACCACTGGTGCACTTTTGAATCTAGAACAAAAAAAAACCGTTAATCTAGAGGGCTATAGCTAGAGAATGTCGATCGGATTTTAAAAAGTATCAATTTTTGTGGATTTGGCGTGCGTTTGAAAAAAAAAAATTGATTTTTGACGAAAAAAACGGCAAGTTTTTTGTTAATAAAAAATCAATAAATAAAGTTCTTGAAAATTCCGATCGACATTCTCAAGATAATGTAAATGTTCACATCTGGTTAAAATTTCAAGTAAAAAAAATGAAAATTGTTCGAGTTATGCTGCGTGCCATTTTGAAAAACCATGTTTCGAGAAAAACGCGTTTAAAGTTTGTTTGGGTTTTGACACGCTTGGCGGCGACCTTCATTTCCTAAGGACAACAAATTTTTTTTCGCACAGGACCTTTTTTTTTCTTATTCTAGAGGGTTTAAACTATTTTTTAAGCCAATAAAAAAAAATCGATTTTTCAAAAAATGTACAGTGGCCTTACCCCTTAAGGGGAGATATACACCTAGATGGTCGAGGTCGAGGACTTAGAAGCTATGAACATTCCGTCGACCGTAGAAGACCTACACAATGGGCCTGGTATCGATGATTCCATGTAAGTTGACAAATTTCACGATTTTTTCATTCCCAAATTTTCAAACGCGTTTTTCTCAAAACCACGTTTTTCAAATCGGTGTCCAAAATTTCTCGAAAACCAATGAACCGATTGCCTTGAGGTTTTTTGTGGTTATTCTATACACCATTATCCAGTACTTGTCATAGGATGTTTTTTCCGTTACTTAGTTTTTGTTTTATAGGCAAAATAATGACTAATTTTTGGCCCAAAAATCAATATTTATGTTCAAACGTCCGCCATTTTGTCATAAATCGATATTTTCAAAATCGGCTATGACAAGTACTAGATTATAGTATCGAATTTAATAATCTTTTTGGTTTTTTTTTTTCAGATGATTTTTGGAGAAACGCCAGTGGGTACCGTATACGCAGATTTTTTTACGACGCTCCACAGTAGGAGAAAAGCCCAAAAACCTGGCCAAAACCCCAAAAAATAAATTTTCGAAATAGGGTCAGTTGAGTAGTCATTCAGGTAGAGGACTAGTAACTGCATTCTATTGTGGAAGGGAAAGCCCTTTAAGTGTATACCTGCGCCGCAGCGTCAGTTGGCAGTTAGTGTTCGTGAAGAGTGTACGTGTCACGCGCTGAACAGACGAAAATAACGCTGACTTCAAAAACCCATAACTCTAAAGTGACGGGTTTAATTTCAATTCTGCAACATGGATACGACTTCTGGAGGTATGTAGAACATGTTTTTACATCGGTTGAATCTAAAGTTTATGTATAAATGATTGAAATGTAGTATAGCCTTCGGCATAAATAAAATTGAATAATTTTGAAAACTTATATTTTCAACGGTCCGAAAAGTTATATATTTTGTCCCATTTTGCAAAGCTCCTAGTCTCGGCCTTTAGTTTAATGTATAAGCTTTCGAAATTTACAAGAGTTACCTGCGGAAAACGTGCGTCTTGTCCGTTATGATTTTTTTCGCATCGTGCGGTAGCCGAGCGTGCACGCGGCACTATTGAGCAGCCTCTGCGCCTCTACCTGAGAATGGGTGAAGTAGCATCATAACGGACAAGACGGCTGTTATACGCTTGAAATAAATTATTTTAATATATATGTATGTGTATATATATATATATAAATTTTCTGTGATTTAATTATGATATATACGTATGCATATATATATATACATATTAAAATCAACCACATAAAAATTTCTTAAATATGAATGAAATGTTATAACATTCAAATAAAATATTTGAATATATATATATTATATAGTAAGCAAAGCTTTCTTTTAACCAAATCCATGTCAATATTTTCTGTCTAATTTTTTTAAAATTATTTCAATTATTGCGGTTATTTATTTGGTAAAATAATGTACATTGCTCAACGGTGCTATTTGTGTGGAGCAACCAGCAAAGATTTTAATGCCATCGACACTGTATTGCAAAGGGAAATCAATGAAACAAATTTGAAGTTCGGATTGTCGACGCTGCATGCGTGGATATGGTGCTTCGAGTATTGCTTACACGTGTCTTACAAACTCGGCATTAAAAAATGGCAAGCTCGAAGTGCCGAAGAAAAAAAAATTACCCAGGAACGCAAGAGGGCCATTCAAGAAGGATTCAAGAAGCAATTGGGTCTAAATATCGATCGCCCAAAGCCTGGATACGGCAGCAGCAATGATGGCAACACAGCTCGGCGATTCTTTGAAAATTCGACGGTTTCCGCTGCGATAACGGGGGTCAACGAAGAAGTTATTAAACGCTTGTACGTAATCCTACAAGTTATATCGTGTGGCCACGAGATAAACTGTGAAAGATTTGAACAGTATGCTATTGAAACGGCAAGAAAGACCGTTGCATTATACCCTTGGTACTCCATGCCTACTTCGGTGCACAAACTATTAATTCATGGTCCAGTGATAATAACTCATGCTCTATTACCAATCGGCCAATTATCCGAAGATGCTCAGGAAGCTCGAAACAAAGACATCAAACGATATCGAGAAGATTTTGCGCGAAAAAGTTCCAGGGTTAAAACTATGGAAGATGTTTTTCATCGGCTCTTAGTTACTTCTGATCCGTACATTTCAAGTGTCAGAAGACTACCACAGAAGAAGCTGAAGAGTTTGTCGCCGGAAGCTGTAGCGATGTTGATCGCTCCTAAAGTGACTGCTGCAGCAGACGAATTTTGCGCCGAGATTGAAGCCGTGCCGGGAGTTGTAATAGATACAAACTCGGATAATGATTCTGACTCCGACTCCGACTCCGATTACGATTTTGATTAAGAATAAAATTTTCTATTTTTGAAACGTTCCGTATGTATTTTGGAAATAAAAATAATAATTGCGTAGAATACACTGTTCACGTTTATTTTATTATGATGATTTTTTTAAATATATTAATTTATCTATTTAGCAGGATACTCGGCCATTTTGTTTATAACAATTTGCTGTAAGCTCTTTGTTGCAAGTTATAAACAATAGATATCGGATTGGTAATCAGCGACCTTGAAAACCCGTATATACCAATTTTTGTCAACATCTGGTAACTTTTTAACGTTCATGTCGGCCATATTGGATCGGCCATTTTTTTTACGATAATTTGGCTTGCGGATTCGTAATCAGCGACCTTGAAAACCCGTAAATACCAATTTTTGTCGACATCTGGCAACTTTTTAACATTCATGTCAGCCATATTGGATCGGCCATTTTGTTTACGATAATTTGGCTTTCAGATTCGTAATCAGCGACCTTGAAAACCCCTGTAAGCCAATTTTCATTCCCGTCAAAGGTCATTTGAGGTTTTGGCCAGGTTTTTGGGCTTTTCTCCTACTGTGCGCTCCAAGGATCACACAATATCCTTGTATATTTTTGATATTTTTAAATAAAGAAAATTAAAAATATTTTTGAATGTATATACTTTTAGATAATTAAAACCCCAATCTGAAATTTCAAATAGTTTTCCTTGAAAAAATTCACAAAAATGACCTTTTTCCGGCTCCTAGGTGTATATCTCCCCTTAAATCAAGATGTTGGAAGAATAATCGAGGGCAGTGAGCGCTCTGCAGTGACGGACAGACGTGTCGAAATTACAAGGGTATCCATAGAAACCTAAAATCGTAAAGAAACGTGTGCGAATGATAGAAAAGCCGGGAACTATATTCGCGATGGGCACGCTCCGTTTCTCTCTGCGCAGTGGCTATTGAGATTTGGACGTTCGATCGGTGGACGGCGCAGGTGCGCGTTTCTCTCGCCATAGCTCTCGCTCTTTCTCTTTCACCGTGATCACGTGTGTACCGCACAGTGAAGAAAGCCGAGCGACGTAGTAGACCTGTGTCCAAACACGAATCACATCGCACAAATCGCGCTCAAATCTCTGCGTGAGTTTATTGCCTCTGTTTATTGCTAAAGGAAAGAAGAGAAAAAAAAACGTTCGGTCGTTTCTCGTCCAGATCGTTTTTGCTTCGAGGCAAGTCGTAAAGTGTGCATCAGGCGAAGATGAATTAATCGAGAGAACGAGGCGACACGAGAGAGAGAAAGGGAGAGAGAAGGTAAAATTGTTAGTGCGAATTGAGGCTCGGGGGAGAAAAAAAAAACAAGATTCGAGTGTCGATAAAAAGGAATTCTGCTTTTAATTTGCTTCCATCCAATCACAGAGTTCACCGTTCGACTCGCGGTTTGTTTACGTCGACACTGACTCGTCGGTTTATTTTGTTTGCATTCTTCAACCGAAACGTCGTCGAGCCGTGTATTTGGCACTGTCAATTATTTGTGTTTCGTTCAACGTCGCACGCTACCAGTTCTCTCTCCCGTTGATGTAAAATATTACACGTGGAATCGAGATAGTATGAAGTTATCGCATGAGACGTAATTCCTCGGTGGCGTCAGAGTAGTGTGTTGCGGAGCAGCGTGCGAGCCGGGTCGACGCATGCGTGGCGCGCCTCGCCGGATACATCGCAATTGTAACAAACACAAAGGAGTAACCCTTGACGGCAAAAACACGAACTAGGCCGAGAGGGATTGGGAAGCTGCGGGCGGAAAAACAACGAATGTGGCGGGTAAACGGTCGATAAAAAAGGAAATTCCACGAGAAAAGTACCGCTTCGGTTTAATTTCACGGGCGTTTAAAAGGTAAACATAACCTCATAATCTTTCCAAGCACGTTTTCCCGTAGATGGTTCATTGTGCGTATTTTTTTAAGAAGAAGAAAGCGTGGATCTACAGAATTCTCTGACGTGGCGCTTGACAATTTTATTTTGTTTTAAATATTATTCATCTTCGATAAATCGTGTTCGAAAGTTTGAACTATCGCTTTCTCGCACTCATGTGTCACATGGTATACCTACTAATTCGCCTTAAGGGGTTAGGCTAGTGGGACGACGCGAAAATCAGAGTTGTTTAGAAAAATTATTTTTGAAGGTATGAGTAAGAAGATTGAAAAGTCGTTTGGACATTTATTTGTATGTACATTCAGAAAGTTGTATGCCACATTTTATAAAAGAATATTAAGGGGTCAGGCCACAGTAACGGATATAAAATCATGTGCGAATTTAACAATTTTTTTCGTATTCAAAAGTGATTCACTCATAAAATTAATTACACATCTATTTAGTATGAATATCCAGCTGTTAGAATATATATATATATATTTCGACGTACAAAATGGCCGACTACTAATATTTTCTTTTGTTATCTTTATCACAATTTTTTACCTAGAACAAAAAACAAAAATTCTCGTCAATCTACATTAGAAAACCTAGAGAAGTACGTACGGAATTTAAAAAATATTGTTTTATTCAAAAGTTGTTGGTATTTGGATTGAGTTGTAGGTATTTGAGTGAATTTTCAGTGAAAAATTTCGTATAAAACTGCTCATAAAATGAAAAGTTTTCGATTAATCACAAATTCCGTACGTAATTCTCTCGATCGAATAGTAACTTATTCTTATGATGATAAAGCACTGTTTTAGCGAAAAAAAGTCGATGTTTTGAAAATTCTACTGTAGCCTTACCCCTTAATAATTATAGAAGTTATACTCCGAAGTTACACCCGGTTGATACGAAACTAAAAAAAAAAGAGTTTTCTCGTAAAATAGATAATATTGGCTAAGACTTGTCTGAGATTTTTTTTATTATCGTGTTTCAATCATCAAAAAATCGTCAATCGTCAACATTGTGACATCATTATCATTGATGACTGATGAAAAATAAATTTGAGAAGAAAAACATCGGTCAATACTAAACTACTATCACACTGAATAAGTGTACCAAATTTCAAGTCAATCCGTTCAATAGATGTCGAGGTATAATGAGTTTTCTCTTAAAATAGATAATATTGGGATAAATAGAACTCTTGACCGAGCTTTTTTATTGTCGTGTTTCACTCATCAAAAAAATAATTTTGGATTTTGTTCTTCGATTTTTCGAGGGAATCGTCAACCTCATAACATCGTTATTGTTAATAACTAATGAAAAAAAAAAAAAATGTTAAGAAGAAAAACGTCGTTCAAGACTAAACTACTATTACAGTGAATAAGTGTACCAAATTTCAAGTGAATCCGTTCATTAGATGTTGAGAAAAAATTAGTTTTCTCTTAAAATATATATTTACCGAGTTTTATTTTGTTTTAATATATTTTTACCGAGTTTTATATTAAATGGTAAATATATACTTACCATTTAAAATATATATTACTTGACCGAGCTTTTTCTTATTATCGTGTTTCAATCATCAAGCAAATATTTATGAATTTTGTTTTTTCGATGAAATTTTCAACCCCATGACAGCATTATTGTTAATAAGTGATGGAAAAAAATGTTACGAAGAAAAACGTCGTACAAGACTAAACTACTATTACACTGAATAAGTGTACCAAATTTCAAGTCAATCCGTTCAATAGATGTCGAGGTATAATGAGTTTTCTCTTCAAATAGATAATATTGGCTAACACTTGACCGAGCTTTTTTGATGTCGTGTTTCACTCATCAAAAAAATATTTTTGAATTTTGTTTTTCGATTTTTTGAGGGAATCGTCAACCTCATAACATCGTTATTGTTAATAACTAATGAAAAAAAATGTTAAGAAGAAAAACGTCGTTCAAGACTAAACTACTATTACAGTGAATAAGTGTACCAAATTTCAAGTGAATCCGTTCATTAGATGTTGAGAAAAAATGAGTTTTCTCTTAAAATATATATTTACCGAGTTTTATGTTAAATGGTAAATATATATTTACCATTTAAAATATATATTACTTGACCGAGCTTTTTCTTATTATCGTGTTTCAATCATCAAGCAAATATTTATGAATTTTGTTTTTTCAATGAAATTTTCAACCCCATGACAGCATTATTGTTAATAAGTGATGGAAAAAATGTTACGAAGAAAAACGTCGTACAAGACTAAACTACTATTACACTGAATAAGTGTACCAAATTTCAATCGAATCCGTTCATTGGATGTCCAGAAGAAATAAGTTTTCTCTTAACGTAGTAGGAGCGCGCAATCTGGATTTCTATAGATTTTGTTCAAATTTGAACCAAACATTGTTCATATCATTATGCATGTTTGAGCGAAATTTCAGAACAGTCGACTATTTAGATTGGGAGATAATGGGTTTTAAAATTGCAACTTTTAACACCGCAGGGTCTGCATTAAAATTTCGACAGAATGATTTTCCGTAAAAAAATATTTGTCCCCTATAATAAGAAGACATATGGCAACACCGCAGAAGGGTGTTGGTCAATATTTCGAGAAAACAATAATTATCGTGTTCCTAAATATAAAAATGTTATCATAAAAAAATATTTGCATTATAAGTATCAATATTTTATATTGTTTATGTTATCTTCATTAACAAATAAAAGTGTTGGTACATTCATAGCTAATTAAAAACTTTGTTCGATTAAAAATTACTTCCAAGTAAAAATTTGTGTTGCCGTATTATTTTAAATATGCCGCGCAAACTCACGTCATTGGATACGTGGAACGATGCGGTGTTGCCATATGTCTTCTTATTATAGGGGACAAATATTTTTTTACGGAAAATTATTCTTTCTAAATTTCAATGCAGACCCTGCAGTGTTAAAAGTTGCAATTTTAAAACCCATTATCTCGCAATCTAAATAGACGACTGTTCTGAAATTTCACTCAAACATGCATAATATCAACAATGTCTGATTAAAATTTGAACAAAATCTATAGAAATCAAGATCGCGCGCTCGTACTACCTTAAAATAGATAATATTGGCTAAGACTTGACCGAGCTTTTTTTAACGGCATGTTGCAATAAAAATAAAATATTTTTTATTTTTTTCTCGAGTTTTCGAGGGAATCCCCAACCTCGTGGCATCCTTATTGTTAATAAGTGACGAAAAAAATGTTAAGAAGAAAAACGTCATTCAAGACTAAACTACTATTACACTGAATAAGTATGCCAAATTTCAAGTCCGTTCATTAGATGTCGAGAAATCGTGTACACCGTTTTGAAAAACATAGTCTCACTTTTGACGCTAAAAAAGGCTATTTTCATGATTTTTTTGATAGGTTTTTCTTATAGATTTTGATTAAAAGTTGTTACACTTAATAAATACCCTTTAGGAATACATTTTTTTTTTAAATATTGTGTTAAATCACTATTTATAGACGAAAAAGGTAGTTAAAAAAATGTCCTAAAAAATTGTAGGTTAGCACTGTTGATGAATTCTCGGAGATGGATCATTCGAAACAAAAAAAAATCAAACGGTTTTAGATTCTGTACGTTAAGGGCGGGGTAAAGTTAATTCGGCGAAAAAAAGGCATGTTTTTAAGATTTTTTTTGGCGTAACGAATAGTGTTCGTTTATTGAAAAATTTACATATAATAAAGTGACATTTGAACAACATTATCCTAAATTTGCATTGCAAAATATTCAAAATTGAGCAAGTGAAAATTAAACCCCGTAGGCGCCTCGAAAAAAAGTTGGTTTGCGGTGTGCCCCATAACTCGCAACAGAATCATCTGAAACAAAAAAATCAAAATGCATTTGTTAAAGGAGATGTTTCTCGAGGTAATGACGGGAGGATTTTGTTTTTCGATTTTTCGATTTTTCGTAGCACTTGGGAGCCAAAAACCCGATTTTCGCTAAAAAAAATCGGCTAATTTGTTGTTGAAAAATTAGTAATTATTAAAAAACACAAAAAAGCTCTCGACAATACCTAGTGAATTATGTGAAGAAGTACTGTGCAAAATTTCAAAGCGATTGGTCCAGTAGATTTTGAGTTATCGTGCACACGGACTTCAAATATGACAAGTCTCAGAAAAACGGTTTGAAAAACGCAGAGTTTGGTCGCTTAGCGCTCATTGCATATAAGTTTGAGAACACTTCTCGATTGCATAAAAATTTTAACACAATATTCTTGATATATTATGCATTCATTTAAAAAATTTAAAAAAAATGAAAAAAAAATGTTAATACTTTACCCCGCCCTTAATGGCTATAGCGCATATCATACGATTTTTGATATATGCAAACATAACAAAACGGCGGACATTTTTCGAAAGAACAAAAAAAAACGTTTTTGCACCGTTTTTGGCAAGAAAAATAGTCAGTATCAAAATTTGAGAAAATCTTTGATATGCGCTCTAGCTATAGTTGTGAAGAATATATGGTTAAAATTGCATAAGGATCGGTTCAGTAGTTTCTAAGATTTTATCAACAAGCCGTCGATAAACGGTGTACTTGAAAAACGCGTTTAAAGTTTTTAACGAGCAGATGAACGTGCTCAGGTAGTAAAGTAAAAGTGACACAAAAATACAGTTAGACTCTTCTGATCTTCATAAAATGTTAGTATGATACTTTTGGATATGTATACTTTCGAAAAATGTAACAAAAGAAATCGTTTTTTTTGAAAATTTTTAAGTGAGAAGACGCCTTAAAGCTAACAATTCTATCGTTGTAATAATAAATTTACCTTCACTCTGCGATTTCTGCACCATATGTTGAAACTTCCTATTCAATTGAAATTGCCTTAAGCGACGAACGAGTACTCGTAATTTTCACAGTAACCTAACCCCTAATAACTTACACCCTTATCATGACAAAAATATGCAGCTTCCGGAAACTCCACACAGCATCCGGAGCTACACATTTTTTCTAAAAATACGGCTTCATCGAGCAAAGATGAAAAGTTTTTTTTTCTCCAATAACGAATACAGCGTCCTTTGATGAAAATCTCTACCCAAACGATGAAAATCCTCGATCAACGAGGTTAGAATGCAATTTTAGAACTTTATAGCAGCCACTGTAACGTAACAATTCGTTATCCTCGAATCATTAGTGTTGTGACGCTGCTCGTCCCGCCATCCGTTCGATTGACAAAAAAATCAAACATTTGCCCGTGGCAATTGAAAGGGTGCACACAAAAGGGCTATACACTTTGAGCAGAATATTCTCTTCTGCGCAAGCATACAAAATTGATAACTTTCGAAGTTCTTCCGAGGGTTCCATCGTCAGTAAGAACCCTTATAATTTCGTTATGTTCTTCCGCCCGATACAGCTGAGTGCCCACCCCTTCCCTCTATTATTGAAACCCTTTGATTAAAAAAAAACCTGAAGCAATTCGTTCAACTGAAATAATTCATCCAGCGAGTACTTTAAAGTAAAATTATAACGTAAAATTGCTGGAATATTGGAGTTTGCATCGACGCAACGAGAGTACATTTTTCTTCATTGCTTCAATTTTTATTGACAAGATTTTGTCCAACAAATTGAGCAAATGTTTTTCAGGATCCTTATTAGAGATCTACAGCTTGAGTTTCGATACCGTTCCTTGGCTGCAAGAGTGGGAATGAAAATACAATGAGTTTTCGACAGGCTGATAACTTCTAGTGAATAACATTTCATGTAAAAATAAATCATTATCGTTAAATTATTTCGGTCGGGGAAACACGAGAAAACGTTAAAAATTTCGAGCGGGAGAATAAATACATTTGATTACAAAATTGACGTACTGTAAAACTATGCACGTTTCAAACACCCACCGATTTTGAAATACCCGCCAGGCAATGCTTGACTGTGAGTGGCTCACTCGTCAGAGTGAGTTAACACGATGTTGCAACATTTAACCTACAAGTTTCGTTGATGTCCAGAAACAAACCGTTCGAAATCAGAATGCACACTTTTTGCGTGTATTATTTATGAATGAAGTACAGAAACCGCTTAATTTTTTGACACTCCATTTTCCAACACTATATTCACGGTTTGCTGAGTTAAAAAAAAAATTAAATCGTATTATTTTAGCCCCTACAGCGTATAACTAGTATTTACGAGGACATATATGTATTACCAAATCAATAAAGGTTCAACTTGACCATGAAAAATCTGCGAAACTATGTTATGAAACGGATTAATATTTGGATAATTAATGCATCCTCATTCAAGGCCGGACCCTGAATTAGAAGGTCCAAAAAAGCGTTTTTCGGACATTTTTTTAGAAGGGAAAAAAACAAGTGAGCGCAGTAAATATCGAGGTATCTTTTCATGTATATTTGTAATGTATAAAAAAAAAATTTCAACATGAAACAACGAATAACTGCATATTTATCAGCCTATTCCATGTGCGTCCTGCTATGCAGTCCCCAATCGGCGGGAAAGATGCAGCTCGTAATTCTTGACTGAAAAAAAAAAGACGATAAAATTTTCAATTGTCATATATTTTACTTCCGGGTGAATTAAGAAGCTGACAAAATCGTTAAATTATAACATTTTTCAGGTTTGAAAAAAATGCTTAAATAACAAACACCTTAACGTCCTATAGAAATGATTTAAAAATACTTTTTCAACGACTTTTTTAATTCACTTAGAAGACATTTACATGCTGAAGAAAATAAACATTCGTTTGCTTCAATATGTCGTTCAGTTTTTTTGCTATCACGTCCGCCAGTTTGGAAAAATCGTGAAAATGAAAACTGGAGAAAACGCGCTCCAAAGTTTTCAATAGGAGCAAGTATCAATCGCTTCTTCGCTTTTGGCCTTGTATTTGCGAAAATATTTACAACTGGCCTCTGTAACTTTGTAAATATATTCTTGGATAGTTTATCTATCGATTTAAGGGGCTATACCAGTGTGAACGCTGAAAATCTTGGTGATTTTCGGGAATTTTTTGGAAGAAAAGTACTTAATTAAATGTTTCGGAAAATTAAGAATATATTTGGCTATATTTGACCTATATTACTTAACTTTTTCATAGAAAAATATTGAGATCCAAGCGACTTATGCGGTGCCTTCGGAGGCGCCAAAAAAAAAGTTCCTCCACTGCTGACATGATTCCGACCGATTGAGTAGCTGAAACCGGAAAAGGAAAACATGTCGTTACATTGGAAGGTATTTCCTGTACAATGACGTAGGGTTTTCGAAAAATATCAAAATCTAACAAAATGGCGTAGTTATGAAATAAGTCTGTTTTCTTGCCTATAAAATGGTCGTTTTTTGCCAAATGCCAAATCTTCAATTTTCATCCAATCAAAAATATCCTACATCATTGTAGAGTAAATATATTTAAGAGTACTCAGTTCAAATTTCAAGTCAATTGGATAATTTCTCTTTGAGTTACAATGTCAGCAAATTTGAAAAATCTCATTTCATATTCTTAATAGTATAAAAATCTTGAAAGTATAAAAATCTCGTCTCATATTCTTGAAAGTATAAACGGTCGAAAAAGGCAAAAAAAAATCGATTCATTAAAAGTGTCACACTGGTATAGCCTCTTGAGCAATAAATAAAAACGATTTTTCGGACCTTATAATTCATGCTCCGGCCTTAAGGTGGAATATCCGTGTGGAAAAAAAATCGATTTTTTTTTGCTTAAATAGATAGTTTTGGCCTTTAAGAATATGCCTACAAATTTTCAAAACAATATTAGGCTTAGAAGTATTCGAAATTGGCGCCAAGCGTCGACGCTCTCAGAGCCTTCTATACGGGCCTTTCAATACTTTAAACGCGTTTTTCTCGAAACCATGTTTTTTGACCTGGTTGACAGCATAACTCTGTCAAATTTTGTCGAAACGACTTCATTCAAAAAGGATTCTCTTCAGAAACCTTATCGCTATCGGCGCATCGTAGAGTTTTGAAAAAATTGTTTACTTTTTGTATTAACAATTTACTGTAAAATTTGTGTGTAAAATTCGATTTTTTTTTAAATGGCCGCCATTTTTTTTTCTAATCAAAATTTTCAAATTTCCTGCGGTGCTGCGATAGCTATGCTATTATAATTTAATAATCTTTTTGAATTTTTGATATCACATGCTTGCTGTGGCACTTATGCTGTCAACCGTCGGGGAGTCTTTTTTTGAGACGCCATTTTGCGACCGCTCCTCTGCTTAATAAAATGTAGTAAAAATAAAATAAAAAATTTTCCTTCTATGCTTCATTACTTCAATAATTAGTACACAAAATTTCAAATAATTTGATCGAGTCGTTTTTTCAAAAAAGATTCCCAAAAAATACCTTATTTTTCAGTCTGTCACACTGATATTCTCCCGTAATGTCTCGGTAATATAAATGTCAATCGTCTTCAAGCATTTCAATTCCAGTCTCGAAACGCCTTGAATTTGCAAAAAAACGATATTGGATAATAATGAAAATGAAGAAATTAAAAAATTGCAAAGAAATTTCGTTGCATTACAACCAAAACGTCAACATCGTGAATTTCTATCAAATAATTGCTTCGGAAAGAGAAAACAAGCAAGACCATTTTGAATTTGATAAATTTTACCACATCGTTAACCACGATCGTATTCGAAATAAGTAACACCCCAACAATTGATGAGTATCGGTCTTTGTGGAAACACTGTTGTTCATTAAACAGTAGAATAATTTGCAAACACTTCGACAGGAATTCCAATTTAATTCAGTATTGCAATTATACGTGTGCGCCTAACGACCTAACTGCTCGCACGCGTGGTCCGCCACATGCAGTTTACCGCTTTTTCAATGTTCCTTCCACCTGGCCCCGGGCGCCTGAAAAAATCGATTGATGGTCATTATCGGCGATCTTTGCATTCGACGCTCCAACCCCCCCTCCCATCTCCCCCCTGACAAACACACAGACATACACAAACAAGAGCGAAGGCCAATGGCTAGTGTCCGATCAATGACTGTATCTCCTCCGCGACTCGCTTTGTACGAACGCCCGGGTGTGAAACATTATAATCCTCCGGCAACGAAGCTCACATCACAGGCGAGAATACACGCGGTACATTTAATCTCTACGAGCAACCTGACAGTGACCTGCGTGATTCGAGCCAGACGTTCTTCCTGTCTGCCGACAGCTTGCTCGTGTGTAGCGCGAAAAGCTGGCGGGGCACAGAGACGAAGGAGTAGAGGATAAGTGCGCGGATGAGGATGAGAACGGATAGCAGAAAGGAAGAGAGAGAGAGAGAATGTGGGAACATTGGAGGCACGAAGGAGACATCGTTAGAGCAAAGGCTTGAAGAAGCTTTTCATCTGTGCAAGAGGTTTTGTCTCTTCGCGAGCACGTGTATACGTCACACTGCATACAGACGTATGTATTCTAAATAGCATGTGAGTTGTACATGGAGAGAATACGTTCTCTGCTTCTGGCAGGTGGATTCTCGAGCTTCTGCTACAATCGAGCCAGATTAGTCACCAACGCGTGAGTCCTTTAGACCAGCATGGTGATTGTCACGCCGCGATAAAATGCTTCAAAATCTTCAGCACAGACGATAGTTTCGAATGTGCTTGCCGAATGCGACAATTCTCCTTCTGATACTGCGATGGAACTGAAAACTTTGCACTTTGATCAATTGTTTCAACACGCGATTTAACGGCGGGGTAAAGTTAATTCGGCGAAAAAAAGGCATGTTTTTAAGATTTTTCTTTGGTGTAACGAATAGTGATCGTTTATTGAAAAATTTACATATAATAAGGTAACATTTGAACAACATTCTCCTAAATTTGCATTGCAAAATATTCAAAATTGAGCGAGTGAAAATTAAACCCCGGAGGCGCCTCGAAAAAAAGTTGGTTTGCGGTGTGCACCATAACTCGCAACAGAATCATTTGAAACAAAAAAATCAAAATGCATTTGTTAAAGGAGATGTTTCTCGAGGTAATGACGGGAGGATTTTTTTTTTTCGATTTTTCGATTTTTCGTAGCACTTGGGAGCCAAAAACCCGATTTTCGCTAAAAATATCGGCTAATTTGTTGTTGAAAAATTAGTAATTATTAAAAAAACAAAAAAGCTCTCGACAATACCTGGTGAATTATGTGAAGAAGTACTGTGCAAAATTTCAAAGCGCACAATATTCTTGATAGATTACGCATTCATTTAAAAAATTAAACAAAAATGAAAAAAAATTAAATACTTTACCCCGCCCTTAAAAAATAGCATTTTTCGAAAAATTCGATGTCACTTTACATTTAAGGGGCCAGTACACTTTGGAAATTTCACAAAATTGATTTTTTTACTGTTTTCGAAAGTACGTACATTCGGAAATATTGTGTCACAATTTTATGAAAATCCGAGCTCTCTAAGTATTTTTTTTGCCTGAACGTCAGGACCTCATTTCGTCACCTGAGCGTATAGCGCGCTCGGCCGACCCGTCGTATAAACTTCAATCGCGGTTTTCTCGAAATATCGTTTTCAAAATCTAGCTCCATCGTATCTGTAAAACTAATAAACCGATTCTCTTGAAATTTGAACCACATATTGTAAACATGATTCGCAACAAAATGAGCCTCGATGTTCTTAAAATTTTGATTTTTACTCTTTTTTTTTTGCGAAAAACTCCGAGAGAACGGCGTTTTTTTTTTTACTTTTTTCGTTTTTCATCTGCCATTTTTTTGGGGATTTTGTAAAAAAAAATTCCATGTAATTAAAATCCACACTACACCTAATACCACAGACAAAATCAATGGAATAACATGTTTTCCCTGCATAGTGGATTTTAATTACAGGGAAAATTTTTTATTCCATTGATTTTGTCTGTGATATTAGGTGTAGTGTGGATTTTAATTACAGGGAAAACATTTTATTCCATTGATTTTGTCTGTGATATTAGATGTAGTGTGGATTTTAATTACAGGGAAACAATTTTATTCCATTGATTTTGTCTGTGAGGATTTGGAATAATTTCATAAATAATTTTTAATCAAAATGGAAAGAAAGAAACTTTTTGATCAATTGGTATAATTTATGCAATATTAACAATTGGATTTCTAGGATTTATTGTATGAGCCCACCATATATTTACTATTGGAATAGAGATTGATACACGAGCTTATTTTACTTCTGCAACCATAATTATCGCAATCCCCACCGGAATTAAAGTATTTAGATGATTAGCCACAAATCCTCAAAAAAGGATTTGAGGATTTTATAAAATCCTCAAAAAAAAAATCGCGTAAATAGCCTTTTTTGTGGCTCCAAAGTGGACTGGCCCCCTAAACAATTATTTCGTTGGTGACACTAGCCAAGCAATTTCGAAAACGGAATTTTTTTGCCGAGTTTCCAACATTCTCATTCAAAAGAAAACGAACGTTCAAGTTTTTAAGGTAGTACTAGCGGATTGACCAGTCAACACAAAATCTATAAATGATCGAATCTGAAAAAAAAAAAAAATATAATGTATTGGGGTATAATAATAAACATGAAGCAGAAAATAATAATTTGAGATGTGCATGTGATAACTGTTTGTATTATAGTTTGGTAAGTGCAGTAAAACCGCAATCAGATTTGACTTGAGTTGTCATAGGCTGCCATTTCATGATTCTGGCAATATCCGTGGCAACGCTGTATTCAGGTGCTGTCGATACATGTCAAGCATGAGTTTGTTTACCGTATGTGAA
Organism: Ophion obscuratus; assembly: GCA_964007375.1. NCBI lineage: Eukaryota > Metazoa > Arthropoda > Insecta > Hymenoptera > Ichneumonidae > Ophion > Ophion obscuratus. The sequence continues at coordinate 24,827,770 of OZ023320.1, read as the reverse complement.
ATCGTGTGTTGTATTGTATGTATATTGTGCATATTGTAACAAGAGAGATGGCAGACGCGGCTAGCGAACGCAAAAATGAATCGATTGAATCGATGATATCTGCTCGAAATGTTCCGTAACCTATATTTTTTATGGAACATACGTGACCGCGACAGTTTTCTTGTTATTCGTCGCTTTTCGCATAGCTCTGATCTAAACGGGAACTATTATTATTTCCATTCCAAAGTTCGATCCGCACGGATTCCCTATATGGTGCAGGTTAAATGCGTTGATTTAGTGAATTAATTACTATTGTATTTAGCCGGTAAGGCCTGCAGAGTTTTCGCGAACGTCATTTTTTACGTCTCTACTACAGCATACAAAAAAATCATTTTTTTTTTCTATTGAAAAGGTTCGTGCACGTACTACCTTAAATGAGTAATAATTTTGAAAAAGTCATGAATTTGCATAGTTTCAAACTACATGAGTAGAATATCTTACTATTTTAAAGTTGAAAAATAACATAGTAAATTAATTAATAGTAAGTTTTATAGCGGTCTTCTTGTGTATGGTAGCAAACTTCCAGTAGGCCTTGCCCGGACAGATGCCAACACTCAGAAAGTATGTGTATACGGATGCTCGCAGTCTAAGATCCGAATATACGCTCCGTACATGTAGCAACGTCGCTGGTGGGCACAACCAATCTCTTGCCTTAACCATACTTATTACCGCTGTTGACAGTGCAGTTCTTGCAACTCGTGAAGTGTACAAATCAAAGATTTGATCAAATGGAAAATCAGCTGCGCTATAAACCGTGCAGAAATATGACCAGGCGTTCCCGACATTGTGTCCCTAACCAGGCTTGCCTCGTCTGCTCAAAGCTCAAAACTCCGAAAATCTGAACACCGTCAAAATAATTCGACTATGGAAGTTTTTGAAGTTTCAAAATTTTGAATAATTCGACGAATTATTTCAAGATTTTTTTTTTATTAAGAAGTGATTTTGCGTCAATTTTGAAATTTGTCTAGACAATGTTATACGTTCTACATAATTTACAGTCAACTGTGTAGACTTTCCCAACTTTGAATGCGCCGACGGTTTAAGATTCCTAATTTTAAGGCGTTACCCCCACTTGTAGCGCAAAAAAGGCCTTTTTTATGAATTTTTTTAAAGAAAACTACAAATCTTTTTTAATCGATCAATATACCATCTTAAAGAACACATCTTGAAGAACTTTCAGTAATTTTTTTATTGAAAAATATTACATTGTTTAGTGGCAAATGGCCGTCAATGAAGTAATGTTTTTATATACACGGTTTGCGGTGACCAACATTGCGGCGAAGTGGATCATCTGAAAAAAAAAATGCGAATGGATTTAGTCAAATATAAGTATAAACTAGTCTTTAATCGAAGGATTTTAAAAAATATTCATTTTTCACAAAATGGCGGACAATCAAAGTTAATGGTTCGATTTAAACGAAAAAAAACGGCCTTTTTTTGGCTATAAAACGGCCATTTTTTTGAAAGAAAAATCGAACGATTAAAGACTACATTTTTATGTATTAAATAAGCCTGCAAAATTTCAAGAAGATCGGTTCATTAGTGTTCGAGTAATCTTGGTCACCGACTTCAGAAATGCCATTTTGAGAAAAACGCGTTTAAAGTTTCAATTTCCGGTCGTTTACACAACGGATTCTTCTCTTTCAACGCTCATATCTCAGTCAATTTTGTTCGGATGGACTTGAAATTTTCAGGTTATATTCTCAGATACTTATACTTCAAAAAAATGCAACGAAAATATCGATTTCTTCAAAATCGCAAGTGGGGGTAACCCCTTAATGTTCCGAAATTACAAGGGTGGTCAAGATTATGCCAGCGAAAATGTACACAGTTGACTGTAAATGATGTAGGACGCATAACATTGTGTAGACAAATTTCAAAATTGATGTAAAATCACTTCTTAATTTAAAAAAATTCTTGAATAAATTCGTCGATTTATTGAAAGTTTTGAAACTTTTAAAACTTCCATAGCCGAATTATTTTGACGGTGTTCAGATTTTCGGAGTTTTGGTCTTTCGGGTAAAATTCTTTCGGAGTTTGATCTTTGGGGGTAGTATTCTTTGGGAGTTTTGAGCGTTCTGGTCATTCAAAGTTCCGAATTTGGACCCGGCCTCTACAAAACCGTTTTACGGCTTGCCCTCTATGTTTGTATATTATAATGTTCTGGCTGGGATACATTGCGAGCATGTAGACTTTCACGTAATGTGTACTTAGCTAGAACATTGGCATCGCCTGAAAAGTGAAGCTTGACCTTAAGATCTGTGTAAAGCTGCTTGGCTTTTCACCCCGTCAAAGATATTTATAATTGATTACGATAAAACGAATACATCTGTTGCAATTCTATTCACCATTATGAGCATTCTTGCCATCAATGATAATCAACAAGATTAAAAATGCTCATCATAAATACCGGTATTTTAATAACCATTCATTTGACAATAACGAATAACCAAATTATTTAACGAGGCCTAAAAGTAAAGCAGGTGTTCGTGATTTTTTAATGCCTTGTCGGAAAATATCAATGTTCTGGGCGGGAAGACGTTACCTGAATGTATTTCGACAATATTCCGCCAGGTGGAATCAAGCGAAGCGCTTCGCGTAACTAAGGTACCATCGTACAACGATAAGACCTCGACCGGCTGTTGTACCACGTACAAAAAGTGCTATGCCCACAGCGTGGACTTACGCTTATGATTTTGTGATACTTGTGAAACACTAAGTATCAGTACTACCCCAATACTATCTATTTCACTCCAGTATATCACCAAAAGCCCTTCCAGTACTTGGTCATTTTCCTGCCCATTCTCGGTTATTTCCCGCCCTATTTCCTAAGACTCCTAGTAATTTCCGACTGGTTTTCCGGCCAGTTCCTGAACAGTTCCCAAGAAAGTGAATGGCGGATCGGGGCCTGGCCTACGACCTGTTACATGGCGAACCAGATCAACGCTGGAAGGCCTGATCATGGCCTGATGTTATCTAGGGAAGCCAGATAAGGTGCAGTACTTGTTCGCGACTCAAATTTCTACACGGGAAAGGAATATTTATAAAGACTAAAGTTTAAGGGGCTATGCCAGTGTAACACTTAAAAAAACCGATTTTTTCTGCCTTTTTCGCCGGTTTATACTTTCAAGAATATCATTATCATTTATATCAATGTAATTTTATCTTGCAAAAATCGATAGTTCAGTCTTTAAACGCGTTTTTCTCGAAATGAGATTTTTAAAATTTGCTGACATTGTAACTCAAAGAGCAATTATCCGATTGACTTGAAATGTGAACTGAGTACTCTTGAATATATTTACTCTACAATGACTTAGGATATTTTTGATTGGATGGAAATTGACGATTTGGTATTGAAAAAAACGACCATTTTATAGGCAAGAAAACAGAGTTTTTTCATAACTACGCCATTTTGTTAGATTTCGATATTTTTCGAAAATCCTATGTCATTGTACAGGAAATACCTTCCAGTTTAACGACATTTTTTCTTTTTTCGGTTTCAGCTACTCAATCGGCCGGAACCATGTCAGCAGTGGAGGAACTTTTTTATTATGACCTCAATAATTTTCTATTAAAACATTATGTAATATAGGCCAAATATAGACAAGTGTATTCTTTTTAGTCGAGTACTTTTCTTCCAAAAAGTTCCCGAAAATCACCCGAATTTTCAGCGTTCACACTGGTATCGCCCCCTAAAAAAAGCAGTCCATCGAACGCAGCGTTGCCAAATAGTCCGAATTAACTTATTCGGAACAGTCACGTTTTATCTACGTTTACACTTTAGGAACTTATAAATTGAAAAGTTTATCGTTATAAGTGATCATTTTTTTTTTTCATAATAACCTTGACATTTCATAATAACCTTGACATGCACATCTATCATGTCACCGGTCTTCATGAGCTTCCGTCTCGTAATTCTTTCATTGCCAACAGAAATATGATGTTCTCCGGGACTTGTCCTATGCACCGAGTTTTAGAAATGCCAATTTCAAGAGCGTATATCTCGATAACGGGATGGCCAATGTATTTCAAATTTCACAAACATATGCAGGATACCCTGGAGAACATGAGTATTAAATTACATTAGTATTAAATTTCACTTTACGTTATTTCTGACTCGTTGCCACAAATAAACGTCGACTTGCATAGGACGGATGCGTAATAAGGTTGAAAAAATATGAGGATGATCTTGCATTGAGAGTGACAGAGAGAGGAGGGGAGAGAGAGAGAGAGAGAAGCCGGAAATTCATACATTCGGAGACATTCCCAACCCTCCCACCATTCGTCTGTTACGTACACATGCGTGTGTGCATCCAAAGCCTCAGCATTGGCTCATCCGCACGAGTGGACAGTTAGTGCAATATCTTAGAAGATCGGGGAAGGGATTACGCGAGTGTCACGAGCTTTGGCGACGTAGAAGCGTTAGTCAGACGCTAGTTGTCCGACGTATTATTCGTGTTGTACATTCGCACCTCGGCCCGGTCATAAAGTCTGGCAAGTTTTCGGATAACCTTAGTTTGGCATTTTACCTTGGTGATTTTTCCACTGTACGAAACCTCGACACAGATGTCCGTCTAATATCGTGCCGGAAATTTTGCATCGTCTTCGCACATAGCCCCGTGAATCGTATATCGAGGCAGACCGAAAATCCATTTTTGCCGTCCACTCAGCGACACAATATCGGTCGTTTGGTCGCCAGTGCGTAATCCGCGTCATATATATGTGTATGACGACGAATAATCCCGCGTGGGAAGTGTGCAAGGTACGTATTATTTTAATCACACAATATCAATTTGCGAATTCGAAATTTATGAGAATGAAAAAGCCTCGAGCCCGGTCAAGTGCAGTCTCGTATAAAGGTGTTTTCGCGTCGTTTTGTTCGCCAACCTTTTATACATGCCGTATGTGCGTCAACACTTTCCGCCGGATATGCTGCGATCACTTTTTACATTCACACCCGACAATCATCGTTATCAGTATTGTTGCACGTAATGGGCAAATGGGGGTCTGGCGTAAACCCTGGAATATATAGTAGCCGCGTTTTATTCGCAGTACGAAGGAACGGGAGAGTATAGCAACCGGCATGTTATCGAGCGAGACACCCTGTATACTTTTGTATAACGCAATGGAGAAGGGTGGTAAAGGGAAACAAGAGATGGAAAGAGAAAGGGACAGAGAGAGAGGGAGAGAGAGAGAGAGAGAGAGAGAGAGAGAGAGAGAGAGAGAGAGAGAGAGAGACAGAAGGTAATCGTGATCGGTGGAACGTGACACGGACCGGATTAATACGAGGTTCGGTAAATATTTGTCGGTGCATCCCCCCCCCCCCCCCCTACTCTTGTCGTCGGAGCATCAAGGCCTGAAGTGGTTTTAGCCACTGTGAGTGTACATGAGTCTATAGGTATTCGCTATCTGTTCTATCGAAAGGGAGACAAAAACACATGGGTGGGTGTGTGTGTGTGTGGTGTGTGTGTGCGCGAGTGCGTGAGTGTGTGTGTGTGTGTGTGTGTGTGTGTGTGTGTGTGTGTGTGTGTGTGTGTGTGTGTGTGTGTGCGGGTGCGTGTGCGCGCGCGCGTGTGCGTGCGCGCGTGTGCGTGCGCGCGTGTGTTCGTGCGTGTGTGTGTGTGTGTGCGCGCGTGTGTGTGTGTGCGCGCGTGTGTGTGTGTGCGCGCGTGTGTGTGTGTGCGCGCGTGTGTGTGTGTGCGCGCGTGTGTGTGTGTGCGCGAGTGCGTGAGTGTGTGTGTGTGTGTGTGTGTGTGTGTGTGTGTGTGTGTGCGTGCGTGTGCGCGTGTGTGCGTGCGCGTGTGTGTGCGCGCGTGTGTGCGTGCGCGTGTGTGTGCGCGTGTGCGTGTGCGCGTGTGCGTGTGTTCGTGTGCGTGTGTTCGTGCGTGAGTGCGTGTGTGCGTGTGCGTGTGTGCGTGCGTGTGTGCGTGTGTGCGTGCGTGCGCGCGTGCGTGTGCGTGTGCGTGTGTGCGTGCGTGCGTGCGTGCGTGCGTGTGTGTATGTGTGTGTGTGTGTGTGTGTGTGTGTGTGTGTGTGTGTGTGCGTGCGTGCGTGCGTGCGTGCGCGTGCGTGTGCGTGCGCGTGCGTGTGGGTGTGTAAACGACCCTGTTATAGCCGCGAGTGGTCTACGGGGACGAGTGGCACGGTCAATGGCCACACACGGGACGAAAAAATGCTGTAATTACGACAGAATGAGAGCTCGCACACGTGCACAGTACACAGAATGAATTCGTCAAAATTCCGACTACGTGTTATTGGTCTATTTAATTTACCGGATGAGACGATATATTTTTTTCGGCGGACTCGGAGAACATACTCGCTGTTCATTGCAATCGCCTTTTCCGAGTCATTGAAGAATGCACTTAAAAAACATTGCAAATTATCGAACGATAAATATTTATTCGTCACGAATCAACGAAATGAACGACACTTTTGAAGGTATTTTTATTTGTATTAGATTTGTGGTATCTTAGGACAGCATGTTTATTAGACAATGACAGTATTTATTAGACGATTATATCCGGAACATTCAGGCCATTCGAATGAAATTGCTATCGGGCGTCTAGTTCGGGAAAATCATTTATTAAAGTCGAATAAATGTTTTAGTATTTTGTTTGTCTAGTTTGATTTTTAGATTAGAAAGTTGTGTGCCGTTGTCGTTTTGTGAATAACCTCACTACCTAACGGGCGTACTCTTACTATTTAGTATTATAGAAATGTAGTGTTTGTTCGTCTGAGTGAAGATGACTTGGAGCGCTTCCTAAACGGCACAGCACTTTGTTTCATTCTGTATCCGTAAAGTGGAATCGGAGAAGAATGCAATTTTCGTTAAAAGAGGTGGTGCACGTTGCCATTCGGCATGAGCCCGAGCAGAAATGTGACCGGGCATTCCCTACTTTGTGTGCGGCCCTGACAAGACTTGCCTTGTCTGATTTACCTGACCGAGCCCTCCTGCGGAACAAACCGGGAAGGTTGCAAAATCTTTTTTTTACGGGTTTGCGTCTGTTTTTGGAAATGACAATCTTCTGGCCGGGATACATCGCGAGCAAGTACATCTTCAGGTAATGTCTATCCGGCCAGAACATTGACATGTTCTGAAAAGTGGAGCCTGTCTCTAAGAACTGAAGAAAAGCTACTTTACTTTTCACCTCATCAAAGATATTTGTAATTGATTGGGATGAAACTAATACATCTGTTGTAATTCTATTCATCATTAAGGAGCTATACCAGTCATATGCTACTCATATGCTACCTTAGTAAGTTGATAACCAACAAACAATATGTTGTCGAAATATTAAATTGAATACACTCCCGATTTTACCTCTTCAACGATTCCAAAAACGCTGAAACGTCATTGTTTATTTCCTCGTTTGTTCCTGGTTATTTCCCGATCTGTTCCCTACAACTTTCCTGCTCATTGACCGCTCGTTCTACGGCCCGTTCCTGATCAGTTCCCCAGAAAGGGAACGGCGGATCGGGACCTAGCCTTAGACCCGTTACATTGCGAACCTATTCCAGGGTGGCAGACGCGATCAGAGCCTGATATTATCTAGGCAAGGCGGATCAAGGGATCTACACGAAAGGATGCTTTTCAGCAAATACTGTAAGAGTTTCATAACTTTTAATCATCATCCCATTCGATGTTTTCTGTTTTTTCTTCTTCTGGTGATCTGATCATGAGTATCCATTGGACTATATAAAAGAAAACGATATATTCAACTATATAGAAAGCGCGGTATACTAAATATATAAAAAATAAGTTTTTCACAATAGTCATAAGATCCTAAAATCAATTCATTATATGAACCAAATTTCCGGAAAACGCGCGAGGCCGAAGTGACTTTTAAAAAATCCAACTAAAAATTGGAATTTGAAGCCATTGCCGGAACAGCCATTTTATCGTGGCAAAGTCTGACATATTGTGTACCCCAAGAAAATAATTGGAAAAGAAGCAATATTCTTTGTTCGTAAAATCAAACATTGTTCAAGTTTACTCTATAATTTCATCGCAACGACTAAAAAAGTCTATTTAACGTGAATAACTATTGTTCGAGTCGACTGAACAGTTTTTCGTAGACCCATTTGCGCAGTACCCAGATGAAATAATCAATTATAACATTCAGTTGAAGCAAACACCATTGCATTATGTATCCAAAACAAAGTCTGGTAGGCCCAGATTCACACGGGCTTTTCACTGATTGAAACAAACCATGTGCGCCCGATCCAAATAGAATTTCCCGATGGCTGAAATGGGTTGACATAACCCTATTGCGTTGTAATCGAAAAAAAAACCACAACAGAACACGGGCTCGCCGGAAAATGAAAAACTTTGAGATTTTCAAGTCTACCAGAGATGTATTTAGTTGTTGCATCCGTCCGCCACCCCCACGACCTTGCTCCCTCGGGAGCTGCCTGTTCGATGGCGAACAACTGTATCCGTCGATCCACAAAGGGTCGTGTGAGAGCCACGAGAGGGTCGAGCTATGCGCTTCGCTGGCCCTCGAAAAACAGACCTCGGTCGATGGAACTCGACGCGTTTGACTATATAGCCCGCACTAGTTTACCAGTGCAAAGGGATGACGGAGGGGGGGAAAACAGCAGGAGAGCAAGCTTGAGCTCATTAGCGCGAAGGGGGGTTGTATGAGCGTATAAATAATCTCCCGTGTGATATATGATCCCTCTTTTCGAGGCATCCTTTCTGTCATTCTCTCTCTCTCTCTCACTCTCTCTCTCCCTCTCTCCCTCCCCTCTCTCGCTGTTTTCCATTCCCTTAGAACTCCGAAACGTGATAATATCGTCAATGACTCAGAGCTTTTTCCTTTTTGAGTATCGTTCTCGAGAAAATCCTTCCATGGATAGAGATGTTTTTTTTTTCAGAAAAGCCCAGTCATCTGTGTGATCATCGTCGATCGAGCTTTACTGAGGAATTGAAAAAGAACAGCATAGAGACCGAAAGATTTTAGCCCCGTAGTACCATATATAGATACAGACATGCGCGCGAGCATACACACACACACCAGACTCATATATATAACGAGCATACAAATGCAGACGTTTGCTCTTTAACCTTTGCCCGGTTCATTTATTTGCGTCGGCTGCAGACGGTACGGTCTTGACTTTTCTTGCTAACGATTTCCGTTTGGACATCGAAGAAACTGTCGGTGAAACTGGTGGCCTGCTCTCATATATATGAGGTATTCCACGTGAATCCGGTGGACTTTTTCCCTGACCCCCGCCAATTCGATTTATTTATTTTTTATCTGATTCCATTGACTCTCAAAGACACCCTGAATTTTTTTTACATTTTTCGAAACAATAGTTAGAAAAAAAATCCACAAAAAACGCCTCGATTTAAAAATCTGAAAAAATTCCCAAAAATGCGTGAATATATGTAAAAAAAAATCAAGCTATCACGCGCAGTGAAGGATGTTTTCTTCTGTACTTTCTGAGCGATTAACGTTAAAAAAATCCGAAAAATTCAAGAACCGCTCACTTCGGGCGGATACTTAAATATTTTGATACCTACAGTGAATTTGTTTGACCATTTTTGAATAACCAAATCACAGTCATGAACCTTGAACAGTTAGTAGTCCTTTTTTCGGACTTTTTTTTACGTTAATCGCTCAGAAAGTATCGAAAAAATCATACTTCCACCGCGGGTGATAGCTTGAAATTTTTTACATATAATCGCGCATTTTTGAAATTTTTTTTAGATTTTTAAATCTGGACGTTTTTTTCTGAGATTTTTTTTTTCGACCAAGGGTTATTTCGAAATATGTAAAATAATTCAGGGTGTCTTTTAGGGTCAATGGAATCAGATTTAAAAAAAAACTAATTGGCGGAAGTCAGGGAAAAAGTCCACCGGATTCACGTGGAAGACCTCATATACATCGGCTAAAAACGCATCTCCATTATCTTACTGTTCTAAAATGCATTCACAGTATGAAAATCGGCTGTTTCGAGTATTGGGGAAAATATATGTACAAACTCATCAATATTTTCTAGGTCCTGTGATTTCCTATGAATACAGCTATTGTTGTCCAGCTGACAATGTCGACTGTCCAATTCTTCTACTCAGAGGTACACGGGGCTACTGGTCATTGGGCACGGTCAGGTGGAAGGGTTGTAGGCCATGTTTTCCGCTATCAAATAATCCAGTAATGCTTTATGCAAAAGTCATCCATTTTCGAGATATTATTTTTTTCAGCTTTAACAATTAATCTAATGAAACTGCCTGTGACAATTCAAGTCAAATCTGATTGCGAATTTACTTCACTTACCAAACTATAATACAAACAGTTATCACACGCACTTTTCAAATAATTATTTTCTGTCTCATGATTGTTATTATACCCAAATACATTATATTTTGCTTTTTTCAGATTCGATCATTTACAGATTTTCTGTTGACTAGTCCGCTAGTACTACCATTAAAAAAACTTGATAATAATATCTCGAAAATGGTTGACTATCGCATAAGGCAATATTGGATTATTCGATAGCGGAAAACGTGTCCTGCAACCCTTTCACGTGATTGTGACAAATAATCAATGTACGTTACGATTAATGCTCGGTGGATGAATAAAGCTGACATCATTTAGATAAATTTAGTATTATCCAAGGTCTCTGGATAACGTTGGAAATGCGCAACGAAATTATCACACTTCGAACATTATCCATCTGTTATTCGATAATGTTAACTTTATCCAGACGCAGTTGGTTAAAGAACGATACGACGGTATTTGTTCGGATTCGATTGGGTTTGTTTGTTGTAACTGCAACACAAAGTGTGGTTCCAGAAAATGTTTGTGCAATGCAGAGGGCAGATTATGTAATGCGAAATGGCATGGTAGTTTGTCATGTTCAACAAGTAAATTTCGACTGTACTGTTTGATAAGGCTGATTTTGTTTGAAAATCTAAGTAATAAAGAAGAATAATAATATGAATCCACGTTTTTCTTTGATACATTCGTGACGTTAATCTATTTATCATAGATAATGAATAGGTTCATTAACCTTTTTTTAACCTTTCATAACTCGGCAACGTAAACATTGAAAAATAGTTTACGTTATGGTAGGTTTTAATTAATAAATAAACACGTATTATTTCGTTTTTTTAAATTTTATCCAGGGCGCTTGTTATGAAGCAACAAGGGGATTGTGGCAGACACGTTACATTGTGTCGTATCATTCCTTTATGACGAATGGAATGCTTTGACGTAGCTGTTTTGCTTGCGTAGCACAAAGCCACACCACATTTTGTACACACAGTCGTTTTTATATTTCTTTTCGTTTTTCGCAAACTACGCACACTGGAATCTTGCAATCACGCGATAAATGGACTTCTAACGAATATTTATCCGACTAACGCCATCTACTTTTCATAAATTGCACCAAAAAAACTATAGAACGGATTAATGGGTTAGCACCTAGAACGAAGGAAAAAATTGTCATTTACATTAGTTTTGCTAGAGAAGTACATTAAAACAATGTCTTTAAACATATGGGTTTTTTTCGCAAAATGGCATCAATTAAAATTTTTTTCGCAGAAGGATCGGCCTCAATTTTTTTATAGAAAATCTACAAATATTACACAAAGTGCAATTATTTCATGGTATTGAAAATGTAATTTCATTGTACTTTTCGGACAATGAAAAACAAGTACATGTAAATAATATGAGACGGTTTTGATTATCTTTCAAAAAATATTAACACATCGAGGTATATAATTGGGTTTTTTTCGGTTTGTTTGTATAATAATTTTCGTAATATATTTGTAATATATTTTTTTAGTTTTTAACAAGATTAGAATTGGGTGGAGAGACGGCAAAAAAAAATTATGGCCGGTGGATCTAGACGAGAAAAACGCGATTCTTCTCAATTCCCTTCGAAATGTATTTTCAGAGGAAGCCCCATTGCGAGCAGCGGAGGCAAAAAACCCGACGTAGCGCATGTCCTGAGAGTACTTCAGACTAAATAACCCTTAAATTAATTTCAACCTTGCTAAGAATGATGAAATTTCCAAGTGCGTGACACGGTCGGACCCAAATTACAATCTATTCAAATAACGACCGGAGGATAGTGAGAACAAACATGATCAGTATTACGCAAGATGAGGGCGAAAAGAAAGGCGGATTATTATCTTTATAGCAGACAGGGGATTTTCTTGCTCGAACACCAGAATGGAATGTATATAGCGCAGGGTATACTTTTCATGTGGTGTTCGTAAAAGGGTTAATACTTTCCGGTAATGGGGTGTCCTCCTATTATCATCCTTTTCTTCGTTATTCCGGTACACGGTTATTGTGTCCGATGCACATTATCCTCTTGACTCTGAGTTAATAACACGTGCGCAATCGTATATCGGCCAGGATTATCTGTCGAATATATATATATATATATATATATATATATATATATATATATATATATATATATATATATATGTGTATGTATGTATGTATGTATGCATGTATGTATGTATCCGAGGAAAAGGGATTTTTAAGACATCCGACTTTGGGGACCGTCCTGGTAGCCTACGATCTCGATATTCAACATCATATAGATTGCGCAGCTCAACAACCGATTTGGTGCAGAACTGTATATTTTTTTTCTAAATCTCATCTCTATACTGATGCTATGTTAAGGGGCTATGTCATTGTGAACGCTGAAAATTTGGGTGATTTTCGGGAATTTTTTGGAACAAAAGTACTCAATTAAGGGCGGGGTAAAGTATTAAAATTTTTTTTTTTTAATTTTTTTTTAATTTTTTAAATGAATGTATAATATATCAAGAATATTGTGTTAAAATTTCAAGTCGATCGGAGTAAAATTGACGAAGTTATGAGTATTTGAGCGTCTATTGCTCCATGCCGTTCTCTTCTCTTCTGCGTTTTTCAAACCGTTTTTCTGAGACTCGTTATATTTGAAGTCCGTGCGCACGATAACTCAAAATCTACTGAACCAAACGCTTTGAAATTTTGCACAGTACTTCTTCACATAATTCACCAGGTATCGTCGAGAGCTTTTTTGTTTTTTTTTTTAATAATTACTAATTTTTCAACAACAAATTAGCCGATTTTTTTTAGCGAAAATCGGGTTTTTGGCTCCCAAGTGCTACGAAAAATCGAAAAACCGAAGAAAAAAAATCCTCCCGTCATTACCTCGAGAAACATCTCCTTTAACAAATGCATTTTGATTTTTTTGTTTCAAATGATTCTGTTGCGAGTTATGGTGCACACCGCAAACCAACTTTTTTTCGAGGCGCCTCCGGGGTTTAATTTTCACTCGCTCAATTTTGAATATTTTGCAATGCAAATTTAGGAGAATGTTGTTCAAATGTTACTTTATTATATGTAAATTTTTCAATAAACGAACACTATTCGTTACACCAAAAAAAAATCTTTAAAACATGCCTTTTTTCGCCGAATTAACTTTACCCCGCCGTTAAATGTTTCTGATAATTAAGAATATGTGCTATATTTGACCTATATTACATAATTTTTTCATAGGAAAATATTGAGATCCAAGAGAACAAAAAAGTTCCTCCACTGCTGACATGATTCCGGCCGATTAAGTAGCTAAAACCGAAAAAGGAAAAAATGTCGCTAAACTGGAAGGTATTTCCTGTACAATGACTTAGGATTTTCGAAAAATATCAAAATCTAACAAAATGGCGTAGTTATGAAAAAAAAACGTCTGTTTTCTTTCCTATAAAATGGTGGTTTTTTTCAATGCCAAATCGTCAATTTTCATCCTACCAAAAATATCCTACGTTATTGTAGAGTAAATATATTCAAGAGTACTCAGTTCAAGTTTCAAGTCAGTCGGATAATTGCTCTTTGAGTTACAATGTCAGCAAATTTGAAAAAACTCATTTCGAGAAAAACGCGTTTAAAGATTTAACTATAGATTTTTCCAAGATAAAATGATATTTACCATAGAAACTGCTAAGTAAATTATAAAGTATAAACTGTCGAAAAATGCAAACAAAAAAAAAACGATTTTTTGGAACGCGTCACACCGGCATAGCCCCTTAACACTCGATATTGATATTTCGATATTGAAATTCTTTTAACAATTTAAGTTTTATTGAATATTTTTACATTGAATAAGCTTCTTTTCTGTGATTTTCTTGGGTGAGACTTGTCGAGGCAGTCGTGCATCGAACTCCAAACGTAACCAGCCATCATGTGTGTGGGGTCCCCTCTTATATGATTTTTTTGTCTTGATGGAAGCGTTCACCTTGCTTTTCACTGAGAGAGCCAAGATTTTCTGCGAATTTATCTTGAACCTTCATTTCTATCCCGAAATAAGAGAAAAAGGGACTTTTCACGAAATCTGCAATCGTTTTTCTCCATTTTTGAATAACATACTCTCCGCATATAGTAGAACAATGTATTAGGGTAGTTAGAGACCAAGCTCGTCTTCACTTCGCTACGGCCGAAACATCACTGAATTAATTTATAACAGCAAATCATAAAAATTAAAATTAAAAAATTCTCACATGAACTACTACTAATGACACTCACTATGAAATTAACGAGGTATCCCTCTCTGGAAGCCCAATTTGAACGGATCAGAATGATGCATTTTTTTCTAGTAACACATTGGTTGGAATAAATTGATTCTTTTCCCAGCATGTTGTACACATGTTTGTGGTTACAATGTAATTTTTTCGGAAGAAAATCTTTCAAAGTGTTCGTGGTGCTGCAGTTGGCGTTGCAGTCCTCCTGCGGCGAGGCCCGAAACGGCGGGATCTCTACCAGGCTCAAATGTAATCTGAAACGAAAAAAAAAAAAAATTCTCCCAATATATCCGACTGGCTATGCGTTCACGATCCACTTTTCGAAATTTTGAAAAATACGAAACATGACAGCTTCTCCAAAGAAAACCTTATTTTTATCTCGAAAAACAGCATGCTGAAGTCATTGTTATTAACGAATGGTTCATTCAATTAAAAAAAGCGATCGTGAACCGAAAATGACTACTTTTTGAACGCTAACTGTGCAAATTCAAGTCAATAGTGTAAAAGTTACCTAAGATATTAATCCCGCCGTGTCAAGAAATGTAGTTTCGAGATAATCGCGTTCAAAGTTTTGGTACATATTTTACACGACCTTGTGAAATATTGTCGTCTCGCTGCTAGTCAGCGATTCCGGCACCATATAAGTGTCTTCCCTTATCATCATGATCGTGTTGCACACCTAATCTATGCAAACTGCTGGCAGCTCGGGCCTCTTTTGAGTGCTCTTGTGCTTTGATGTCCGCTTTCGTTACACGCGAATCATCCTTAAGGGATCTTGATAGGTTTATAGTATAGATATTGATATAAAGGTTGTTACACTTGATAAATACACTTTCGAAATAGATTTAACTTTTTTATTTATTTATTTATGTAACCCAAACAATCTTTAAACGCGTTTTTCTCGAAACGTTTTTCGACGGCTTGTTAATAAAATCTTCGAAACTACTGAACCGATCCTTATGAAATTTTAACCACATATTCTGTACAACTATAGCTATAGCGCATATCAAGGATTTTTTTAAATTTTGATATTTACTATTTTTTTTGCCGAAAACGGAGAAAAAATGTCCTAAAAAATTGTAGGCCTGCGCTGTTGAAGAAATCTCGATGGATCATTCGAAACAAAAAAAAAACCAAACGGTTTTAGATACAGTATGTTAATGGCTATAGCGCATATCATACGATTTTTGATATATTCAAAAACAACAAAATGACGGACATTTTTCGAAAAAAAAACAAAAACAAGAACAAAAAAGTGTTTTTTTTTTCATCGTTTTTGGCAATAAATAGTAAATATCAAAATTAAAAAAAAATCTTGACATGCGCTATTGCTATAGTTGTAAGGAATATGTGGTTAAAATTTCATAAGGATCGGTTCAGTAGTTTCGAGGATTTTATGAACAAGCCGTCGGAAAACGTTGTTTAGAGAAAAACGCGTTTAAAGTTTGTTTGGGTTAAATAAATACATAACATTTGTTAATTTATTTATTAAGTGTAATAATTTTCATATCAATATCTATAAAATTTATATCTATCTGTAACCTATAAAAAAAACCATGAAAACAGCCTTTTTTAGCGTCCAAAGTGAGAAGACCCCTTAACTTTATACACTGTTCCACTAAAATGGGTGTAACTTCGTCGATTTTTAGAATTTCAGGGTCCGATTGGTCTTAAAATATTCTTGAAAGTTTACACTATAACAATATGCAAAAAACGAATTTTCTAAGTTTCTGAGAGGGATACCCCCTTAAAATTCGTTTGAAAACCGTGTATGAAAGTAACTTGAAATATAGGTTGATATAGGTCTCACCAATGGTCACTAAACAAAAATTTATACGAATTTTGTCGGCACCTAGAACTAAAAAATATCTATTTACTGCATGTATTTATGTGGATGTATACACTCAGAAAAAAGATTTAGTATGTTCTAATAAATTGGTACATTAGAACATCATTTATTGGAGATTAATAAATGTTTACTCGTATGGAGACCGGTTTTATGTGATTGTAACGACAGCAATTATTCGACGTCACTAAATATGTTTCTTTTACATGCCGATTTTTCACATCAATTAAAAGCCACATTTAAAATAGTACATTTGAATAAATATTTCCTCAAATCAAATAAATACTATTTTCCAATCACGAAAACCTCTTATTTCGCGACTGTGATACTAATGCGCGCATGCGCACTTTGCCCTTCAACGCGACGGGCCCGACAGCAGGCCGCTCGTCAGATGTAGCTCACGCATACGCTTACCATGTAGCTTCTTCCTATGCCAATGCTTTTGGCACAAGTGTCAGTGTTGCGTTGCGGAAGTGAGAAACTCGAAAGGGAGGAATTATTTAAGTGTACGTAAAAATATAAAGTGAGAAAAAAACGATCAAGTGAGAAAATAATGACGGACGAAATGACACAATTCCTCGAAAAAAAACCAGCTGGGGGACTATGAAGAATCCTATTAGATGTTAAGAAAAACTATATTTGTTTGTCGGATATAAAACACCTATTTCTTCTAACTTGTATATCCTGTTAGATGTTAATAAAAATTCTTAGCAAGTCTTGAACACAAACTTTAATAAAAAAAAATTCTTAGCTGTTCATAAAAACGTAGTAAGGTAAATGTCCCAATTATTGAACACTATCTTATATTATCATTTCTCACTCACCTGCATGCATTTACTTATTTATAAAAATTTCATTACACATATGGAACTTCTAGCTATCGAAATGTTACCTTACTTGTTCAAAAAAGCTTTAATTAATAGAGAAAAAAATTATTTAATCAGCAACGGTGACCCTATTTGACGTCTCGTGGTAACTGCTTATCGTTTTTGCTAAGACGCGCCGCTTCACGCGTAAGGGCATAAAACATTCAAAAACTGTCACATCCCAAAAAGTAAAGGCGTTTCAGGTTCCTCAGAAAATTTCTTACAAATAACAATTAAAAAAAAAATTAATCAATTATTTGTTAAAAAAAAATACGGTGTTCGATCATTGGGACATAGAAAATGCAGTGTGTCCCAATTATTGAACACTCGAATTCTCCAAGATAGCGTCATTAAACCCATCAAAACATCGAGACAGTTAACGTGCGACAGATCGTGTGAACCGGATTTATTCAAACAAAAAGTATACGTTCCTGAATAAACTTACCTTTATTCTTTTAATAATAACTCTAAGATCGTCAAATATATTTTTTCTTTGTATTTTCGTGCAATAAACATAAAAAGAAAAGTAAAAAGAGAATACAACCTAAATGTAACCTAAAAATACGAATGTAATGTTCAATATTTTTTGCTCTCCGATATTTCAGGGAACCAAGCTGCGACAAAATCAAACAAAAACAGAACATAAAAACGAGGAAGCTGAAAATAAAAATAAAATAAAGTTCGAGCTGAAAAGCAAAAATAAACCAAATGCGAATGAACCAAAATCCTGTCAAAAGAGACTAAATATATATTTTTGTATTTTTACATGATTAATAAAAGATTATTTAAGGGTTTGATTTTGCTTTTATTTCTTAATATTGCACCCAAAATAATATTTTCGGAACGGAAAAAGAATTCTCGAGAGTGTTCAATAACTGGGACATGCCTGTTCAATATTAGGTACATAGGCACTTCCAGTGTTCAATAATTGGGACATTTACATGCTTCACATTGTTATTCTTTTCTTTTTCATTTGAAATCATTTAAAAATAATTTACAGGGTGATTTTTCGAAAGTAAAAATATCAAAGTATCATTTGAACATTAAAGCGATGGTTTTTTTCTTGATTTTATATTTTTTTCTCACCGAATTCAATCGCCCAGATCCTTCGCTGTTCAATAATTGGGACATTTACCTTAGGCCGACATACGAATAAGAAAACTTATTCGCCGGGAGACAAACTTCTTTGTCCTTAATAAATATTTTTTCTGAGTGTATAAAGGGTTGCCCTCTATATACATCCACCTCGCTGTTGCAGCGAGAAAGAGTACGTGCCCGGAGTAGTGTAAAGCGAAGCGAGGAATCCGAGAACGAAATTCAGCTTATTTAACGTTGATTACAAATTAGACTAAAAATCCAATTTTACTCCAATCCAACCGTACTATTATTCCGTTTCTGAACAGTTTGCACAAAAATTCCAATTAATTCGCGACGCCATTGGAAAATTATTGGACTTGAGTAAAAAATGAATGCATAATGTATTACAATTAATTACAAAGGTCCACCACGTCCTGAATGTTTGAAATTTAGCCGGGGGTTCTTTTTTTATCGTATAGCTCGCGTGTATAATGCAGCTAACTAGAAACCATTTAATATGCACCGTGCCGTCCGCACTTGGCTTTCCTTCTTTTTGCCTCCTGGTCTTTCCTTTCCGCGCCCAATTATTCGCATATTATGAGTATGCAAATGCGCCAGCTAATATTGAACACGTATTATCAACAAGATTTTTCCCGTTGGACTTCCCGCGAGACGAGGTCCGATATACGACCATAGATAAATCGCTACGCCAACGGAGGTTTCGTTTAAACATTACCCGACAAAATACGATTAGTTCGGAACTCGATACGCGCGCGTGTAAGCGAAACAAAAAAAAACCGCAGACACAACTCGACAGTCAATATACACAGAGTGTGCACGATATTGCGAGGTAAAAAAAAACCTTCGTTTTCTTCGTGTTAAATATTCGTTGTATACAGCGAACATTTATCGTTTTCTGTATATTGTCTGTCAGCCGTAATTTCTAGCAATTCACCCGTCTTGTCACAGCAGAGATTAGACCTTCGAGATTCTTGTAAACTTTTATTAAAAAAAAAAAAAAAAAAAAAAAACCTCGTCATAATTCGTGATGATAGCATAATAATTCATTATTATGGATTCGTAAAATAAAAGAATTCATTTGAAAATAATTCACTCAATTTTTGGAATAAAAAAACATCTCATCATATAGACATAATTCATGAAAGGGTTATTATGTCGGAGCCGGGTTGAAATTCTGAACTTTGAATGGTCCGAACTCTCAAAACTCCGAAAGGATAGTGCCCCGAAAGATCAAAACTCCGAAAGAATTTTAAACGAATGAACAAAACTCCGTAAATCTGAATACCGTCAAAATAATTCGGCTATGGAAGTTTTTAAAGTTTCAAAATTTTCAATAAATCGACGAATCATTTTAAGATTTTTTTTTTTGTAATTAAGATATGATTTTACGTCAATTTTGAAATTTGTCAAGACAATGTTATATTTTCTACATCATTTACAGTCAACTGTGTAGACTTTCGCTGGCATAATCTTGACGAAGCTTGTAATTTCGGAATATTAAAATTAGGAATTTTAAACCGTCGGCGCATTCAAAGTTCGGAATTTCAACCCGGCCCTCGTGTCAAGATCATGCCAGCGAAAGGCTACACAGTTGACTGTAAATGATGTAAAACGTATAACCTTGTCTAGACAAATTTCAAAATTGACGCAAAAACACTTATTAATAAAAAAAAAGTCTTGGAATAAATCGTCGATTTATTGAAAATTTTGAAACTTTTAAAACTTCCATTATTATGACCGAACCACCGAATTATTTTGACGGTGTTATAATTTTCGGAGTTTCGGTCTTTCGTGTAAAATTATTTCAGAGTTTTTATCCTTCTGACTATTCAAAGTTCGGAATTTCAACCCGGCCCCATCTTGAATTTCGAAACATTAAAATTCGAAATATTAAGCCGTCGGAGCATTCAAAGTTCGGAATGTCAACGCGGCCCCGTTATGTTTAGTTGTAACCATCGAAAACAGCACGTTTTTGGATGTTTTAAAAGAGAAAATTATGATGATAAATTTCTACAAAAATAAGGTATTCGAAAAAGTATCATCTGAAGAACACTCGGTCATTTTTTTGTGTAAAGATCTTTAATTATAATCGATTTACAGCCGAGGATTTGCGGTGACCAATGCCCTGTTAAACCAGGTTGTTTAATATTTAAAAAAATAAACAGACTTTGTTAGTATATTAGTTTATCCTATGATTAGTCGAAGGCATTTTCGAAATATTAAATTGAAAAAAAAAATCGCACGTTGTCGAAGTGAAAGTCTTCATTTGTGCAAAAAAATAAGCATTTTTCGTTCATCAAATCGAAAGTATACATCGGAAAATAAATCCTTCGATCATATGCTACATTTTTACACCTAGAATAAGCCCTAAAGATATCAAAAAGATCGATGCAGTAGTTCCTGAGATATTATGCTTATCGACTTTGAAAACGTACTTTCGAGCAAAAAGCGTTTAAGGTTTGAAGTTTCGAACAACGCTCCGAGCGTTCCGACGGGCGTCAACATAAGAGCCCATAAATCTGTCAATTTTGATCCGATCACCTTGAAATTTTCAGGATACATTAATAAGATGATATACTCTCAAAATATATCAGTTTTGAAAAAAGTGATTTTTCGACTTTTACAACAAGCCCCTCGAAATGTAAATTAAAAAAAAAAACCGAAATAATTTATTAAAATAGCGACTACTCTCAAGTAAAATTATTGCTGCTACTATAAAATAATTACTATCAAAAAATAAATTAAAAACGTTTTTAACCCAGAAAAATTCCGCCCGCCATATTTTCCATACCGTTCAACTGTTACCCGTTAAATACCAATTTTTCGAAGCAATTAAGCATAATTGTCACGTTGCCTCGAACTTGTAAATTACTTGCGCACGTGACAAGCTCCGGGACCCTAAGTTGCCACGCGATCCGGCGGGCACCAGAGGGCATTTTTTTCCATAATGATTCACTCATCTATCTCGATACGAAAAAAAAAAAAAAAAAAACATGCAGCGATACTTATGCCAACGGCGCCAAATTATTTTCTTTATTTCTTAAACGCGCGTCAACGTGAAAACTCGGCAAGATCGCGCTATGCACGCTATTACTCAATTGGCTGCGGCCCAACGACATCGTTGGGTCAGCACTCAGCGCCTATCGAATGTAAAGAGGCAATTTGCCACCGGCGTCGTGACACACAACTGCGAAATACCGGTGAACAATACATCCATGTGCATACATGTTCAGATATACGCGAAACGTAGAGAGAGAGAGAAAGAGAAAGAGAGAGAGAGAGAGAGAGAGAGAGCAGTCCAGCAATGCCCATCCGAGGTCTTTGTACAAACTACGCATTTAAGTCACACACACATACGAATGCACATTGTATGGTTGAATCGCCCAACGATGTCTAGAAACTCGACGATAAGAGGACGAAACGATAAAATCCCAGACTTGCTCGATTGTGGAGCGACTTATTGGCCGTTTACTTTACTGGAAGGCTGAAGCTTCTTTTGGATGTGTAGTTACGAGGAAAATGCCTATTCTACTCTCGATACACATATATATATACATATATATACATATACATACATACATACATACATACATACATATATATGTGTGTGTATATATATATATATGTGTGTGTGTGTATATATATCATACATACAGGGTGTCCCAGAACTGACTGCGTTCCCTGAAATGGGGGGTTGGGGGTGAAATTCTGAGTCAATTGATAGAAGCATGTGTGGATCTCCGATCAGTCCCGGAATTGTTATTAAGGGGCTATACCAGTGTGAACACTGAACATTTGGGTGATTATCGGGAATTTTTTGGAAGAAAACTACTCAATTAAATGTTTCGGAAAATTAAGAATATATTTGGCTATATTTGGCCTATGTTTAATATTTTTTTTCATAGAAAAATATTGAGATCCAAGCGACTTATGCGCTGCCTTCGGAGGCGCCAAAAAAAAGTTCCTCCACTGCTGACATGATTCCGGCCGATTGAGCAGCTGAAACCAAAAAAGGAAAAAATGTCGTTAAACTGGAAGGTATTTCCTGTACAATGACGTAGGATTTTCGAAAAATATCAAAATCTAACAAAATGGCGTAGTTATGAGAAAACGGTCTGTTTCTTGCCTATAAAATGGTCGTTTTTTTTCAATGCCAAATCGTCAATTTTCATCCAATCAAAAATATCCTACGTCATTGTAGAGTAAATATATTCAAGAGTACTCAGTTTCAATTTCAAGTCAATCGGATAATTGCTCTTTGAGTTACAATGTCAGCAAATTTGAAAAATCTCATTTCGTGAAAAACGCGATCAAAGATTTAACTATCGATTTTTGAAAGATAAAATGATATTGATATGAATGATAATTATATTCTTGAAAGTATAAACTGTCGAAAAAGGCACAAAATAATCAATTTTTTAAAGTGTCTGACCCCCTTAATTTTTAAAGGGGGGCCAATCAGGTGCGCACGTTGTAGGGGCAGTGCCCCCGCTAGGCACCGCCACACGCGCGTATCGCTTACCGACGACGCCGGCTCATCGGGCACACCTGATTGGCCCGCCTTGAAAAATTAATAATAATTCAGGGGTTCATCTGAGACCCACACATGCTTATATCAATCGACTCGGAATTTCACCCCCAACCTCCCATTTCTGGGAACGCATTCAGTTCTGGGACACCCTATATATATATATATATATATATATATATATATATATATATATATATATATATATATATATGAGGATGAGCAAAGAACGAGAACAGAAATAGCTTACGCGAGGGCTTTTCCCTTCGTTTGGCACACATACGGAAGCACACGTGCTCTATAATATATATATATGTATATATATATGACATTTTTCTCGAAGAATAAATCCGTATTAGTCTTCCATCTACTTTCCTTATTTCCTTCCTTCCTCGATCTCGACTCTCAACAATGAACAATTTTCTATTAACTCTGGCAAACCAGTTGTGTAAATATAAACCTTCGGCACAGTGGCTCGTATATATAAGTGTGTGCACCACTACCTAGGAGATTGAACGAAGGCCAATAATGCTCTTGACTGGGCCATTGTTCCCTCACGTGCTCGAACAAACAGGCGTGCACATATATGTATATATACGTACGGGAACACACTTTATTAGGTTGAAAGGGTATAAGGCCTATTGTATCACAGAGCTTCTCTCCTACATTGTACATTACGTACAAGACCCTTTCCCACGTCCCGAGAATATTCGACGCGAACCTTTGCATATTACGAAGCCATGATGTTTATCGTTTAATACGTACGACATCCATGATAGAGGGTACATACCGTTGCTCTTTAGTCAATCGGTCCGACTATTATGGCAGGTAAATTGAGCGGTACTCGCGTGGTCCTCGAGTTTAAGTGTCCTACATGGTCGAGTATGCGGTTATACGATGTTGAAAAGTATTCTGCACGATCGGCACGTATTTAATGACGATTATGAAAAAATGATGAAACACAACGGGTGCCTTCGACGAGTTGGTCATGTTTTTCGCGTAATCTATAGGGGGGATGGATTTTTGGTCGAATCGAAGTTTACTATGTATGGGTTTATTTGGGATTCAAATATTGGTGTAACCAGAATTTTTTTCTCGGCGAGATGGGGGCCTGACTCAAAAAGTGGTTTTGTTCACATCATCTTTTTTTAAAATCAAATGCAAATAATGGTCGATAATCACGTAACATGGATAAAATGTGAAACTTTAATCACATGCTCATGTTGACGTTAAGGGGCTGTACCAGTTGCGAACGCTGGAAATTTGGGTGATTTTCGGAAATTTATTGGCAGAAAAGTACTTAATTAAATGTTCCGGGAAATTAAGAATATATTTGGCTGTATTTGACCTATATTACATAATTTTTTCATAGAAAAATGTTGAGATCCAAGCGACTTATGCGCTGCCTTCGGAGGCGCCAAAAAAAAGTACCTCCACTACTGACATGATTCCGGCCGATTGAGTAGCTGAAACCGAAAAAGAAAAAAAATGTCTTTCAACTGGAAGGTATTTCCTGTACAATGACGTAGGATTTTTGAAAAATATCAAAATCAAACAAAATGGCGTAGTTATGAAAAAAAAGTCTGTTTTCTTGCCTATAAAATGGTCGTTTTTTTCAATGCCAAATCGTCAATTTTCATCCAATCCAAAATATCTTACGTCATTGTAAATATACTCAAGAGTACTCAGTTCAAATTTCAAGTCTATCGGGCAATTGCTCTTTGAGTTACAATGTCAGCAAATTCGAAAAATCTTATTTCGAGAAAACCGCGTTTAAAGATTTAACTATCGATTTTTGCAAGATAAAATGATATAAATGATAATGATATTCTGGAAAGTATAAACGGTCGAAAAAGGCAAAAAAATCGATTTTTTGAAAGTGTCACACTGGTATCGCCCCTTGAGGTAGTACCTCCACAGAAGAGTTGAATTAAGAAATGGTTGAAATTTGATATATATGTTATTTAATACATTATCCAAACATCTGTGCAATTTGAATGAGTTTTACCACCCCAAACCTGAGATATTTACACTTAAAGTTGGCTTGGTTTACACGTAACGAATGCGTTATGATGGGCAAACAGAGCATCCTTAATTCTACCGCCAAAACTAAAATTAAGAAATTGATAAAAAAACGAGGATAAGCTAGAGTAAGATATCACGAATAATGTGAAAAAAAATGAGAATCATTCACCATCTAGTTTCCAAGATATAACCATGAGAAGCCCTCACAATTTTGGTGCAAAGCCTGGCAAAGCTTGGCAAAGCCTGGAAAAAAAACAATTGGGGCAAAGCCTGGACAGTCCCGGCAAAAAGTTCACTGGCAATAGTAGATCAAAAACACAATATAAAATATATTTTACGGCAATAAATGACATCCATCGTATTATCTACTAGTACGGAGTCAATATTGCGTGGTTTTTAATTTTATTTATTACTAATTAAACCAATTATCAATCTTTTAAACATGAACATGGTATGTAAACTTTTGATTGAGATTTCCGCCGAGGAACTACCTTAAATGCTACTTCCAGTAAGTACTCAATAAGTCTTAACTTTTTATTTTTTTCGGCAAATCGGCCCAACACTCTTTGGTTTTTTTTTTAACAACGTTATTATCAGCAGTGAAATATGAGAGAATGATGGCAGAAACTTCGTCTCACGTCCGGCGGAGCTCACTCGCAGTACTATTGCTGCATGGAAAAGTTTATACGAGTTAGGGCAGTAGGTACTCACTTTTAATATGCTTTCTTAAATTTCCAG
The DNA here is from genome assembly GCA_964007375.1 of Ophion obscuratus. Classification (NCBI taxonomy): domain Eukaryota; kingdom Metazoa; phylum Arthropoda; class Insecta; order Hymenoptera; family Ichneumonidae; genus Ophion; species Ophion obscuratus. The sequence continues at coordinate 24,802,103 of OZ023320.1, read as the reverse complement.
TATTTATTTAATCATTTTTCAATGAAAGTATGTTTTTCATGACCATCGCTTTAGCTTCTAAGACTGATGCATCAATTGTTCAGATTTTTAATATTTTTTTAAGACAGTCTCTTCGTTCTTCATATCCAATATAAAAATGCATCCAATGCATGAGCTGACGGTAGATTCTCAAAACGGCGTTTTTAATTTACAATGATATTATTTTTTACTTGGTAGTAAGTGTTGATCTTCCAGTATTTGACTGGTTGTGTATCTGCCTGCAAATCTAATATATTTATTTTAGTCAAAGTTAACGCAATTATGCAATTTGAATATCTATTCAATTTACGTAATGAAATAGCTACTTTTAATACAAGTTACGAAATTACGACGAAGAGAACAATTCGAGTTTTATCGAATTTTACTTCTTCGTGTTGGTTTGGGTGCTTGCTTGGATGAATAAAGTTAATCTATTATTTGAATTGAATTATTTTGGATCGATGCTTTCGCCTACGCCAATGCATTCGTAGTAAACTGAGAGAAACGGTTTTATCTGAGCCAAACAAGTGCTGAATATTTGACGTGTTGCTTGCGGTAGTTATTTCATTTTATTTATGCTACCGAAATATTTTTATTAGACTCGAAATAATGTTTTTTTGTTTTCGAAGTATAATTATCGTTTGAAATAAATGTTTTATTGAGCCCTAACTACAGAGAAACATTTAATTTGAGGTAATTCAAGCTTTGATGCAATGAATCAAATGTTTAGTGAGCAGAACGAGAGCTGGTTCAAGATCTAACCTTTGTAATTTTTTATGAGAATGCAGTGAATGAGTTGAATTTTATGCAAGTTAGGATCCGCCGGTCTACGGTGACGAGGCCCGAGATTTCGTGTACAAATACGGAAAATAAATATATTTGTTGTTGGAAGGAGTGAGGTCATCAGACTCAAGTAAAACACTATTAATGCCAAACATAAATTTCTTTAATTAGAAGTATCTGTTTATAAAGAAATAAAATGATTGTCAAATCTCTACGTACGTCATAGCCATCAATAAAAAATTCCATTTAATTTGAATTTAATTTTAACAGTCAAATAGACTGTTTTCATGGTTCCGTACCCAAAGGACAAAACGGAACCCGACACTCTGAGTTATGAGGAATGAGTTACAGATCTGAAATTTCGATGTTTTGTGGGTGCCCCACAGCTGAATATTGAATTAGAAATTCAATAAAATTATTTTTCGTGGTGATCCCATACACGAAAAAGGAGCGCAAAAAGAAAATTGCTTACCCTGGCATGTGGGGTGTCATTTTTTAAAGCTCATTGAGGAGTATAAATATATTTTTTTCTTTTTCATCTTTAAAAATAAAAAATGGCGGGCCGTCAAAATTGTCAGTTTTAGGCAATTTTTGTTACGGGGTGTATCTCAAAAACTCAACTAGTTAGGAATTTGAAATTTCTGTATCTTATGTACTATGTACTGTATTTAAACAACAAATACCAAAAAAGCCGATTCACAATGTTGTATATATAATAATTGACTGTATCCATAATACAATGAATTTATAATGAAAATATATACAATTATTCTTAATTAAATGTTTAAAATACTAAATAACGCGTTTTATGGTGTCGGTGCCAGCCTATAAGGAGAGATTGACGTCACGGGAGAAATGAAATTGCAAATTTAAAAAAAACCGTAGATCGTATATTTTATTTATTCTCCTTCGCCTCCTCTTTGTCTACGAAAAATGTGACAATATTGACAATTGGCTGATACTGAGGCCAAAAATAAGTTATTTGGTATTGTAAATATTTAAATAACAATAATTTTATATTTTTTTATTATCAGCTTACACTAGGAGTATTCAAAGCTTTCTTTAGCTATCAACACCCCACATGGTTTCAGTTCAGCACTAGCTAAGAACTAAGACAGAAAAAAGCCTTACCTAATTGTATATCTGGTTTTGAAAAAAGTGATTTTAATCAGTCGAAATGAATTTGGAAATTTAGTTGAAGTGAACTAACATATTGATATTCAATAAAAATAATTTTATTATATTAATATTTAAATAATAATACAAATATTATTAAGATGATACAAACAATTTGTTATTTTTATTTATATTATTAAATTTATGTTAATATGTTATTAAAATTACAATTATATTATTAAAATAATAAAGATAATTTTATCGAATATCAACGAACAACTTAGCAGGCCAAGATTTGAACAAAATTCCATTTGTTTCAAGGAAACCACTTATCTCGATGCAATTATTTGCAAATGAATCCTCGATCCGAATTATTCTCTAGAATCAAGATCATCTTCGCTACGTTTCATTTTAATTAAATGCGACTTTGACCCCGTGATTTTTAATCCAATTTAAATGACGAACAAAATACGAACTCTGGAGAATGATTGCTCCATCGAATAGTTATATTTTCAAGATAAGCTCTTTATTATGAGTTATAGTTGTACGTCAGTAATAAATAAATTGGATCAAACGGGCGTTGCGCTTGGTACGATTGCTACCCCAACTGACCTTGCACGTGTATGTTGGCGCATTGTAACGCCAGAACCTTCACGGGGTCGTCCTTTGTCGTCGCTCTTCGCGATTCGTTACGTCAGCCGCAATTTCAATCGCGTGAAGCTTCTCGTTCATTCGTCGTCGTTCACGAGCTATGCCGATACGCTGCGAGCTATTTATTCGACAAAATGTTTGAGAAAAAACTAAAAGAATGTCAACAACGCGCGCCAGTCCGTTTCTCCAGCAATGCTATCCGCGACCATGAACTCTCGCGGTCGCGGAAAACACACGAGACGGTCTCGCAACTCGCGATCGCAACTTTGACCCCGCGAAACTATATCGGAAAAGTCGTTCTGTATGACCAATCTCGGGTTTCAATGTGTAAACTTAAATATTTCGAAACGTTATAGCATATCGGTTTCAATGGTATCTATAATGGGAATATCACTTTTGCGATGTGCGTTCGTATGTATTGGGATTCGATGAAAATTTGCATGCAGTCGAACCTCGACATAACGAATCTCAAGGGAAATTCGTCATATCGAGTTTTCGTTATACCGAAGTCATGTTCCTTAAGCGGTTAGGCCACAGTAACGGGTATAAAATCATGTGCAAATTGAACAATTTTTTTTTCGTAGGAAATGCGATTCACTCATAAAATTAATTACACATCTATTTAGTATGAATATCAAGCTGCTAGAAAATATATATTCTTTTTTCGATGTACAAAATGGCCGACTACTCGAAACCTCTCGAAATAGCTTTTTTCGAATTGGCGTGACAAATAATTTCAACAATTTTCACTCGATTTACTTCGAATTTAAAAGTTATGTTCCTAATTGCATTTCGCAGAGAATTACGTACGGAATTTCTGATTAATCAAAAACTTTTCATTTTATGAGCAGTTTATGAGCAGTCGTAACGAAATTTTTCACTGAAAATTCATTTCTTAAGTTCAAATACCTACAACTTTTGAATAAAACAATATTTTTTTAAATTCCGTACGTATTTCTCTAGGTATTCTAATGTAGATCGACGAGAATTTTTGTTTTTTGTTCTCGGTCAAAAATTATGGATGCTAAATGTCACGCCGCAGAGCGCCTTAAAAAAAGATAACTAAAGAAAATATTAGTAGTCGGCGATTTTGTACATCGAAAAAAAAAATGTTTTCTAACAGTTTGATATTCATACTAAGTGTGTAATTAATTTTATGAGTGAGACACTTTTTTATACGAAAAAATTGTTAAATTCGCACATGATTTTTTACCCGATACTGTTGCCTAATGCCTTAAGCGTATATTACAGATATTGATATAAAAGTTGTTACACTTAATAAATACACTTTCGAAATACATTTTTTTTTAAATGTGTTTATTCAAATCACTATTTATAGACGAAAATGGTATTTAAAAAAATGTCCTAAAAAAATTGCAGATCTGTGCTGTTGATGAAATCTTGGAGATAGATCATCCGAAACCAAAAAAATTAACGATTTTAGATTCAGTATGTTAATGGCTATAGCGCATGTCATACGATTTATTATATATGCAAAAATAACAAAATGGCGAACATTTTTCGAAAAAACGAAGAAGAACGTGTTTTTTCACCGTTTTTGGCAAAAAATAGTAAGTATCAAAATTTAAAAAAAAAATCCTTGATATCCGCTGCAGCTATAGTTGTAAAGAGTATGTGGTTAACATTTTATAAGGATCGGTTCAGTAGTTTCGAAGATTTTATCAACAAGCCGTCGAAAAACGTTGCTTCGAGAAAAACGCGTTAAAGGATTGTTTGGATTACATAAATAAATAAATAAAATTAATGTATTTCGAAAGTGTATTCATTAAGTGTAACAACTTTTATGTCAATATCTATAATATAAACCTATTTTAAAAAATCATCAAAGTAGTCTCTTTTAGCCTCTAAAGTGAGAAGACCCCTTAAAAAGTTATTCAAACAAAAATAGTATTATAAATATGGGGATATTTTTTTAAGAAAGCAAAGTTTAAATTAGAGCATTTTTTTACAAGCTATTAGCAATTAGAGCATAATGTATATGATTATGTCGATGTATCAAGGTCTCGGGTGTCTATCGGAAGGTAATGGACAAATTTCCGTTATATCGAGGATTTCGTTATATCGAGTATTGGTTATATCTTAAATATTTAGTATTTCGTTACATCGCAAATTTGAATTAACTAGATTTTTCGTGAAATCAAAATATTCCTATTACATTCCATTATCGAAGTTATTTATTTTAAATATATTTATTTAATCAAATCAAAATCTATTTAATATCGTCCAATAACGAAATATTTCATATAATCCTCATGAATCTGTGATTCGGTTTTATCTGTTCAAAAAACAATTTACTTTTTTGAACAGCTAACCACTAAATGTATTTGGTTTCTTTTTCATTTGAATTCAACAGAATTTTCGTGCAGTCAACCATTTTTCTATTTGATTGAACTAATGGTCTGTATTGGAGCACACATATCAAAGGAGTGTGGGGGTTGAGAGGGTGGAAAGAGAGGAATTATATATATATATATATATAGATTATGTTTAAAAAATCTATAGCATGTTATTCGATAAAACTATTCAATTATCACAATGATATTAACTAATTGATACAGTTTATGTGATACACCAAATAATTAAAGGAATTCTTCTCTTATGCCATATCTGCGACCAATATGTTACAAGCACTCGGTAGCATAGGAGCGTGCCGTAGCTATGAGTAGTAGGTTCGAGGTTCGATTCCATATAAGTGAAATATTTTCTATGAAAAAAAAATCATTTCAGATGGCCAGGGAATGACGAATTACGATACAAAATCCTGGTGGTAAAACTCTGAATTGTTATAGATAACATTGTTGAAATTCACCTTTTTTCCGGATTCTAGACTGGTAGTCTTCTTTAGCGATGCATCGAAATAACTGATTTTGCTCACCCAAATGGATGCGGTACATTTGACGGATTATTATTTAAACAAACTGTATTTTTCTTTACTTCTGCCAAAATATCTATTAAACCCAAAGAAATTGTAGCGGCCGTTTCGAATGCGCTTTTCATTGCATGTTCATTTCCAATGCAATATTTATTCAGATGAGATAAATGTTTCAATAGAATATAAATTAATTGGCTGAATGATATATTAGATTCAAACGAATGTTCAGCATGCGGAACGAGAGCGCGCAATGCGCCACATTGTGAACGGGAGCATCGTGTTCTGTGGTGATTCTTTTATGAATAACCTCAAAATCGGATTATCGTAATTTTTTATGAAAATCCAACTGCTAATTTCAAATATTCATTTCAAATCCCCGTTATCTGGTGAAAGGTCCAAGTTTTTGTGCATTAATATTGAAGGCAAGGATACTTATCTCCAAAGTGGATAAGATAATCAAAATTTGACCTCAAGTACTGTTAGAGTCACTTTATATTTTTCGATCAGAGGCAATTTCCCTTTTGACGAAATAAACGTGTTCACTTTGAATGTGGATTTTGGCAGCGATTAACGGCGGGGTAAAGTTAATTCGGCGAAAAAAAAGCATGTTTTTAAGATTTTTTTTTTTACGTAACGAATAGTGTTCGTTTATTGACAAATTTACATATAATAAAGTAACATTTGAACAACATTCTCCTAAATTTGCATTGCAAAATATTCAAAATTGAGCGAGTGAAAATTAAACCCCGGAGGCGCCTCGAAAAAAAGTTGGTTTGCGGTGTGCACCATAACTCGCAACAGAATCATTTGAAACAAAAAATCAAAATGCATTTGTTAAAGGAGATGTTTCTCGAGGTAATGACGGGAGGATTTTTTTTTTCGATTTTTCGATTTTTCGTAGCACTTGGGAGCCAAAAACCCGATTTTCGCTAAAAAAATCGGCTAATTTGTTGTTGAAAATTTAGTAATTATAAAAAAAAAACAAAAAAGCTCTCGACAATACCTGGTGAATTATGTGAAGAAGTACTGTGCAAAATTTCAAAGCGATTGGTCCAGTAGATTTTGAGTTATCGTGCACACGGACTTCAAATATGACAAGTCTCAGAAAAACGGTTTGAAAAACGCAGAAGAGAAGAGAACGGCATGGAGCAATAGACGCTCAAATACTCATAACTTTGTCAATTTTACTCCGATCGACTTGAAATTTTAACACAATATTCTTGATATATTATGCATTCATTAAAAAAATTAAACAAAAATGAAAAAAAAAATTTTAATTCTTTACCCCGCCCTTAATGAAAAAAACCTTCACTTTATTGGATAAGTAGAAATTGAGGAGACTAACATCACGTTTTTTCTTGCAAGGAACATCATTTAAGTGTGCGCCTTCGATTTTGTTGAAACTCATAAATGTGATAAAGTATTGAAAACTATTATGTGTAGTAAAAAGATATCCATTATAATTGCATGAAATTGAAGGCCAAAATAATTAATTTCTTTTTACTACACCTAATATTAGTCACGTATTTTTTTTTTCATCGGCCGAAAAACGGTTTCAAGGGTGGAAACCACCCCTAAAGAAAAGGCATGTCAAGGGATGATTTTGCAGTTTCACCCACAAGAAGTCCACCGAACCGAATGAAACGAAAAACAAAACTCTTCCAATATAAGGCGATGAAAAAGTCACTATACAAGTATTGAAAAAAAAATTAATTGAGGGGTGACACGCTTTTCTTTAAGGGGTGGTTTTTCCCTCAAAATCGTTTTTCCACCGATCAAAAAAAATACGTGTCTAATAGTTTCTAATGCTTTATCACATGTTTCAACAAAATCGAAGACCGGGAATTAAGTGATGTTCCTTTCTCATCCGGTGTAATCAATTTAAAAAAATTGCTGAATTAAATACACAATCTTGTTCAACGAAAATTATGATTTGCTTCAAACGTATCATTTTTCTGGGATCTATATTAAACAACTGAAATACGACATTTTCGAGCTATTCATTTCCAGTTCTCCTCCCCGACTTTCCTGCGCATTTCTTTATCAGCTCGATTTTTAAATTTATTCGCCAATCCTCCATGTCTATCGACAAAAAAAAGCGTACCAGTGATCTTTACATTCGAAACTTACTTGAGAAATAAGTAACAGCGTCGTTGGATATAAATATTCATCGACCACACTACTAAAAGTTGCCAGGATATTTTTCACCGCGAGCACGTTCTCTTATATACTCGTATCTTCATTGAATAACGATCGGCGCTTCGGTCAATTCATTTCCATTGATGTACATAATATTCATATAATGGACGCCGTAGAAATAATGCGGCCGAGCTTAGGTCCGATGCTCCAATCGATCATTCCAACCTTCCTTCTTGGCTTTCGGAGCGAGAAGATGATGGACCTGCCTGTCCTGAATCTCTCACGGCTGTCGGCCTCGGGGTCGTCTGTAGGGAGGGGGAATAAATGAGGAAATTGATGCAGGTCCATTAGCACCCCGGAGCGATTCATAAGCAAATATTTGTCGGCCTGGGCCGTCAACAACATCGAATCTCGAATAGAAAATATATAAATATCATCCGGTACAAAACACCCCGCAACATAGTCGACGGTGAAGTAGAAAAAAAGTAGACAAATAAATCGGACGCCCGCCATCATCGTGGTTAGGTCGAAGCCAGTCAGGATA
>OZ023320.1:24563218-24793759 GCA_964007375.1 Ophion obscuratus | reverse complement strand
GGTAAACTGTATTTTAGGGTGGCCCAAATTTGAGCTTTGTTTTTTCCCCTTTTTCTCACCATCCAATTAGCTTCTTTAAAAAAAATTGTCGCGCAATCTGCGAGCGGACAAAAAATATTTAGCGGTCAAGCCTTCCAAAAATTCAAATTTACATTAAAAACTAGATTCTTTTCGTTCACTTCTCACCCATGAATTTTACGCTTTATAATGTTTTAATTAACCTCGCGAAAGGTCTAGCCGGTCAATGAATATTTAGTGGTCGCGCAAGAGCTTCGAAATGTCCAATTTTCACCAATTTTTTTCATCCACCTCATTCATAAATTTAACGCTTTGTAAAATGTTCAAAAAAACTAATCGTTTTACTTTAGAAACATATTATTCAAAGTTACCTCACACTACTCACCCAAGAATTAAAATCTTTGTTCTCATAAAATAATTCTTTAAAGCTCTTGTCCGTAAACCAAATTATAGGTCCTCCGTTTTATCGGGTTAGAAGTGTGAGGCAAATTGAAAAAATCCGTTTCTAAAGAAAAAAAAAGATTAATTGTTTTAACAAATTTACAAAGTGTTAAATTTATGAGTTAGAAGAGAAAAAAAATCGCGACACTTGGAAATTTCGAAGCTCTTGAGCGACCACTAAATATTCATTGGCTGGCTAGAGCTTTTGTGAGCTTTCGCGAACTTAATTTTTTAATTATAGAATACACGGCTTGAAAGTCAACGAAAAAAAATCGATTTTTAAATGAAGACTTGAATTTTTGTGGAGCTTGAGCGACCTCTAAATATTTTTTTACCGTTCACGGATTTCGCATCAATTTTTTTGGTGTGAAGAAGGAAAAAATCAAAGCTCAATTTGGGCTACCCTACTGTATATACACACAATTAAAGGATAAAGAAGAATAAGTAATCATTAAAAAACTTGGTAAGAATTGTCAAACGGCGTTCATCGGGGAACGGTACAGAATCCAATTGGATCCCAATGAGAACTACCAATGTGCGGTGTCCCCAACTAATCCCTATAGAGATGTGGGTTGTATCTTGGAACTCCCCAACATATCTATAATATAAACCTATCAAAAAATTCATGAAAATACTTCCTCTTTTTAGCGTCTAAAGTGAGAAGATCCCTTAAGGGGAGGGTAGGGGTTTCAGCGTGAAAAAAAACACTTTTTTGCGAATTTTTTTCATCTATATTGATAGAGTAAATTTATTGAAACCTTTTTCCATTGTTAAGTGTCAATTCACGAACATTCCGTGAAATTTCTACGCGAAAATATCCACAAAAAAGCCGGTGACAAAGCTTTTCCAAGAACGCCTTCGGAAAAACACGATTTGCGGTGTTCATTGTATCTCAGCTAGAAATTATCTGAAATCAAGTACCATTAACGGCGGGGTAAAGTTAATTCGGCGAAAAAAGGCATGTTTTTAAGATTTTTTTTTGCGTTACGAATAGTGTTCGTTTATTGAAAAATTTATATATAATAAAGTAACATTTGAACAACATTCTCCTAAATTTGCATTGCAAAATATTCAAAATTGAGCGAGTGAAAATTAAACCCCGGAGGCGCCTCGAGAAAAAGTTGGTTTGCGGTGTGCACCATAACTCGCAACAGAATCATTTGAAACAAAAAAATCAAAATCCATTTGTTAAAGGAGATGTTTCTCGAGGTAATGACGGGAGGATTTTTTTTTTCGATTTTTCGTAGCACTTGGGAGCCAAAAACCCGATTTTCGCTAAAAAAATCGGCTAATTTATTGTTGAAAAATTAGTAATTATTTAAAAAAAACAAAAAAGCTCTCGACAATATTTGGTGAATTATGTGAAGAAATACTGTGCAAAATTTCAAAGCATTGGTCCAGTAGATTTTGAGTTATCGTGCACACGGACTTCAAATATGACAAGTCTCAGAAAAACGGTTTGAAAAGCGCAGAAGAGAAGAGAACGGCATGGAGCAATAGACGCTGAAATACTCATAACTTCGTCAATTTTACTCTGATCGACTTGAAATTTTAACACAATATTCTTGATATATCATGCATTCATTAAAAAAATTAAACAAAAATGAAAAGAAAAATTTAATACTTTACCCCGCCCTTAAAATTTAGTCTAAGTATCATCAAATCCTCCCCCCAACGGTCCTTGATATTTTTTTTTTCATTTCTAAATTTTTGGTGGTCATGTAAAGTTAAAAGTGCTATTTTTCACGATAAATTCCGCCATTTTGGGGGTGGAAAACCCCCTCAATGTAAAAAAAATCTCAAACTAACCGTTGGGGGGAGATATTTTATATTTAGAAAGTGTGTACCAAGTTTGAAATAAATCGGTCATGTAGTTTTCAAATGGCAGTGAACACGGACTTTGAGAAAGTGGTTTCGTGAAAAACGCGTTTGAAGTTTAGAGCAGTCGGAGCTACAGTGTTAGAGGAGCGAGACTAAATAGTCAATAACTTCGAGAGTTTTGCTCTGATTGACTTGAAATTTTGGGATTACATTCTTGAAATGTTTAACTACAAGAAAAGACAAAAAAAATGGATTTTTCAAAAGTGCAAACCCCTACCCTCCCCTTAACCGTGTCATATATTGATAAATATCGGTGTTTCTAAAATTCTTCTTCAATCCGTGGTCCGCCACGCACATCACACCTCTTTCTTTTGAACGGAAGTATCTGCCGGAAGAACAAGGCATTTCTCTGAGCTTACCAGAAATTCGTTAGCAGATTGTTGACAGCGGAATTCTTCCATGCAACAATTGTTTTGCCACCTAGTGTGATCTGAACTGTCGGCGACTTTCGTATTGACAAAGCAATGCTAATCACGCCTAATCAAGCCGTATCAAGCAACGTACAATATTAAGCAATGGCAATCGGCCGTCCGCCCGAAACCCGGGCAAGCCACAGCACGGCTGAGCGGTCACCAATCCAAGTATTGATCCAGACCAGCTTTGCCTAACATCGGTGACCGCCGCAGCCGCCCACCACACACGCCTTCACAACACTCGTCGCTTTTCCAAAATACATCTCGATACTTAAAACAAGTGGATGAAATATGCTCCAAAGTTACTCGTAATTCTTCCCCACTTCGAATTTCGTACCGTAAAACGGAGCTTAAACAGGTTTTGGGAGTTTTTTGTAGGTAACTTTTTTTTAAGATCCTAGATACTAACTTTTCCTGCTCCAATAGAACAGTGTGTCCTTTGGCCATCAAATGTATAAGAAAGTCAAGCTCGACCACCCCCTCACAATTTGACATATACATTTTTTAAAGTGTCAAAGTAACCCCCGAGTGTGGGGCTCTTTTTGACAGGGCATTGAAATGCAACTTATGTCAAAGATTAAGGGGTACTTTGGAATCATTTTGATAAAAAATGTAATATTTTATGCATTATACATGGAATTAAATGAAAAACAACGATTCTTTATAATCAAATTGTCATCGTTATTGAGGCAGCAGAAATCGAACAATTTTCGTCCAATTGACTTGAAATTTTAACTGTAGCTTCTTAGATTGCTTTAACGCGGTCCTCTAGTTTCTCGGCTGTTTTTTACGGCTTTTTCACTAATTTTTTACGGGCAAAGCATCGAAATAATCAATCTCAGTGTTTTTGCATAATCTTTATTAACATTTAAATAAGCTTTACAAATTTTTTGAAGTCAAAATATATATTAGAATAAAGGTTATAGTGGCCGACAGGAAGACATCAAGTAAAAGAGGTGCTTGACGGTGACCAAGATTGCGGCTGTTCTGCTTATCTGAAATCAAAAAACCAAACGGCATTTTAATCTTCATATTTAAGACTAGCGATTGAACTAGGATGAATTCTAAATTACAAAAATTGACTTTTTTATACACTTTTGAAAATTACATTCTATTTTTTACTCATTTTTTCTTAAGTTTTTCGCTCGTACAAAAAAAACTATCGAAGCAATCATGATAATCCTAGTTCAATCGTTGGCTTATAATATATTGAAGATGCTTTATGAATTTGAACAAGATCGGTGCAGTAGTTTCTGAAATATCGTGGTCACCGTTTCGAAAAATGGTGTTTCGAGAAAAACGCGTTTGAAAGTTCGCGCATGTGATTTATACTAAAAATTTCATCTCACCGTCAATCTGCTATGCCTGGACAATAGGCCTTCCTCTTTTTTTTGGAAGTCACGCAGAGCTGCTCCGTCTTCCCTTTTCGCGATTCGGGCCTGTTTTACAACATCACTCGTGCGCCTTTCTGAACGGTCGATCCGAGAGCTGTCACGCTGTTGAACATATCCTTTAGCTTGTGGGCCGATTTTCACTCCCATGGTTTCCAAGGTCTTCAGGATAGATTTGAATCCTTCGTTGAAGATTATGACAGCGAGAAACGTGGCGATTTCAACCACTTTGGGCCCAGAATGGAGGTGCTTCGGAGCAAAAGTCCAGATTAACGAATTGAGCGACTCGTTATCATTTTGAGTTTCCGCTCCCAGGCATCTGCTTAATAATTCTTCTTTGGATAAATCCTCATAAATTGGCTTTATAACTTTTCGAACTGCTTCAGAAAGAGGCGGTTTATTGTGTTTGAATTGCTTGGCTTTCGGAGCAGCCCGGCGCGCGCTCCGTATACCTGCTCCGTTCCAGGGCCGTAACTTGTGAACCACTTCGAATATCGAAAAATCCTTTGGCACACATTTTCTACACATGTTGTAGATGTGATTTATGAAAAAAAAATCGATTTTTTCGACCCGAGAAACTAGAGGACTGCCTTAACAGTCAAGTACGAGCGCTTTTTTCGATAAATCGAAAATTGTAAAAAATATGTCACTTTTGAGATGAAAATTATGGTCGAAAAAACGAACTTTTTTTCAAACCCGTCTCTATTTTTCTTTTAATTATTCTTTAATTCTCCCCCGTACTTGACTGCTAAAAATAATATAATTAACGAAAATATTTCACTCTTAGTTCCGGCACTAAATTTACGACAGTTCTACTGCGTGCCGCGGAGAGGCCCGTGCAGAAATTTTGACCGGGATACCCTATGTCCGATCAAATCCCGATCAGGATTTGTCATGGATTCCCCAAAACCGGTATCCCGGTTAGAATCCAACTTGCATCAGTATCGGCATATGTACGACGACGATGGCATCATTTTGAAAATTTCGGCGTCACGTGTATTTTCTGTATTACTATGGAATTCCTATCTATAGATAGGAATTTCTGTCTATAGATTCCTATCTATAAAATTCTTATCTATAGATAGGAATTACATAGTAATACCGAAAATACACGTGATGCCAAAATTTTCAAAATTATGCCATCGGCGTCGTACATATTCCGATACTGATGCAAGTTGGATTCTAACCGGGATACCGGTTTTGGGGAATAAGTCTCTGTTTATACCCACCGACATGTCGGTGGGTATAAACATGTATTTAAGACAAATTAAAATCAAATTCACATTGATTAGATTAAAATTTACACCAACCGTGAGTTCTTACGTATTTCGAGAAAAAACATTTCGTCGAGGCAAAGAAATTTTTGCAAAAAATGTTGTGAGTTTCAAATATTACATTATAAATATGAAAAAAATCACAAAATGAATTGTGAATTTCCTCAAGTTGAAGAAAATAAAAATCGAATTCACGACAGTTATATTAAAATTTACACCACAAGTGTAAACGTATTTTGAGAAAAAACATTGTGTAGAGGCAAAGAAATGTTCGCACAAAAAGTTATGTGCAAAAATTTCTTTGCCTCGAGGCAATGTTTTCTCTCAAAATACGTACGAACTCACTTTTGGCGCTAAATTTAATCTAATCATTTTGAATTTGATTTTAATTTGTCTTTAATACGAAAAAATTCACAACTAATTTTGTGAATTTTTTTGTATTTATAATTTCTTGTCAATACATTTGCATTCACAGATTTTGATGTGAATTTCTTTTAATTTCCATCAAAATCTCGCGATGAGCGCGATCTGCCATTTGAATCTTTGGGCAGATTTTTTTTTATTGATAATTTAATGCACCAAAACTTTATAAATGTTATTTATTTTTATAATAAATTTAACATGTCATAATTCCATTTTTGACATTTTATTTCAGCCTGCATTCACCCGTGATCCTTCCCAGATTCCTCAATGATTCCATGGGGAATCTATTTAGAGTCATTGAAGGATCCGGTTCTGGATCCCTAATGGAATCCAGTTTACGGATCTTACATTTAGTCTTCGAATCTGATCCGATATCGGACTAGATCCCGACTGGGAGCCCGGGATACAAGTCAGAATCCAGCTGTATCCCTGCCAAAATTTCTGCACGGGGGGTGGGCTGAAAAACAGTAGTGCTAAAGTGACTCGCGCGCCGCCATTTTGTATACTTTTGACGAATAATTTTTTTTTTTACGTTCTTCAATAAATACCTTGTAAAATCTTAAAGCTCCTTTGACCATGTATTTTAATCCATTCTTTAAAAAAATCCAAAGAAAACGATCGAAAATGAGCAGTTAAAGTGGTGCCCTCCCTTGAGGAAACATTTTACACAAAAGTATCAAGTACCTGGGGTGCTATTATAGGCACTCAACGAGTCTTATAATTGTCATTGAGATCAAAATCAACTTCAACAACATTACAATTAACTGTAGCAACATTATAATAAACGTGAACAAAAATTTGTTGTTCAAGTTCATTCCCTGCACCCCCCGCCCGCCATAGAAGGTCAAGCAGGCTCGCTGCGTACACATTTAAGGGGTTAGGCCACAGTAACAGGTATAAAATCACGTGCGAGTTTAACAATTTTTTTTCGCATGAAAAAGTGTTTCAGTCATTAAATTAATTACCCATTTATTTAATGTGAATATCAAGCTGTAAGAAAAAAAAAACTCGATGTACAAAACGGCCGACTACTAATATTTTCTTCTGTTATCTTTTTTTCGGCGCTCCGCGGTGTGATATGTAGCATCCACAATTTTTTACGTAGAACATAAAACAAAAATTCTCGTCAATGTACATTAGAATACCTATAGTACAGTCGTGCTGTCGCTGAAAAACCCTGTAATCGGAAGAAAATAGCAGAAGGCCAGTCTTTTGACAGGTGATTATGTAGGTACCACGGGTGCTAAATCCAAGTTTGCCTAAAAATCGGGGCACAATGTTCTTTTTAGGGGATGAAGGGGGATGGGGGTGGATTGATCCCAAACTACAACTTCTACGAGATCGGCGCCGTGAGACAAAATGTTCAGAAAAATCCGGCCTTTAGTTTTGTCTACAGCGCCGAAGTCGTGGTAATTTATTTTGGGGGTGAAAAAGTGGGGTAAAATTTTGAAAAATCAGTTTTAGTTCAATAACTTCTTAGGATAAATTAATACAATTTTTCTTCAAATGGGCACGGTGTAGCCCTTAAAAAGACGCGTCGATAAAGTATTTGATGATTACTCTTCAATAATGTCTTCACTGCCAAAGAAGTTGTTGAAATACAAAAAAAAATTGTTTATTCAATAACACAAAAACAATCGATTTTTCGGGTATGGTTTAAATGTACGAAATGTAGAGAATAATTTTCTCCATATTTTCGTTTCTATGGACCACCCTGGAATTTTTGTTTTTCCAACCTCTCTCGGGGGGTTGAAAATAAAAAATGAAATTCTGGGAAAACCATTGACCGCACGAATTCGTCGCCGTGGAACAATTTTCAGCTTGAATCATCAGCTACATTTTTGTCCACAGCGCCAAACTCGTGTCTCTTTATTTTCGGTCAATAGTTTTCCCAGAATTTCATTTTGAATTTTCAACCCCTGGGAGGGGTTGGAAAAAGCAAAATTCAAGGGTGCTCCGTAGGATCGAAAATACAAAGAAAATTATTCTCTACATTTAGTACCCTAAAGCTATCCCCGAAAAATCGATTGTTTCTGAGATATTCAAAAAACAATTTTTTTAAATATTTCAATAATTTTCTTGATCGTGAAGATATTATCGGAGAGGGATGATGAAATCCTCGATCAACGTTGTAGGAATTTGAATTGAGTTGTAGGTATTTAAATGAATTTTCAGTGCAAAATTTCGTATAAAACTGCTCATAAAATGAAAAGCTTTCGATTAATCAGAAATTCCGTACGTACTTCCCTGGGAAATGCAATTAGGAACATAACTTTTTAATTTGGAGTGAATCGAGTGAAAATTGTTGAACTTATTTGTCGCGCCAATTGGAAAAAAGCTGTTTCGAGAAAAACGCGTTTAAAGTTTTAGGTACTCTACGGCCGTGCCAGAGGTGGGCATACGCTCAAAGTTGGCGAAAAAAAATGTTCTTCCTACAAACCGAATAGTAACTTATTCTTATGATGGTAAAGCACCGTTTTAGCGAAAAAAAATCGATTTTTTGAAAATTCCACTGTAGCCTTACCCCTTAAGGCGTTACCCCCACTTGTAGCGCAAAAAAGGCCTTTTTCATGAATTTTTTTAAAGAAAACTACAAAACTTTTTTAATCGATCAATATACCATCTTAAAGAACACATCTTGAAGGACTTTCAGTAATTTTTTTATTAAAAAATATTACATTGTTTAGTGGCAAATGGCCGTCAACGAAATAATGTTTTTATATACACGGTTTGCGGTGACCAACACTGCGGCGAAGTGGATCATCTGAAAAAAAAAATGCGGATGGATTTAGTCAAATATAAGTATAAACTAGTCTTTAATCGAAGGATTTTAAAAAATATTCATTTTTCACAAAATGGCGGACAGTCAAAGTTAATGGTTCGATTTTAACGAAAAAAACGGCCGTTTTTTGGCTATAAAACGGCCATTTTTTTCGAAAAAAAAATCGAACGATTAAAGACTACGTTTTCATGTATTAAGGGGTAAGGCCACTGTAACGGCCCAAAAAAAAAGGTTTTTTCACTAATTTTTTGCTCCCGAAATTGAAGGTATTTGAAAAAAAACTTTTAATGGTGTTATCGGGCATACATTAAACTTTATTATAAAATTTTTTTACAGTAAAAAAAAACAAAATGGCGGTTCCACAGCTATCTTCCCGGGACATGTTTTGCTTCCAGGGCTCCGCGGCACGCAGCACCACTGGTGCACTTTTGAATCTAGAACAAAAAAAAACCATTAATCTAGAGGGCTATAGCTAGAGAATGTCGATCGGATTTTAAAAAGTATCAATTTTTGTGGATTTGGCGTGCGTTTGAAAAAAAAAATTGATTTTTGACGAAAAAAACGGCAAGTTTTTTGTTAATAAAAAATCAATAAATAAAGTTCTTGAAAATTCCGATCGACATTCTCAAGATAATGTAAATGTTCACATCTGGTTAAAATTTGAAGTAAAAAAAATGAAAATTGTTCGAGTTATGCTGCGTGCCATTTTGAAAAACCATGTTTCGAGAAAAACGCGTTTAAAGTTTTGCGAATAGTTTTTTATTGGAAAAAATTAAAAAAAGAAGTTCTTATTTTAAGGGGTCTTCTTATTCTAGAGGGTTTAAACTATTTTTTAAGCCAATAAAAAAAAATCGATTTTTCAAAAAATTTACAGTGGCCTTACCCCTTAAATAAGCCTGTAAAATTTCAAGAAGATCGGTTCATTAGTGTTCGAGTAATCTTGGTCACCGACTTCAGAAATGCCATTTTGAGAAAAAATGGCATTTCTTCTGAAAAAGATTCTGAGAAAGATTCTTCTCTTTCAACGCTCATATCTCAGTCAATTTTGTTCGGTTCGACTTGAAATTTTCAGGACATATTCTCAGATATACTTCAAAAAAATGCAATGAAAAAAAATCGATTTTTTTTTTAAATCGCAAGTGGGGGTAACCCCTTAAGACGTACTTTGGCGGTCTGTCAAAGTAGCCCCCAAAAGCTGTCAAAGTTCCCCCGAACGTCAAAGTAGCCCCGTTTTACGCTACCGTCTATTTTCAGGAGGCAAAGCTCTTTCGAAAAGCGTTTTCCATTTCCCGTCTCGTTGATGCGCGCACACTTTTCCGGTAATCTTCCCTTAATTTTGTTCGACCTCCTCTTTTTCCCCGACCGGGGAGAAGAGGAAAAAAATCTAAATAAAGCCGCGTTTCCACCAGCTGCCCCGATGCTTCGCGCGCGATAATCAGTGTAGCGTGGCATTCTGAAAGGCCATGAATCAGTGCGGCAACAAGGCTCTCGGGTGGAGCAAGAAGAGGGAACGAGTGAACATCCGAACGCGCCGCGCTCTCTCAGCCCCGTTCGGATATTCCGAGGCGTTACTGGCAAGCGTTCGCGCACACGCACGTGCCCAAAGAGACACGCACAAAGGCGCCCATAACCGTGGGTCTCTCTGGATGTCTAGGATATGCCGTGGAATATCCTCGAAAAGTATGAATATCTTGAAAGCGTTAGGGGGTGTCATGGAGAAATGCAAATGCTGGAACGCGAGAGGAAACGCGCCGGGGAGGGTCGTTGCGAGGAGACACGTCGGGCCTTTCCAACGTTGGCTCGAACTCAACGAAATTCTGCCTCGGTGAATGGCAGCCGAAAATAAAACTGCCAATCATTGTCTATATTTATCCGTCTAACGTTTCTTCGGTCTTTGCTTTGCTCCCACGGCCGTACACGAATTGGCTCGCTATTTTTTTTTTTTTCGTCTTTTTTTCGTTTCGTGTATTTTACGAAATGGGTCAATTCGGCGGTTGACGTTTTTTTTTTCGAATCGTCGCCTCCCGAAATGCCCGTCCCCGGTAACTCTGAACCGAACGCAGCTCGACTCAGGCTGACTAAATGACATGCCTGGTTGATTCCAACCCACCCGTGAATAGACAATTCGGTAGGTTGATTTTATTTTCTCAATAATCCAACTTCCGCTCGAACGGTCACCCGCGCAACGTTTTACCTTCGTACGGGATCACGTGAGATCACGCCCGTCTCCGGTTTGCCGATCTGCGCGATCGTCTTCACCCTCGACCCGCTCTACCACCGGGCAACATTCCAATAATTTCCGTTCTCGTGCCAATGACTGCGAGATTTCGTACGCACGATGGATTCGGGGCTGCGTTACCCGCTAAAGTACCAGAAACGATGCTTCACGTCCCCACGGTGTGGGGTATCCGCGGATCCGGGGGGGGGGGGGGGGGGGGGGGGACGAAATGGAGTCGTGTGTACGCGCCTGAAGAGAAATTCACGCGGCGCCAAAGGCGGAGCTCGCCAACGAGTCGACACTCGAATCTATGTTGCATAGCCAACGTTATATCTGTGTATAATCTTTATACGTTGCAACGACGACCAAAGGGCTTATCGACCGTACGAACCCAACGCTCGAATCCGCCAACCTCCGCCTTTTTGTTCGCCAGCTGTCGATAATGCTGTAGATAGCGAGGAAATGCGCGCTATGGGCATGTACAATGAGAGATATGAAAAGGAACGAAGAGGAAGGAAAATGAGAAAGAGCAAAGTGAGAGAGCTATGCGGAAACATATATACGTGTGTGTGCCTATATAGGGTGTCCCTCTAAGCCGCATAAAAAATCAGGAGGTCAAAATCGTTCAAGGTCATTCAAGGTCAGTATCGTTTATACAAATTTAAATATCTCAGTCACTACCAAATATTTGGTAGTGATCCGAGATATTTATATTTGTGTTCCATTTTAATAGATGACCTTGAATGACATTGAACGACTTTGACCCCCTAATGTTTTTTTATGCGGCTTGAGGTGCTCCACAAGATGGTTGAAAAAAAATGTACCGTTCGATTTTAAAAAGTGGAGGTGACCTTCGCTGCGTCAGCGCTGCCGCGGAAGTAAAAAAAAAATTAGTCGCATTTGATGGACCCCTTCACACCGTACAACTTTTGTTTGGAACATTTTTTTGTGACGTCGATAATTACCGGGTTATTTCAGGTGGCAGAGATAAGGGGGACACCCCCGAAAACCATTAGTTGGTACCCAAAAACGAAGTTTCGTGAAAAGGGGGTGTTGTCAAAATATATTTAGAGGTCGCGAATCAAAATTGAAGGTTTCCCATTTGATTAACATTGAAAAAAATGATTTTCTCATTATTAGTGTTTACCATCCCGCGAATTTTGATATCGCGATATTTTCCAAGTGGGTTCTCATAGAAAATATGATACTTTACAATAAAGTTTATTGAGCCATGTCCGTAAATTCAACCGTTTCAGCGGTATTATTATTTCAAGTGAATATTGTATGAAAATATCTATTCAAACGGCTGTAACGCCTAAGCTTTTAGATATATCGAAAAAAAATCAAATGAAAACTATGTAGAGAAAGTAATTTGCTACTAAAGTCTTATAAGCCGAGCCCGTAAATTCAACTCTTTCTCAGCTATAGGTGGATGAAGTATAATAAATAGATTTTTTTAAATCTATTTATTTTATTTCATCCACCTATAGCTGAGAAAGAATTGAACTTTCCGGCTCGGCTTATAAGACTTTTTTGTAGAAAATTACTTTCTCTACAAAGTTCTTATCTGAATTTTTTTCGACATGTCTAATAGCTTAGGCGTTACGGCCGTTTGAATAGATATTTTGCACAATATTCTCTTGAAATAATGATGCCGCTGAAACGGTTGAATTTACGGCCATGGCTCAATGAACTTTATTGCGGAGTATCATATTTCTTATGAGAACCCACTTGGAAAATATTGCGATATCAAAATTCACGGAATGGTAACACTAATAATGAGAAAAACATTTTTTTCAATGTTAATCAAATGGGAAACCTTCAATTTTGATTCGCGACCTCTAAATATTTTTTGATAACACCCACCATTCACGACAGTTCGTTTTTAGGTACCAACTAAAGGTTTTCGGGCACAATGGGTAAAAAAAGTTGCCCAGAAACGAATCACCCTTATATATATATATACCGGGTACGGTACATTTCTTCGCACCGCAGGCTATCAAAGTCAGATGTTCTAATTGGTTTGTATGCAAATTTTGCATACGATCTTTTTTCATAAAGTATCCATAACATTTGAGGGGCTCTACCAGTGTGAACGCTGAAAATTTGGGTGATTTTCGGCAATTTTTTGGAAGAAAAGTACTAAATTAAATGTTTCGGAAAATCAAAAATATATTTCGTTATATTTGACCTATATACATAATTTTTTCATAGAAAAATATTGAGATCCAAGCGACTCATACGAAGCCTTCGGAGGCGCCAAAAAAAAGTTCCTTCACTACTCACATGATTCCGGCCGATTGAGTAGCTGAAACCGAAAAAGGAAAAAAAATGTCGTTAAACTTGAAGGTATTTCCTGTACAATGACGTAGGATTTTCGAAATACATCAGAATCTACCAAAATGGCGTAGTTATGAAAAAAAAGTCTGTTTTCTTGCCTATAAAATGCTCGTTTTTTTCAATGCCAAATCGTCAATTTTCATCCGATCAAAAATATCCTACGTCATTGCAGAGTAAATATATTCAAGAGTACTCAGTTCAAATTTCAAGTCAATTGGATAATTGCTCTTTGAGTTACAGTGTCAGCAAATTTGAAAAATCTCATTTCGAGATAAACGTGTTAAAGATTTAACTATCGATTTTTGCAAGATAAAATGCTATTTACCATAAAAACTGCTAATCAACTATACCTGGCCAGTTATAAACTGTCAAATAAGGCAACAACAAAAAATCGATTTTTAAAAAGTGTCACACTGGTATAGACCCTTAAGGTTAATGAGGAGACCTTGCTAGATAAATCAAATAACCAAGAGTCTTTTTAAATAAACCCGGGCCAAAAAAGTTATCCTTTTTCAAAATGGCATGCAAAATACCAAAACCAGACGATTTTTATCTCGAAAATCGTTTTCGTCTCGAAAATTTTTACTGAACTGAAATTCCAGCATATAGTAGAACATGATCGGACCTATCGACAGTTGCAGGACACCCTGCATGTGTGTATGTATGTGTATGTGTATTCATGTGTACACACACACACACACACATGTATGTATGTATGTATGTATGTATGTATGTGTATATATATATGTGTGTGTGTGTGTGTGTGTGTGTATATATATATATATATATATATATATATATATATATATATATATATATATATATATATATATATATATATAATATGAAAGCTCCGGACTCGCACTTCGTTTTCGAGTGGCAATACAAGAGAGAAAGAGAGAGAAGCAAATATTGTCTCTGCCCTATTCCTCTGTCTGTCTCTTTGCCTCTCTCGCATTCTCATTCACCCTCGTGCCTTCTCTCCAGCGAGGCCAGAAGGGAACGAGAAGAGATGCTGGTGTGTGCGGAGAGCCTGAAGACGAAAAGGGGCTCCTTCGAGCGTGTAATGCGAACAACCGCCGAGAGACAGAGAGGAAAATAACGAGAAGAAAGAGATGCAAAGGGAGACAGGAGAGATCAACTCCGCGATGGCAAAAGGGAGGACAGGGCGCGGCCGTAACTACTGAATACACAGGCTACGGTATGTTAGCCAGACATACGTATACCTATATGTCTCTTTATGACAAAGCTGCTCCGAGCGGCAGTTACTGTTTCGCTATTCTGGCTTCTGACTCTGTGTCCTTTGCCTCTGGCCACTTTCAAATTTTCGTCTCCACGTCACACAGAGAGGGATACACATTTGCGTAGCGCTGGGTGCGGATATGTGCGCACGTACGTAGCGCCACTATACACGCGTATTACACGTTACATACCAACTGTCGCGTAACTTTTAACACACCGGGGAAAACCACAGCGAGTCTCGTCGAGAACGTACATTCTACTCAATACGTGTACGGCAAGAGCGCAAACTCGCTCTATGTTCACGTTTACGTGTATGCGGGGGCGTAATTAGCATTGCTTTATTAATACGAATGTCGTCGGCAGGCGGGTAAGTAGAAAAGCGCGCCGTGGGGAACTCGATTACACTGGAGGAGAAATAAAAATTCGTTGTATGGACGAGTACCGAGGACCTGCGAACGAATTTCTCGTTGGCTCAGATAAATGCGGAGCTCAACTCGCAGATACTCGCGACGAAAAGAACGAGGTCGAGTGCGCTCCTGATCCCGCGTTCGGAAAGAATTTTACGAACAACGATAATTAGCTATATACGACGCGTTGAAGTTCTCGAGTAGTTTCGAAAATGTGGCATATAGTATTTCGACGAATTAATGGCTTTTGTTGGTTTTTTTTCTCTGGAAGTTTTACGCGCAAAAGCTGAAACAATATTAAGGGGTCTTCTCACTTTGGACGCTAACAAAAGGCAATTTTCATGAATTTTTTGATAGGTTTATATTATAGATATTGATATAAAAGTTGTTACACTTAATACATACACTTTGGAAATACATTTTTTCAAATGTATTTATTTAAGTATCTATTTATAGACGAAGATGGTAGTTAAAAAACGTCCTAAAAAATTGTAGGTCTGCGCTGTTGATGAAATCTCGGAGATGGATCAACCGAAACAAAAAAGTCAAACGGTTTTAGATTCGGTATGTTAATGGCTATAGCGCGTATCATACGATTTTTTATATATTCAAAAATAACAAAATGGCGGACTTTTTTTGAAAAAACAAAACAAACGTGTTTTTGGCAAAAAAATAGTAAATATCAAAATATAAAAAATCCTTGATATGCGATATAGCTATAGTTGTAATGAATATGTGGTTAAAATTTCATAAGGATCGGTTCAGTGGTTTCGAAGATTTTATCAATAAGCCGTCGAAAAACGTTGATTCGAGAAAAACGCGTTTAACGGGCCAGTCCACTTTCGAGCCACCAATAAAGGATATTTTCGCGATTTTTTTGAGGATTTTATAGAAGATATGAATATAAAAGTTGTTGGGCTTGATAAATAAAGTCTTGAAATACATTTGAAAAAATGTTTAATTCATTTTTATTCATTTTTAGGTACAAAAACTATAGTTTAACGTAACGCCTCAAAAATAGGTGGGCTAGGTAGCTCCATCACAACTCAGCAACGGCTTGTCTGAAATAAAAAAATCAAAGTCCATTAGATTCAGTATGACACTAGCTACAAAATGACCCTCGGATATAAAGTTGTATCAAAAAATAAAAAAAATGGCAGATGAAAAACGAAAAAAGTAAAAAAAACGCTTTTTTTCGCCGTTTTTCGCGAAAAAAGAGTAAAAATCAAAAATTTAAAACCATCGAGGGTCATCTTGTTGCGAATCATGTTTACAATATGTGGTTCAAATTTCAAGAAAATCGGTTTATTAGTTTTAGAGATACGATGAAGCGAGATTTTGAAAACGTTGTTTCGAGAAAAACGCGTTTGAAGTTTATACTATGAACAACTCTTACCTAAACTCAATCGGCAATTCCTGCACCGTAGAAAATCCCTTCTGATTGCTCGTCATCGTCGATTTCTTCAAGTCTTGGTTGCTTTCGATTTTTTGAAATTTTCAAAGTGGACTGGTCTCTTAAAGTTTGTTTGGGTTACATTAATACATTAAAAAATGTTTCGGGGTACTTCGAAAGTGTATTTATCAAGTGTAAAAACTTTTATGTCAATATCTATAATATAAACCTATCAAAAAATTCATGAAAATAGCCTTTTTAGCGTCTAAAGTGAGAAGGCCCCTTAATTGCACGGGAAAAAATAACGTGGGTCGACTAAATCTGTCTCTGGGCGGTGCCAATGCATTATTTGTTGAAAAAATTGGGGCCGGATTGAAATTCCGAACTTTGAATTATCAGAGAGCTGAAAACTCCGAAAGAATACTACCCCGAAAGATGAAAACTCCGAAAGAATTTTACCCGAAAGACCAAAACTCCGAAAATCTAAACCGGACCGTGTTGAAATTCCGAACTTTAAATGATCAGAACGCTCAAAACTTCGAAAGAATACTACCCTGGATGATCAAAACTCCGAAAATCTGAACACCGTCAAAATACTTCGGCTATAGAAGTTTTTAAAGTTTCAAAATTTTCAATAAATCGACGAATTATTTCAAGAATTTTTTTTTTTCAACAAGTGCTTTTACGTCAATTTTGAAATTTGTCTAGACAATGTTGTACGTTCCACATAGTTAACAGTCGACTGTGTAGACTTTCGCAAGGTTCTTGCCGAACCTTGTAATTTCGGAACATTAAAATTAGGAATTGTAAACCATCGGCGCATTCAAAGTTCGGATTTTCAACCCGGCCCCCATGTCAAGATCTTGCCAGCGAAAGTCTACAGAGTTCAAGAACTCGTAAAAAAAAATCTTGAAATAATTTGTCGATTTTTTTTTAAATCTTGAAAGTTTTGAAACTTCCATAACCAAATTATTTCGACGGCATTCAGATCTTCAGAGTTTTGGTTTTTCGTGTAACATTTTTTCGGAGTTTTGAGCGTTCTGATTATTCAAAGTTTGGAATTTCAAACAAAGTTTGGAATTTCTCGGCCCAAAAAATGCAATATTTAGTTATTGTAGGAATTACTTATTTCATCGAATTAACGATTATTCGGAAAAATCGCATATTCTAGTGTTGCAAGACCGACATTGGTGAATGGGCGGTCGACATTCGGCTCCGACGGTCCTTCGAATTGATAGGTTAGGCTACTGCGACGAACCGAACATGCAAGTCATTTTTTGAAAAAATGTAAAGTATAAGTTAGATTATTAAAAAATTGCTTCGACATTTATTTGTACGTACATTAACAAAGTTGTGTACGATTTTTTACACAGTAGATAATATTGGCTAACACTTGACCGAGCTTTTTTTTTGTATCGTGTTTCAATCAGCAAAAAAAAATCGTTTCAATTTCTTCTCGTCGATTTTCCGACCAAAATTGACATTGTTGTTAACAACTAATGAAACAAAAATGTTAAGAAGGAAAGCGTCGGTCAAGTCTAAACTACTATTCCACTGAATAAGTGTAGCAAATTTCAAGTCAATCCGTTTATTAGATGTCAAGAAGCCGTGTACACCGTTTTGAAAAACATAGGTTAGGGAAAAATGCATTTAAAGGTTTACTAGAAGTTCTATCTTTGTAATCATAAATTTACCTTCAATCTGGGATTTCTGCACGATATGTGAGGGCTTCCTTTTCAATTTGATTCGCCTCAAGCGACGAGAGTTCGTCATTTCCACAGTAGCCTAACCCCTTAAGCAACGCTGTGCATGATCGATACACGGAGCGGTGACCCCTTAGCCGTGCACTGGCTGGGGCATCAACCAGTGAGCGGAAGACCAATACTTCTGAGACCTTGGTACAGGCACCAGGGAATCAGAAGAATATAGGGCCGTCTATAGACCGGTGAGGGTTTTCCATAGTTTTTCCCTACCCTCCTACTACCTCGGTAAGATGCGGTTCAGTGTAGCTTAAGACAACTATATACGTAGGGGAAGTATGGTTAGGTTAACCAACTGCGGGTAGGGAGTGACGGGGAAGGGTTTAATTGGGAAAGGTAATATGTAAAAACTGAAGACATTGGGGAAAAAAATTAAATATATTATAGTGTTTCATCCCAATATTATCATCAATTTCGTTGATCCAATTAGTTATTTTCCTCTGGTAGTTTTCGTCAATTTTTGCGCGAAGACTATCGCACTTCGTTACGAACCATAAAGTTTCGACTGCGTTCCATCTAATGGTAGCCTGAACTCACTGAACGCGTTTTTCGACAAGGTACACGGATTTTCTTAAAACGTTTAAAGTGCAAATACAATCGCAGTCGCATTCAATTCCGTCAGGAAAAGTAATTCCCGTGCAGAAATTCCCTTGAAGATCCAATTGGATTCCCACACTTGTTCCCATACTTCCTGATAGAGATCTGATGAGCGATTGCGTTGGATTCCTGTGCTAAAACGTCACGCTTGTACATTGGATTCTAATTGGGATTTCCCATTGGAATGAAATGTACGAATCCAATTTGAAGCCTAAAGGATTGCGACATTGACGAACTGAATCCGATAGGATTCTTAACGGATCGCATTGCATCCCGTATGTTGAATTTTCTAAGCAAAATATATAAACATGCAAAATGAGTGAATCTTAAAAAATTATATTTCAAAAATCGATTTGAATAACATCACTCAAAATTCACTGTAATTGGCGTTTGTTATCAAGAGACGCGGCAGCGTCTTGATGCCAAGTGATAAAAAAATGAAAAACGTTTACCCCACTGATTTCGACCCCACTGACGAACACGCCGCGGACTCTTTATACACTAGGAGAGGATTTTATTTGTCATTTTTTAACTTGTAATCGATGCCATGCAAAAACGCGTCGCCGAATCGAAAATCTGATGACATTTGACAAGTGTAATGTGACTTTTCCATGTCGTTTGGATCATGTTTTTTTTCGATTCGTCCACTTTATCTCGAGATCTCATGATTTTCGGCTGAATTTCCGAGCAGTGCTTTTCCCCAAAAAAGTAGGTCCACAATCGCAGTTTAGTTGCATCGAATAAAGTGAATCTGTCATGTCGTAAACATAGTAGATACGCCCTTTTGATGGTTGATTAACAAATCGTTTAACTCGCGCAGCTCGACAGCTGACTGCTATCTTGCCTGCTACATCTACACATATAATATAATATGTTACAGAGTGAGGCGTTTTGAGAGCTCCAATCGCTAGTCATGGTTAGAGGTTGGCTCTAACTTATTAGACTAGACTAGAATTTCTAGTCATGGTCAGCTCTTTCGGGCGAATAAAAAATTTACCTAAGGTTCGTGTTACGGCGTGTCGCAAATTGACGATTTGAAGAATGAATCGATTATGAAGACCAAACTTCTAGGACTAAAAATAAATGTGGCAAAAGTTCTTCGTATCTGATGTTCAAGTCTCAAAAAATTCTTCACATATTGGGATTAGGACGACCAGCAGTACATTGAGCTCATACTTTATACTGGGATTAATTGAACGGCAAACACATGGAATCGTTTTGCATTGAGCATATGTAAGACAAAAATGTTTAGTTTCACGTGTGAAAAGTCTCTTTCAAGAACCACTTCAGAAACTGAAACTAATTTTCAGGTAATAAAAAGTGTGAGGAATGAAAATAAACTTTTCATTGTTCAAACACAACGAAAAGCGTATACCCGTAGGTACCGAGACGCTAAAAATATCGATCAGCCTCGCATCAAACGACTGAAAAAATTCTGCAGATAGTGCGATGTCAAATACGAATTTGTTTTGCATCGAACATACGCAATGAAAAATTCTAAGCCCTTCAGGCATCAAAAGGAAAAAAATGTGAGGGTTTCTCAAAGTGCACAGAAAAAGCTGATTTGGAGATTACCAGTAAAAAAAACCAATTAAAAAATGTAATCTCACTTTTTTTACATTTGATTGATTTAAAAAACAGATTAAAACCATTACTTGAATTAAAGTAAAAAATAATTATACAGTAAAACAGAATGTTTTTATGACGTAAAACAAGCGATAATGTTTTTGAGGTTTTTTTTTAATACTTGCTGTTCATTTTGTACTTTTTGAAAGTTTTAAAAAGAGTTTATTTCACTGCACTTTGACATAATGTCACCCCACGTATACGTTAACGAAGCGTGCAGTTAATGTTTCCACACAGTGAGTTTTTCTTCGTGACGTTTCGCATACTTTTGATTCGAACGTGGTAAGAATTCTCAAACGGCGAGACCAGCGCAGAATCCAATTGGATCCCAGCGAAAACACGATGTTGAAGTTTGCATCGTCGAAATGCAACGAAAATTCTTTCTTATTTTTGTATTTCTCCATTCTCTTCATTATTCAAAACCTCATCCTGCAAATTTGGGCTGCAAATTAGTCATAAGGATCCTACAAAAAGTTCGAGTGTTCTTCGTAGCTCAAATTTACCAAAAACATTTGGGTTGGCAAGCCTCCATTGCGTTCCAACGATGCAAACTTCAATACCATGCGAGGACCCCCTTTGTGTGGTATCCCTAACAAATCCCCATAGAGATGTGGGTTGTATCTTAGTACTCCCCAACAAACTTGTGCACGGGATCACGAAAATATATTTTTTTGTTGGAAATCCATCAACTTCCGGTTGAGAATTTCGAACAAAAAATTCTCAAACGACGTCAATCGGGAAACAGCCGCGAAATCCACTTGGATTCCAATGTGAACTGCGCGCGGCGTCCCTATCAAGTCCCTTCAGAGATGTGGTAGGAACTGGGGTCTCCCAACAAATTTCTGCACGCGTACTTGACGCATAGGGCGAATATCGCAAGGACGCTGAGTCAAGTTCCGGATTCTACTTGAAAATACATATTAGTATCCTGTGTGCATCAAGCCGTGCACGCGCGTACCCTGGCAAACTGGAGGCTGGATGACAGTGGTCTGCTAGGACTCCAAATAAGCCTCATTCTGGCGGCCCGGCCGTCGTTGCGTGAAGGGTTGAGAAGTGATTCGTGCATCGTTATATATAACTATACACGTCACGAATTACGAGGCGGGCTTGCGGGTTCGAGCACTTATATACCGCCGCAATTGACCCTCGATTATCCCGTTGGGGTGGGACACACACGAAGGGCGGGCAACTATCGATGCGTGTACACCGACGTGTTATTAGCCAACGGAGATAACTAAATGCTCGGGGAGGACAATTGACCCAGGGTTTATATACACTCCTCGTATAGAAACCCGTGTCTATGCGGAACGAACGCCCTCGCACCTACCCCATATAGTTACGACCCTATAGGAGCGTGTAATAACGTCTCGTCCCTACGGAATTCCGCGGAGAACCGCTGTCAACGTTCCAACGTGCCAGTTCAACGCTCATAACGCGATTGGGCGCGCATATTACTCAATCGAAGACGCGAAAATCCTAGTACTGACAATTTTTTGTTCAATAATTGTCACGGCGACTTTCGAAATTAATTTTCTCGACGAAAGGTCGACCGTGATCATCGGATTTAGAGCAGTCTAGAACGTGGTCGGGCTCTAGTGCTTAAAAAGCACTGCTAAAGGCTCTACTGCTAAAAGCTCCACTGCTAAAAACTGTACTGCTAAATGGGCTCCACTGCTGAAACTGGACTGCTGAAACTAGCTTCTGACAGAGGGCTCATATATATAAGTCCCACTGATGGAGGTTATACTGTACTTTTTGCGGGTTTTTGACGATTTTTTGAGATTTTTATTAGAAGACTTACCTAGCTATGGGTGCCATTGTGCTGCACTCGGCTGGATGCGTCCGTAGACACCTCATTTGTACTCCTGTGACGTCAGGAACGTTAAAAGTTAGAAATACCTACCGTCAAAGTTTACCTTAGGGCTGCATTATGTGGGTTTGTTTCGGTTTTGTTCGTTTGGGTTTTCAATGTTCTATTCACTTTTCACTGATTTCCAATAAAACTTTTCAAAAACATACTCTTTTGCGTTTAGCAGTTTCAATGATTTACAATAAAACTTTTCAAAAACATACCCTTTTGTGTTTAGCAGTTTCAGTGATTTACAATAAAACTTTTCAAAAACATACCCTTTTGCGTTTAGCAGTTTCAATGATTACCAATCAAACTTTTCAAAAATATACCCTCTTGCGTTTTAGCAGTTAAGACTCTTTAGCAGTGCTGCTTTTAGCACTAGTCTATTTAGCAGTCCAGTCTTAGCACTAGATCTTATTTAGCACTAGAGCTTTAAGCAGTACACTTTTAGCAGTAGAGCTTTTAGCAGTAGAGCCCGTCAAGCAGTAGAATTTTTAGCAATTCTTTTTTAGCAGTTCCTTTTTAGCAGTAGACCCCTAGCACCGTCTAGAAGGGTTTTAGTCACGTAAACGAGGGTGAGTCTCATCTCGAGCGTCAGGAAGCTAATTCCATTTCTATTTCGCACCCCTTCGGTCCTCGTTGTTCGTCTCCCACGTTCTTTTTTTTCCTCCAGTGACACTTCGCTGTACACAATAGTGGTCTACTTAGCAGAGCCACGTATAGGTAACTTTTCACAGCGATGACAAACATACATATACATATGTACTATGCATCGTAGGAACTATAAAAAAAAACGAGCCACAGAGATGCCCTCGGGGAGGGATTGAGGCTTCTTTCGTCAACCGCGCAAGCCGGCTCAACCGAGCTTGACCCCATCCCTCACATTTTACCTCATCGTCATCCACTATATCTTCGGTCGCTCGCCGCGTAACCCCCCCACCGAAATCCCCGGATCATCCCTATACCTTCTCCTCGTTCTTCTTATATACATATACGTATCCATTTTGGGGCGAATAAGGGCGAGAATACTCAAGAGAGGCCTCCCATCTTCGCGACAACTACTTCCCTTCCGGCCTGCATTTTTACGCTTCAACCTATATTTCCCCGTGGCACGATCCCTTCTGCAATGGGATCTCCAAATACCGACGGAAAAATTTCGCAGACTCTTCTCCGACGCGTACGACGATTCGAAGGGCTTCGAAGGGTGGTAGGGATTTTCCTTGCGCTAAGAGGGAAATAATGAGAACCCGCGATGACCCTGAGGGGTGAAAAAATGACGGATGGAAAAATAAATATAGGGTAAAACTCTGGAGACGCGATGTTTTTATTTCGTAGGGTTGCGTGCCTAAAGCAGGAACCCCCACCCCCGCCCCTTATTTGTACCCTTTGGTTTACAAGACTGAAATAATTCATAAAAATAGCGTTCAGCAACATTTGGGAACATCATAGTACCTACGCCATTCAAAAAATTTGACATTATGGACATGTTTCAATGTCTGTAAAACTATGTTGTTAAATAAACAACCGATTAATACGTAAACACGTTAAAACGGTTAATTCAGTACCGAAATTATGTGAGTAACTAACGAGCTCTGAAACCCTGCCTTATTAAGGGGCTACATCCACCTAGAGGTCTGAAAAAAATGGGCGAATACCGATTTTTTTTTCTAGGAAACGGTTGGTGAAAAAAACGCATTCATTTTTTAATACAAAGGTACATAGGTATATTGAGAGCCTTAAAAAAATACAGAAAAACAGCAAAAACATGGCCACCGGCAGATTTTATTTTTTCGCGACGTTTGGCAGTGGATATCCTCCATCTTAAACAAACCATCTGCAATCTAGAAACCCATCGGGCTATTCAAGTGAATAATAAATACGAGTCGCTGAGGATCGTCAGTTTTATAAAAAAAAATTTAACAAAGTGGCTACGTATTCAACCTCGAGAATACAAAATCTAGGAAAACGTGAATTTTTACGTAACTATCAAAAAATGAAGGTGGATTTAAAAAAAGTGAAATCATCAACGGTGGCCATGTTTTTGTTGTTTTTCCGAATTTTTTGTGATTTTTAAAAAAAGTCTGTAAATATATGTACCGTTATATTTCAAAAAATGCGTTTTTTCACCAACCGTATCCCAAAAAAAACACGGAATTTGGCGATTTTTTCGGACCTCTACATGGAAAAAAGGAAACAGCGAAAATCACAGTACAAACCGCATAAAAAAACAGGGTGCCATATTTCATTTTACAGTAAAACAGAGTAATGTAAATCCTGTCCTACAAAAATGGCTAATTTTCCTGTACACACTGAGATTTTTACAGTTACACTGGCTTATTTACAGTTCGGTATTGTGAATACATCAGTGTTTTCAGTAAAAAAATATTCAACTGTAAAATTTACATGAAATCACTGATTTTGTATCCTGTACGCAAACTGCAAGGGTTACAGTGTACACTGTATTGAGTACATAGTAATTCATTAAATTTCGCAGTTTGGCACGGTAGTTTTACTCTTCTTTCGACAGTTCGTGACGTTATCTGTGCACTCTGAGATTTTTACAGCTACACTGTACACTATTTGCAGTTTGATATTGTGAATACATAAGTGATTCCAGTAAAAATATTCAACTGTAAAATTGAAATGCGATCACTGATTTTTATGCTGTATGCAAATGAGGCACGAGGTGAGGTGCGAGGCGAGGACACAAAGGATTGCCAGTTAGTAGTGCGTGTTCGATCCCATGCGAGCGTTGAAATTTGTCCGACATAATTCAAGAAATTATAACAAAAAGAGAGAATTATTTACAAAAAGGTACGTTCTTGTGTCTGTGACTGATTTTTACATATTTTCTACACATTTTTTCCAAACTTCTTTTACGGATAAACTTTTTTAATGTGTGTCTACACAAACTCTGTCGATATAACTGGCGCATTTATTGTACATAATACAGATTAACCAGCTGTCGAAATTACAAGTTTTGTTAAATTTATATTACAGTGTTGAACTGTCATAATTTACTTTTGACTACACTGTATTTTGGACTGGGTTCCCGTAAAAGATACAGTAGAGCGGTTCGAGTCCAAAGAAGACAGTATAGGAACTGTAATAATTTACTTTCAGCACACTGTATTTTGAGCACTGTGTTTCAGTAAATATCGCTGTGCAATCGCTCGAGTCCAATGTGAACTGTGCAGCCCCTGTATTTTGTACTATTTCTTTTTTTTTCCGTATAGGTAGATGCAGCCCCTCAATCCATCATTCGACACTCACTCGGCACCTTTTTTGCATCTGTTCGAGCGTCCGGAATAATTTTCGAATGATCTCGCGCATTTTGTGTATATTCATTTTCGGAAGTAGATAGACGTTAAAAGTGTCAACACGACGATTTTTCGACGGAAATAATAATTTTTCCACGGGTTGAAGGATCTCTGAGATGCTCGAGTGACTTTTAGGGGATAGGTACACGTAGAAGAGACACGTGAAGACCTCACGCATTCCCAGTCAGCGAGACACCTCGAGTGGTACGTGACAAAACGCGTGAAGGTGATGAGATACAAATGGGGAACAATAAGATTTCGCAGCCCGTGTTCGAGCTTTACCCCTTTTTCTTTATTCTTCCATCCCTTAGCCCCTTTTTTCATCCGCCACAGCTGAAGATTCAGGCACTCGTAAACATATCTCATGTACGTATGTGGCGTACACACACATACGCATAGGAATTTATATACACCTATATGTGGCCGAACGTGCGAATCACGGGATTACGAAGGGCGGAAGCCCTTTATCCTTCACGGGCGTCTGCACGACCACCGCCGAGTTGGATGACGACGACGATGAGACTTTTATACTCATCTCACTCTTTCGTGCTCTCTCATATAATAAAGTACCAGCTCTCGTCCTCTCCGTGGCCTAAGGGGAGACTGCACACGCATGAATGACTTTCGCTTTTTGAGCTGTACATGTCGTTACCAAAAAAAAAAGTGGAAAAGTCTTTCCGGCAAGTTTTATTTGCCAGTCTTTCACCTCCGTACGAAATTCCGTCTAGTGCATCATACATCTGCCACTCTGTTTTCGTGGCTCTCTTTTTCGAAAATATATTCTTTCACACGACGTAACACTTTCCATTACCGTACTTTCCAGTTTCTATTTTCCACCAGACTAGTTCACCTTTTTCTTCGAACTTGAATAATTCATTTCGTAGAGGAATAGCTCTGCCATGAAACGTGAAAAGCCATACTTTTTTCGTAGTGTGTAACATGTACATTGGAGAGGTAACGAATTGAACTATACACAAATAAAATATATGCTCCATTAATAACTATAAGTAGGGCTCTTGCACCGTTATTCTCCTCTATCTGGGTTTTCCCATGACTTCGTAACTGCTCGCGGTTATATTTAAAATGGTTAACCTGCATTGCCATTTGGATCAATATAAGTTTACACGTATAGTGTCCATATATTTATAAATTCAAACGTAACATCTGTGTCGGCTACGAGAATGAACAATAACGGAATACCTACCGCGAGTGTCTTTTGTCTACGCGAAGCTGCGCTGTATTTTTTTTAGCCTGAAAAAAGTTTTGTCGGTCGGGTATCACTCCACTTTTAGTGAAATAAGCCAATATAGCATTCGCAGACTGGATTCCCCAGACAGTGCGAATATGTGTAACGGTTAGACCTCGGAGGCTGCACACGGTACATCTTTCTCGTCGTTGGATGTCGATTATCCGAAGTCCACTTGCGCGTAGCCGGATAACCAGCTGTTAGAATCCAAGAATGGATGATGATTTTTTTTTAAGTCGATAAATTCCTCTTTTCTCTTTGCTCGGTGCAATCTGCGTGTGTGGGCCAGAACGTATGAGGGCTCAATGACCTGTGCCTACCACTGCTGAACTCTCGTCCATCCACTGGGCTCTACGTCCAATGAGTAACAATCGCTGGTCTGCCAATTTGTCCGCTTACAATTGTTAACTGACAATTGGCCCACTTGCGTCATTTTCTTATCTCTCTCTTTCCCTTTCTCTCCTCCCGCCAGTCTCTCCTTTCAAATCATACATACCTTGCATTCCATACGAGCAGTCCGTTATTCATCTCTTCTACCCCAGTGTTCGAAGACCATTTCGCGAGCCCTTTAATACCATTTTTTTTTTTCGGATAATAAAAACGACTCGTCTCTTTTCAGCTGTGCAAGATAAGAAGTTGAGGTCTTTGCGAAACAGCCAAAATGGCGACGAGAGCCGTAATGGCCCTGGCGATTCTCACAACCGGGATCATAGTCGGGAATTGCGAACTCATCGAGCAAGACTGTCCCGTGGATTGTCACTGTCACTACTTTCGCATAAATTGGGTCACCGATTGCTCCGAGAGCAATTTGACGAGCATCCCGTACACGGAGCTCAGTCCGAATGTCTATATTCTCGATATGAATGGAAATAACATCGAGCACCTGGCTCCATTTCCAGCGGACATCAAGTTACGACGCTTGCAAATGGCACACAATCGTCTCACCGAGCTCAAGACCGAATCCTTCGCCGGACTTTCGTATCTTCTGGACGCTGATTTCTCGTCAAACGCCATAACTCATGTCGACGAGGAAACTTTCAGGTATATATATATATATTTCATTCTACAAATACATCAAGCTGCCATGTCGATCGTTTTGGAAATCGTTCGTTGTTTTTGTAGTTATTAATTTTACGTACTGGCGTCGTTTTGTAATATTCACACATCAATCTGGCAAAATAAGGACGCGAGCTTGTGGGCATATTGCTGTTGTTAGTTCGTCTATTCAGTTGGGTTTCAATGTTATGATTTGTCGTGCTTGATTTCGTAAGGCAATGAACCGAAGTGAACAGATACCGTGAATTCAGAGTAATTAGGATGGAGAGCAATCCATCAGGAAACAATTTGAAACGATAATGAAATTACGATTCCGAATGACTCTTTACGAACCGTTTATCGTGATTTCCGATGCCACACCTCATTGCGAACCGTTTCATGCTCTGCCAGATAGTTTTGTTATGGAAAATGCACGTCGGGAACACTGTCCCATTGTTCGACTCATCCACTGTTGTCGAATATCCATGAGTGAATATCCATAAGTACGAATATCCATAACTCGAATATCCATAAGTACGAATATCCATAAGTCGAATATCCATAAGTGAGTATAGAGTAGAAATGAGTGCCAGAAATGGCGGGAGGTAGAGATAAGTGAGTATAGAGGTTGCCCGAGTAAAAATTGTTCTAGCCTGTCTGAGTTACGACCTAGTAATTGGCTCGCCCAATTGAGCTCATACGAATTGACCAATGGTTCCCCCATGGAAATTTATATACGCAAAATTATACTGCAAATTTATTTTATTAACAATTGTAATATATGTGAAATGTATGCCATATATTGAAAATATATGTTGCATATATGTGTCAAATTCTAATTTTCGTAACGTTTTTATATATGAGATGTATATGCGTGGTATTACTGTATATCAATGTATCATATATCAATGATATATGTAGCATTTACCCTGCGTATACACCACATATATTTAGCATGTATGTTGCATCCACACTGCATACATACCACATATATACAGATATGCGTAGCATATCTATATATATAGTGTTTATATGTAATAGTGTACTCTAACTGAAGGTTAAGTTTTTTTAAGTTTAAGTTTTAAGTTTTATTAAGTTTAACTGTAATAGTGTTTATGCACAGCATATATTTCTTGTTAGGAATATGTATCAAAAATGTATGCGTCATATATGACGCATAAATGACGCATGTATGAGTCATATATACGCATACATTTTTGATATATTTTTCTGACAAAAAATAGATTGAAAATATATCGAAAATATATGCGTCGTATATGGCTCACATATGCATCATATATAGCGTTTATACGTAGCATATATTTTTTTGGTCAGAAAAATACATCGAAAATATATGGGTCATATATGCGTCATATATTTGGTGCATATATACTGAATATACATGGAGCATATATTTTCTGCATATATTTTACATATATAAATTTCCATGGGGGTTGACTCGCTATGAGCTAGTAATATTGTTTTAGATGGCTTTGCAAGAGAAAAAAATTCTCAAGTGGGCATTATCCCAGGTAGCAATTTCAAAATAGTTGTCTATTAGTTGTCCAAATGGGTACCAAATGTCCGCTTGGAAGTTACCTATAAGTTATCATGTGTCCAACAGTTATCTTTTTAGATGGTTGTTGACTTTAAGATAACTTCCGGGCGGACATTTGGCACCCTTTTAGCCGACTTTTGGAGAACTTTTCGAAAATTGCTTTACGGGACGCCATGACCTAGCCGACACTAGCTAACTGCAACTGTGCACCCCTTGGCTAGTCACTGCCCAGCCGATCTTGGTCACAAATCACAAATCGTGGTTATGTGACTACATGCAGTTCCATCGAGCGATTGGCTCATGGCTGGGTAAGCAACTTGAGTTACAGATGGCGCTGCGAATGCAAACGTTCTCAAGTAGGTATCTCGCCATGACCTAGCCAGCTATGCGACTGTGCCCCCCTTGACTAGTCACTGCCCAGCCGATCTTGGTCACAAATGACAAAGTGTGGTTATGTGAATACGCGTAGTTCCATCGAGCGACTGGCTTATGGTTGGTGAAGCAATTCGAGTTACAGATGACGTTGCAAATGAAGAAAATCCTCAAGTCGGTGTATCTCGATGACCTAGCCAACACTTCCCAACTGCGGCCGCACTAGCCGGAATAAATGATCGGACAAATACAATTTAAGGTTATGTAATTCTATGCGATTATCGCTCTCAATGCGAACGCAATTGAGCCATTGATCCGATAATGTTATTTACATTTGTTAATCCACCCATTTTTCAATAATCTGACATTGTGTAGTGTAACATATGTAGACGATAAGAAAATTCAAAAATTAAACAAGTTAAACTGGCTCAGTGGACAACGTCACAACTCATCACCTAGAGGTCCCGGGATCGAAACCACGTTACGGCGTAAGCTTTTGTCTGAGATAATTAAAAATTGAACCATTAATGTATTTTCAGCGCAAATATCATAACCCTCATTAATGAACAAACGAAGAATATCGTAAGAGGGTCCAATGATGTAAATAATGCGCAAAAAAAATCACGAAAATATAAATAGATAGCCGCAAATTTTGTTTTATCTAATCGCCACCTAATTTCTTGGTCCCAGTCGCTAGCAGAAAAAACTGGGTCATGGCTAGGTCAGAAATATAATACAGCCGTGAGATATTTCTTTCTTTCTAGCCACCATCTAATTTTTTGTATTCAGTCACTAGAGGACCAAAGCGTTACAAGGCTGGGTAGTCAATCGCTAAGACGGCTAGGTAATGGCGATTCGAAACATCACTTTACTAGCTTGTGGCTAGGCGGTGATGAGTTACGTTTTCCACTCGGGTGAGTATAGAGTAGAAATGAACGCCAGAAATGGCGGAAAGGAGACAAATATAAAGAGTATAGAAGGTAAGTATAGAGCGCCAGAAATGGCGGAAGAGTGAAAAGACGAAGATGAGCATTTTAAGAATTTTTTAATAAAGAGAATTGTCAGTAAAAGTTCAAGTTTGTGTGGGGTTGTTTGGGTCATATACTATACTCACTTATGGATATTCGACTCATGGATATTTACTTATGAATATTGGTACTTATGGATACCCGAGTAAAAATGATTGCATATACTTAGATACAATGATATAAAAATGATATACAATCATATATATTTATACATATAAGTTTATATATAATTGTATATAACTCTATACATTCGTATATATAATCCGATATAAATGTACTTCCATCAAATTTGATTTGATAAAATTATACATAGTTCTGTATATAATTATATATGGAGATACTATTTTTATAAGGAGTTTATATAATTAGATATAATATCATATACAGTTATATATAATTCAATATAGTGTTGTATATAATTATATATACACGTGAAACTTTTATTCACGGTTTATATAATTAGATATAACATTGTATACAGTTATACATAATTCAATATAGTGTTGTATATAATTATATATATACGTGAAAATTTTATTTACGATATATAAAATTGTATATGTCTTTATATGGCTTCATATATGAATAGATATAGAAATAATTTTCTTTGGTTTTACTCGCGTATGGAAGCTGGTAAATTAAAAGATTGTTTATTAAAAGTTAACAAATTATGTATTGATGCAATATATTTACCAAATTTGATTACAATTATTGGGTTTCTTACAGAGATAATTTCCAATTCTGATCAGTTAAGACGGAATGACACCTCATCGCGGTCGGTATGGTAGAACATTTATAGATACCCAAAAATCTCTGAAACGGATCTTAAGATCCCGTCGAAAGTTTGCCAAACCACGTCAAATAGATAGACGAACAGCTGTCTGCCCCTCAAATTTTCTAAATTTGAAAAAAAAACGTAGATTGACTTATTATAAGGGAATCTACGTTTTTTTCTCAAATTCAGAAAATTTGAAGGGCAGACAGCTGTTCGTCTATCTATTTAACGTCGTTTGGCAAAGTTTCGACGGGATCTGAAGAGCCGTTTCAGAGATTTTTGGGTATCTATAGTTGTTCTACCATACCGACCGCGATGAGCTGTCATTCCGTCTTAATATTAGTTTTTTCTTGATATTTTACTAACAAAATGTCATCGCTTTCTTCGACTGGTATAATAGGTGTCACAATAGCTTTTTTTCTACATGACAAAACATACCAACGTATTTTACATTGAAACGTTGAATTATAAAATATAAACCCGAGTAAAAATGGATATATATGTATGTTTATATTTATATATATATATATAAACATATATAATTGTATATTAATTGATACAATTGTATATACTAATATACAGTTATGTACGATAGCATATTAGTATATACAATTGTATACGTTTATATACAAATATATAAAATTCTATCGGGCCAATTTTTGTATACAATTGTATATGATCAATTAACATACAATTATATATGTTTATATATATTCATTTTTACTCGGGTATTCACTTATGGATATTCGACTTATGGATATCCTACCCCAATCGACTCATCGATGCAATATAATAAAACCGCCTTCGTTGAAATCCATACAGAGACAGTGCCGGCTTCATAACGTTGGAGCTCCAAAACAATCCGTTGGCCGAGGTGAAGGGTTCTTTTCTGAACTGCCGTACACTGCTGTATCTGGACCTGAGCAGCTGCGGCATACGTCGTTTGAACGATCGTTTCTTTGACAACACGACGAACCTGAACAAGCTCGATCTCTCGAACAATCCCCTCGAGCGTATCGAGCCAGGTCCGTTCGATCATCTGACCAATCTCGAATACCTGAAGCTCTCGAGCTGCAATTTGACTCACGTGTCACCAATGGCGTTTGCGAATTTGGAAAATTTGCGCGAACTCGAGATGAACGACAATCAATTGACAACGCTGAGCTGGACGAGCGTACTCGCGCCTCTCGTGCGTCTCGAGCATCTGGACATTGGCAATACAGGAGTGAAAAATTTGCCGGGTGACGCGTTCGTCATGAATCATTATCTTCGGCAATTGTCGCTGGCCGACAACGAGCTGCATCATCT
Organism: Ophion obscuratus; assembly: GCA_964007375.1. Classification (NCBI taxonomy): domain Eukaryota; kingdom Metazoa; phylum Arthropoda; class Insecta; order Hymenoptera; family Ichneumonidae; genus Ophion; species Ophion obscuratus. Next base: position 24,761,059 of record OZ023320.1, on the reverse strand, counting down.
CGACGTTGGCAACACCCTCGGCCACAATTTGCACAATCTACAGTCCCTCGATCTGTCGAATTGCAAACTTCAGGATCGTCTCTCCGAGGAAGCTTTCAAAAACGCCAGTAAACTGCGAGTTCTCAATCTCAGCGGTAATCCGATGTTCGCTGCCGATCTTAAGGCTGTGCTGCGACATCTCCCGAAGCTCCACAAGCTCTCGTTGAGCAACTGCAGTCTACGAAAGCTGCCGAATACCTTTGAGATTTTTGAGCATCTCGAGGAACTCGACGTATCGCACAATCCGCTCTCGGACGCTTTCGTCGGTCTGCTCAGTCCTCTGAGATCGCTCGAGTATCTCGATATGTCTTATTGCGGATTGGGCTACGTCGGCAACAAGACTTTCGCCCAAATGACCGAGCTCAAGAGACTCATACTATCGGGCAACAAGTTTCACACGCTCGAGCACGGCCTGTTCCAAAATTTGACGAGATTGTCGAGCCTGGAGTTGAACGATTGCGACCTCAGGACACCCATGGATCCGATGGTTTTCGGCGATCGGCCCACCACCAACGTCGTCGAATTGAAGCTCAGTGGGAATCCGCTCGAAGTGCCCGAGGAGGGCTCACTGATGCCACCGCAGCTGGCAGGCTTGGAGATACTCGATCTCAGCAATTGCAACCTCAAGCGGCTGAACGAGAACATCTTCGCGTCGTCGAGAAACTTGACGCAGCTGAATTTGTCGCGAAACAAATTGTCCGGCAACGAGAATCTCGTGTTTCTCGGCAAACTACGCGCTCTCGAACATCTTGACATGAACAACAACCATTTTCAAACCATCAGCCCGCGAGTTTTGCGCTCGAATCCTCGACTACTCACGATCAATCTGATCGGCAATCCGTTCGTCTGCAATTGCTCGATCGTCGAGATGTGGAATTGGGCCGCGCAGGTTAAGAACGATCTTCACGTACTCGTTGGTAGTCGACCGTCGAACTTTGCCGCCGGCGCGGCGAAACTTCGCAAGAGCCTCACCTGCTCGTACGATAATGATACCTACAGGAATATCGTTAGCCAAGGACGCAAGGGCAACTTGGCACCTACCAGAACGTGGGCCAAGTACATTCGCGAATCTGATTGTCAACGGAAACTATGACACAACGAAAATCGAAGCGATGATTATTACGATCAGAAATGTCGCAGGATAGACTTTTGATGTGTTTTTCTTTTTTTTTTTTCGTCGAATAGAGCCACGGATACGCTAGTGATAACAGCTCGTCTCGTGACCTATGCATATTATGTAATATTACCGATTTCGCAAACGGGGACTCGCTTGAAACGAGAAAAATATTCACTTTTTTACGTGAGAAAGGAAATAGGAGGTTCGAAACTTTTTCAAAAATAGCACTCGAGGGTTATGAGTGTTGCCGTCGACACTTCCGTAAAAGCAATGATTCGTTGCCTGGTTGTACGGTGACGTTATTCTTCCTTTTCAAAGTCTCGGGAGGTGCGGGTGGGGGTTAAAATGTCGAATGGCCAAACCGAGAACGACAAAGATTTCGAAACGACAGAATTATGAACTCTCAGAATAAAGAAGGTTAAATTATTCGAAATTTCATCCTGTGATCGATGCCAACATCGAATCACGATTACACCAAAGAATCAGTTATTCGAGAACATATATTCAGATCGTCTGCAGTCCGAGTCATGCAAATACGGATTCTAAAAATCTATAACATTCATAGCTCCGGAATAGAAAAAAAAAGCGAGTAACGAATATTCGTAATACCGTTTATAGCAAAAAACCATATGAGGCATTTTTCAACTGGGTCACTTTTTTTTCTACGGCTCCATTTTTTTTTTTTTTTTTGAAAATCTGCCAGGTTGATATATTAGTCAAAAGGAAGGTCTGTGATTTTTTTTAGATTTTTTTAGCCGTCCGTTCAGGATTTTCAATTTTTCATTACCAACACTGTATCCGAAAAATAATCATCAAGCCAAAAAAAAAACATGAGAATAAAAACTTCTTTCCGCTTTATCGAAAAAAGTTAAAATCATAATTTTTGGCATTGAGAAAATTGAAATTTGGCTAAAAATGAGAATAACATTTTTTTAAACCTAATAACACACTCGATTTCGGTACAAATTTTACAGGATGTATGTCATTGGGTAAAGAATCTGCGAAAAAAAATTCTGAATGGTACCTGCAATGGTTAGGATGAAAAAAAAATTAAAACCCTGCGAAATCTCATATAAAAAAATTGAAACCCTGCGAAATCTCATAACCGCATATATGCGGTTATGAGATTTCGCAGGGTTTTTTTTTCATCCTGCTCATATAAAAAAATTAAAACCCTGCGAAATCTCATAACCGCATATATTGCGGTAGTGAGATTTCGCAGGGTTTTTATTTTTTTTCATCCTAACCATTGCAGGTCCCATTCTGAATTTTTTTTCGCCGACTCTTTACCCAATGACCGACATCCTGTAAAATTTGTACCGAAATCGAAAGTGTTTTATCAGGTTTAAAAAAATGTTATCCTCATTTTTTTGCCAAATTTCAATTTTCTCAATGCAGAAAAATTACGATTTTGATTATTTTCGATAAAGCGGAAAAAATAAAAAGTTTTCATTCTTATGTTTTTGTTTTGTTTGATGAATATTTTTTCGTATACAGTGTTCGTAATGAAAAATCGAAAATCCCGAACGGAGGCCTGAAAAAATCTTTAAAAAATCACAGTCGTTCCTTTTGATTACTATTTCAAACTGGAAGATTTCGAAAAAAATTGGAGACGTTGAAAAAAAGTGGCCCAGTTGACGAAGAATGCCTTATAAATCGAGACTACAAACTTTGAATGTGTAGATCTTAGAGACGCAAATGATCAATGGTCCGAAATGGCGAACATGACTGCCTTACGATATACCCAGCCAACTGACCGCCAGCGCCATCTCTCGGAAGCGTAAGTAACGTTCGCTCGATCATAAGTCTGGACCGTTCGCCATTTTGGCCCATCGCTATTTTAACTGTTCGACTCTTTGGCCCTTCGCTTCAATGAATTCGAAATTGTAAACTGTCATAATATTTATCATTCGAAGATTTGACGTCTCGAATTGTTTGGTGTATATATACAGGCGAATCGATGTTATATCTCTCAATATTTTGTTGAATCTAATATTTCTTTTCGCTATAAATCAACCTCGAGATTTTTGTATTCACAATTTCGATTAACTATTTTACAGACTATCATAAAATTGATCTATCTATATTGAAACGTTTGTCATTCCTGAATTCGAAATTTTGGTCCTGAATATTGATCGTTCGATATTCCGATCCCCACCCGGAGCTGACAACTGCGCCAAATAAAGCGGAATTTTCCAGCGGAAGCTCTTATTTAAAAAAAAAATATATTATACACCATTGAAAGAAAATAAAACGTTTGTAAAAATATCTCCTTCGCTGTCCCTTGGATAGCATTTTTCGACAAAGCTCAAACACGTAGCGTGTGATTCTTCGAGAATGTTGAGCCATTTGGTGAACACTCGTTTCGGCGTGGCGCACGCGCCAAACGGCTGCTGGAAGTAAAAGAAAATGCAAAGAGTCCAAATTTGTCACGGTGCATAAGATATGGCGCTATATTTTTACGTGATGTATCGTTATTCCCTAATATGTAAAGCGGAGTGTAGAATATCGCAGTGTTTTTCGTCGGGCCATGCGGAAAATTTGTAGTTCTTATGCATATATATATATATATATATATATATATATATATATATATATATATACACGTAGAGCCTTATCGATAAACGCCTCTTCTGTAAAACTATATATATACATTTCTTTTTGTTTCACTTTATATTCTCTGCGTGCGTATAACGAAGAAATATTTCACGCAGTCTGGAGATTCAAATACTGCTTGTAAACGAACAAGTGTACTGAGATTGGAGCGAGAAAATTGCACGGGAGAAAATACTTGTAATTACTGAGCTAAGCGACGCGGAGACTCGTTAGGAGTCACGCGTGAATGTACCAAAAAAAAATTTAACTCGCTGAGATGAGATTCATAAAAAATGTACGGAAAAAAATACGTGTTTGGATTTATTATCGCATTTTGTGGACCGAGGGTGGAGAGCGTTAGCGTGCGACTGTATCAGCACAGGATTTCGGGAGTTTACCGGTGCCCTCGTGAAAGTGGTATCGAGGAGTGCACCGGGATGAATAGCTGTGGGCGACTCTTGGGGTCTCAGAGGAATGGAAAAAGTGCAGGGATTAGTTTGAGGGACAAGTGAAGGGTTGGCATTGCAAAAGCCCGCAAGCGCATACGAAGGAATCGTTATCACTATTTAATGCGCTACATTTACGTAGAGGCGCGAAAAAATTGCCAAATTCTGATTTTTTTTGGGAAATGGTTGGTGACAAAGATACGCATTTTTTTTAACACAAAGGTAAACATAGGGTGTCTTAAATGAGCTGGCATTTAAATTTATTATTGGGAGTACAAATAAGTCTCTGCCGTTTGACAAAGGATGGCCCCACCAGGAGGTTATGGTTGAAATTGTCAGATGCAAAACGTCATATCGTAGGGTTAGACCACGGTCTTACATACAGGTCTCGAAACGACCGTGGTGGGGGTAGGCACCGTTAACGAACCCACGTTTGTTTCCAATTTTCGCCACTACGTGGCATTGCTATCGGCGTGTACGTGTGCGACAAGGACAGAACAGCTTCCGTCCGTCTCTCTCACTCTTCTCGATGATCCGAAATGCACATTACCTTTTTCGCGGGGGGCGAAGGGGGAATAGAGGTAGATGAGAAAGAATTGTGGAATAAGGACGGGGGATTGTGGAAGAGAATAGAAGTGGGGCTTGTAAAAAGGGGAAGATCCTGTATGGCTGGAAGAAGACCAATATAAAATTTTTAAAAATAAATAAAAATACTTACCTTTTTCGAGTGAAATGGATTTTTATTCGAATTTTATTCCGAGTTTCTTTCGATGACGAAAGCAAAAAAGTACGCAACACATGGAATGTTGAATATACAAATACATTTATTGGTTCGTCAGTTTAGAAAGCCCTGAAACAACGGTCCACCTTCGCCAGCTTTATGAATATTTTTCAAACTACAAATGCTCGTTGACGCAAACAGAGGTTATCGAGAACGTTGTCATAAAAAAAATGGAGTAATAAATGGCACGGGGCACGGTCTAAGACAAGGCAAGGGGCGAAGGGAGAGATCACAGAAGACCGTGAGTGGGAGGTACTCGCCGATACTAGCGACGGCGGTGACGGCGAGCGGAATGAAAAGTAAAGCTCGCAAAGGTGCCTCGCGACTCCATTGAAATCTGGCTTCGTTTCCAGACTTGTATGTAAGACCGTGGGTTAGACACATGGAGAATAGATGCAGGAGCCTAAACTCGGCATTTTAAAGCCTTAGGCCACAGTAACGGGTATAAAATCATGTGCGAATTTAACACATTTTTTTCGTATAAAAAAATGATTCACTCATAAAATTAATTACACATCTATTCAGTATGAATATCAAACTGCTAGAAAATATATATTCTTTTTTCCATGTACAAAATGGCCGACTACTCGAAACTTCTCGAAACAGCTTTTTTCGAATTGGCGTGACAAATAACTTCAACAATTTTCACTCGATTTACTTCAAATTTAAAAGTTATGTTCCTAATTGCATTTCGCAGAGAGGTACGTGCGGAATTTCTGATTAACCGACAACTTTTTATTTTATGAGCAGTTTATGAGCAGTTATAACGAAATTTTTCACTGAAAATTCATTTCTTAAGTTCAAGTACCTACAACTTTTGAATAAAACAATATTTTTTAAATTCCATACGTACTTCTCTAGAATTCTAATGTAGATTGACGAGAATTTTTGTATTTTGTTCTAGGTAAAAAATTGTGGATGCTAAATGTCAGGCCGCGGTGTGCCTAAAAAAGGGATAACAAAGAAAATATTCGTAGTCGGCCATTTTATACACGGAAAAAAATTAACAGCTTAATAATCACACTAAATAAATCTGTAATTAATTTTATGAGTGAATCACTTTTGCATACGGAAAGATTGTTAAATTCGCACATGATTTTATACCCGTTACTGTGGCCTACGGCCTTGAATGATGCCCGAAATTGAAGGCAACAGGGATGACGCTACGATCGCCCGAAGGGTTGCGGTGCTAGCTTCACTCGACAACAGACCGAACGCGAATTTGACGTCACATTGAATTTTGTTTTCGTAATTTTTACGTGGAAAAAATCTACTTCTAGAGCGAAAAAAGGTAAGCCTTTTTCTCTAATAATAATATAATAATACTAATAATAATTAAATAATAAACTCTAATAATAATATAATAATACTTTTACATGACAATGTTTGTGTCGGTGTGTGCGTGTGCGTAGTTTTCAGTTAAGTTTCAAATATATAAGTTGTAGAAAACAACCCTATGTGATTTTTTATCCTAAAGCCTTTGAAAGTTGGTAGGAAAATTAATTACGGACTCAATTTTTTATTTGAAAACTTTTTGGCTCATGTGTGAAAGTATACTGGAAAAAGTAAAGAAAAAAAATCACAGAAGTAGACTAAATAGTTTTATTTTATTTGCGAACTATCGTATATAATTAGTATCTTACAAAAGAATCACAAAAACCAAAATAACTTTTAAACCACTGAAAATCACATAACATACATGAAGGTTCAATCGATAGATATTGAGGTCCCCCATCCTTACGCGTCGTTTGCTTCACTCCTCATGTTACACTCTGTATATTACTGGGCTCGTCCAAGTCATTACTATGCTACAGCAAAGTAGTGAGAAGGCTCCGTACTCCATGCTATAGCATACTAATTAATGAGATATCAAACATGGTGGGGTAAACGCGAAAGGTAAAGAACTTTAAAAACTTGTAGGAAGATATGAAGGAATATTGGCAATTATAATAAATGACCGCTCTCTATTTCGCATATTTTTCGCAGTCTTTTCCAGGAAGACTAGAGGTAAGGAGTACGAACGCCGTGTCGTCGAAAGGTCCGCAAAAGTGAGGACGAGAAGGGCGGCACTGCTCTCCTACCGCACCGAAGTAAAGTCAGCAACAAACCAGTGCCGTACGATACGGTCCCTCATATGGAGCGATAATTTGATCGGATGAATTGTAAAGGCAGTGCCGTACGATATGCAAAAAGCACCCTTTGCCACTTCATATGGAGCGATCATTTCATCAAATTAGTTGTACAACCAGTTGGTGAAAGCAATTTCTATATAGATAGACAAAATTCTTATATATAGATTGTTTTGGAGAATATCGAAATACAGAAATTAAGTCGGTTTTTTGTTGCGGAAGCAGTAACAGACAAAATGTATTTATAGACACAAGGACATTCATAAGAAATTTGCATCCAGACAAAAAATGTACAGATTATCACCATATTTCCACATTGTGACACGCTGTACAGATAAAGAATAACAAACAGTAATAAAGTCAGTTTTTTTCCTCGCGAAAACCGTAACAAACAAAATTTATTTATAGACACAAGAAAATTCATAAGAAATTTTAATCGAGACAAAATTTTTTCAAATTATCACATCTCATATTTACACATTACGATACGCTGTACAGATAAAGAATAATAACGAAATACAGATATTAAGTCAATGTTTTTTTTTTTCGTTGCGGAAGCAGTAAAAACATAGACACAAGAAAATTCATTAGAATTTTGAATTCATCAAAAGATTTACACATCATCACACATCATATTTGCACATTATGACACGCTGTACAGATAAATCGATTTTACAGTTTTGATTTTTTCCTATTGTCTTTCGTTTTTATTTTCTTTGCGTGATTATTTTCGTTGACCGATCGCGCTAGAAAATGTCCTCTCATGACGTAATAATAGTGTACCACTCTCTTCGTGACCTCTTCATTGTGTGCTTGGCATCCCACGTACTCTAAATTTTTCATGTCCGAAACTTTATTGAGAACTTGATGGAGACTGTTGATTTTAACGGCAGTTCTCGATCGATCGCTGCACTCCAAGTTTGTCTCGCATTCGGGCACTGAAAGCAACGATTCAAACAATATTACAAGCTTTTATTTCATTTGACTTTCTATGAAAATGGCATATTGATATTTCACCCACTCACCCACTCACGTCCCATTTTCACGCCTCGAAAATAAACATTTTGTTTATTTTCGAGACATGAGACAAAACGTGCAATATACGAAAAAAAAAATCCATATATTGCACGTTTTGTCTCATCGACGGGACACTTACTCCATATCTCGCGTTTGCGATAATTTTCATTTCACTCGGTACGATAATGGTACGATAAAACGAAACCATTCTTTTTATGAATGTAAGTACTATTTTTCTTACCTACGATTGATTGTTTTCGCCGCAGATCACTAAATATATTTTATACCGAGACAATTATTTTTTTTTACATCTAACACAATTCGCAAAATTGGTTCGCCCGAACACGCTTTATGCCAACACGGACGACGAGCGGGAATCATCGATAACACATGACGTCGGTTGTTTCTTGTCGCTTAGTTGACTTCGGTGCGGTCATGCACTAGCGACGCACGCCGTGAAAACACTAACTACTAAAATCCACTGTTTCACGGACGCTTTTGGACCTGGCTCGCCACAGGCTTTCGTACTCCTTACCTCTGGTCTTCCTGATCTTTTCGTTCGCTTTAGGAACGTGTCAAACTCGCGTTAGGTCTGTGTCGAGTGAAGCTAGCACCGCAATCGTTCGCGCGATCGCAGCGCCATCCCTGTTGCATTCATTTTTGGCCACGCTTTTTTTATCGTTTCCCTATTGGAGTTTAGGCTCCCGTATCTAGTCTCCATGGTTGGACATCTGGCAAGACCATATGGCCATAACCTTGAAATATTAGCGATTTTGTATCAGCATCACGTAATTTTTTTTGTGCGAAAATGTCGAGTTTTGAGCCGAATTAGCGTCATGTGCGGGAACTTTTGATTTCTTCCGCTACGTTCGTTGTCTTGGACGTCAAACTCACCGTTTTTCAACTTTTGAAACCACTCACGACAACTTCTCTCACTTAAAGCAGCCTCACCATATGCTTCTAAAGCAATCGATGCGCCTCAGCTGCAGATTTCTTTAAATTGAAGCAGTAATAAATCAAAAGTTCCCGCAAATAACGCTTATTCGATGCTGATACAAAATGGCTAATATTTCAAGGTTATGGTCTTGCCAGATGTGCAACCTTGCGATATGACGTTTTACATCTCACAATTTCAACCATAACTTTTCTGGTGGGGCGATCTTTTGTCAAACGGCGGAGACTTATTTGTGTTCCCAATAATAATATTGGGGTCAATTTGTTAATAAATTTGAGGTAAAAGTGAAGGGCTACAATTGCAAAAGTCCGCAAGTGCATACGAAGCAATAGTCATTACAATTTAAGAGGCTACATCTACCCAGAGGCCCGAAAAAAATGGCCAAATTCCGATTCTTTTTTTTCGGAAACGGTTGGTGAAAAAGAAACGCATTTTTTAACAGAAATGTACATATAGTGTGCCTCAAATGACCTGACATTTAAATTTATTAATAAACCGTATTATTTATCTGAAAAGTACGAATATTCTAATGCTGATGTAAGGTACAAACATGGAGGTTATGTGTGAAACATAATATTCGATAAATAGCCGTCTCTTCCCTGTTCACAAACGTTCACTCTTTTGACGAAATTGCTTCCTCGAGTCCAATTGCTTCCTTGAGCACCAGAATGGTCTGTGAAAAATTGGCATACACTTTTCTTTTCTCAAAAACCCAAAGAGGTCCAATGGCTTCAAATCCCACGATCTTAGTGGCCAATTCTCATCGCCGCGGCGCGAGATAACAAGACCATCAACGTTCGGCTGCAATAACTATGCAGTAAAGGTAGGTTTACACTATGACACTTTGGTGTATACACTCAATGTATACATCGAGTGTCTGTGTGTGAACACCACTGTCTGATCTCGGGACATTTATTGCGACATCTCGCTAGGTGTCGCGTCGAGCGCCGTGTGAACAGGTTGTGTCGGAGTGTCTGCGGCAGTGTCCAAGTTTTCGAACCGGCGCGAAATTATCCAGACACTCGCGACCCGCGTTAAATCAAAATGGCCATTACGTGGAGCAAGGAGAGCATTAAAAATTTGATATTTTTTGTGGAAGGACTGCCTGAACTTTGGCAAATATGTTGTGCTGATTATAAAAAATAGAGTAAAAAAACAGGCAGCACTTCAATGCTTGGCGGAACAGTTTGGCACAATATCGGCTAAAGTTGGCAGAAAAATGCATAATTAAATAACACATCTTAAGGGGCTATACCAGTGTGAACGCTGGAAATGTGGGTGATTTTCAGGACTTTTTGGACGAAAAGTACTCAATTAAATCTTTCGGAAAATTAAAAATATATTTGACCTATATTAAATAATTTTTTCATAGGTAAATATTGAGATCCAAGCGACTAATGCGCTGCCTTCGAAGGCGCAAAAAAATGTTCCTCCACTGCTGACATGATTCCGGCTGATTGAGTAGCTGAAACCGAAAAAGGAAAAAAATGTCGTTAAACTAGAAGGTATTTCCTGTACAATGACGTAGGATTTTTGAAAAATATCAAATCCTAACAAAATAGCGTAGTTATGAAAAAAAAAACTCTTTTCTTGCCTATAAAATGGTCGTTTTTTTCAATGCCAAATCGTCAATTTTCATCCAATCAAAAATATCCTACGTCATTGTAGAGTAAATATATCCAAGAGTACTCAGTTCAAATTTCAAGTCAATCGGATCTCTTTGAGTTACACTGTCAGCATATTTGAAAAATCTCATTTCGAGAAAAATGCGTTTAGAGATTTAACTATCGATTTTTGCAAGATAAAATGATATTGACATATAATTTAAATGATAATGATATTCTTGAAAGAATAAACTGTCGAAAAAGGCAAAAAAATCGATCTTTTTAAAGTGTCGCACTGGTATAGCCCCTTAATAACAGCGCACGAAATTACGGCTGCCGCCGCACGGCGTTTCTCCATGGCATCCGAGCGGGTACTGCAGCTGTGTCAGTAGTTTTGTGTGTGAACGCCTGAGACACTTGTGTAGCGACATCACAGTACAGACACTTTCTGGGACACCGAAACCGTCTTATGTGTGAACAGAACGGACATTTGTGTCGCAATAAGTGTCGTAGTCTATGCAGACCTTAACAATGCAGCAAATAACAATTTCCAAGCGTTATTCGATCGTGTAATTCTTCATGACTGGATCTCAATACTTCCTGATGTCAGATTATCAAAGATTAGTACTCTATGTTCGCAACAAAAAAAAATGGCGCGCAATTTGAAATGTTAGGTCATTTTGAGACACCCTTTATATAAAGGGCCATAAAAAAAATCACAAAGAAATACATAAAAACATGGCCGCTGGCAGGTGATGACATTTTTTTCGCGAGGTTTGGCGGTGACACTCTCCAGCTTAAACGGTTCATCCGAAATCTAAAAACCAAACGACTTACTCAAATTAACAATAAATACAAGTAGTTGACGACTGTCAATTTTGCAAAATATTGTTTACAACAACGTGGCGACGAATTGAAACTCGAGCATACAAAATCTATGAAAAAAGTCGTCATTTTTACGTAGCTATCAAAAAATGGAGATCGATTTTTAAAAAGTGAGATCGTCAACGATCTTTAAATGCTTCTTTCCATATCTCCTATGAACTTGGAAACAACCCATCAAGTGGTTCCCGAGATTATTATGTCCATCGACTTTGAAAACCGTGTTTCGAGAAAAACGCGTTTAAGGGGTTACGTGGGTTTTGGAAGCCAAAAAAGCATGTTTTATATATTTAAAAAAAAGGTGGGGATCCAAATATCGAAGGACCAAATATAGATCGACAAATATTTCGAAACGACAGAATTATGAACTCTCAAAATAACGAAGGTTTAATTATTCGAAAGGTTATGTTTCGATCGAAGAAAAAATCGAATGACTATAAAGCAAAGCATCATTTATTCGAGAGCTCGTTTATCTGAAAACGTATATTCAGATCGTCTGCAATTTGAGACATACAAATATAGATTGGAACAATCTATAACATCCATATCTCCGAAACAGAAAAAAGCGCGTATCTAATATTCGTAATACCGCCTTTAGCGAAAAGCAATATATCGAGACGCAAAATATCGATGGTCCGAAATGGCGAATGCCAAAATGGCTAACATGGTATGGATGCCGTCCCGACCGACCGCTAACGCTATCTGCCTCGATCACAAGTTTTCGCCATCCGGGCCATTCGACATTTTTACCCTTCGCTATTCTAACCACACGACTTTTTGGCCGTTCGATTTAATGCTTTCTGTTTTTTGACCCGTCGCTATATTTACAATTCGAAGATTCGTCTTCTCGAATTATTTGGTGTTATTTATATAAGCAATTCAATATTATGTCTCTCAATATTTTTTAAATCGGTTTTTGTTTTTCGCTATATTTCAACTTCGAGATATTCGTATTCGGAATTTTTATTTACGACTATACAAACCCTCCGAACATTGATCTATCTATATTCAAACATTCGACATTTTTTAATTCGATATTTCAGCCCATCCGAATATTGATCCATCGATATTTCAACTCCCACCCTAAAAAAAAAATAATGTCTAAATTATTTTATTCAAAATGTTAAGCACATAAAAGAGCAACGTTTCAACAATATTTAAAAAAATATCCATCCAATAATTCGGGAAATTCAGCCGGTGCGACCTGGTTTCCGGAGACCCCGAAAAAAGTGCCCTTGTGGTGGTCAGGATAACTCATGATAGCTTTATCGAACATTAAAAAACCAATTTTTTTTCTGTTAGTAGATAAGTATAGCTCGTAATTGGCCGAAGGATTTTTTGTTTAAATGAAATTTGATTTTTGGCAGAGTTGAATGCAAAATAGTTCATTTTTGGTACAATTCACACTACGTATAGCCTTGTAAAATTATTAGTAATCGACAAAAAAACCTTCGTTCAATCACTAGTCAATGCTATTTTGAAGAAGTGTGTAAAATTTCAATGAGATCGGTGCATTAGTTTTTGAGAAATTGTGTCCACCGACTTCAAAAATAATATTTTGAGAAAAATGGCATTACCTGCGTCGCTGCCGGCCGGTCTTTCCTAATGGGGGGAATTCCCAAAGGCTCTCTCTCTCCTAGTTTTATTCCGATTGGCTTAAAACTTTGGGAGAATATTCTAGACATATTTTATTATTATAATAGATAATATAAAATTTTTTAGATAGATTTTTTTTTATTATCAAACTCACGTAACTGTTGGAAGCTGTAGCTCATTCACTTTTAGGAACATTCCAATAACATTTTCAGAAAATATATCTAAAAGGTGATACTTACTATTGAGTAGAAACATTTTCGGAAAATGCATTTTTTTACCCACCTAGGTGCAGCTCGTTAATTACCCATTTATTGCGATGCATTATGATGGACAAGAAGTAACGTTCTTCCTGGATGCTTTTTGCCTCCGACAATTATAGTCATCGTCGAGACCCTAAAAAGAAAATCATGAAAATTATGAGATAAAAAAGTGCCCTAGTCAAAGGAAAAGAACGTCAATGCCATTAGGAACACGAAATTAATCTAACTTTGGATGAAAATCAAATAATAGCAACGAGGCGAACGTCACGGCCTCTATGACGTAACGACTGCACTACGTCCCCGGAAGTCGACGCGACAGGCGAAATATGCCGGATCGTCTACTCGTATAGGGATACGATATCACCTCGAGGCACCACGATTCGTCCTCATATGTCATGACATTTTTTTTCGCCTTTTTTTACTCTTGCAATCGATAACGTCTGCAACGAGAGTTTATTCCGCTCGCTCATATACCTCTCCCCCCTCCCCGCGCGTCTCACTCGCACGCCCTATCTCGCTCTTTCTATACTCTCGAAACATCTCGGCGCAAAAACATCGATATTTTTATTCCTTCACGATAGATATGTGACACCCGTCGCAATAGAAACGCGAACGTGACAAAATGACAAAAGCTCTTTTGTGCACGATAAAAGACTTTTAATAAAGGCCCGATTGATTTTTCGACCTGTTCGACGCCGCCGTCTTCCCGACCTCCCCCCTTCTTCTCCACCGAATTGTCTATAACGGATTTACTCTTTTTTATTTCGCCCTTTGGACCAGATATTATTTGTGCTTCAGGCTTGATGGAAGTGTCAAAGGTCCTATAGCAGTTCTGTAAAAAGAAATCTTCTTTTTTCGTCGGTCTGTAATTCACTTGCATTCCACGGGAAAAAATGGTCAGTCACGATCGAATTCGAGGGCTCATTTATGGGCCTATACGTGGCTACTATAATACAAATCGCTAGAAGGGAAGAAAACAATTGTTAGGGCACCTCGATAAAAACGTAACATTTTTGGACCCCAAAATTGTTTGTCGTTGGAGATCAAAGAATGAACTTCGTTTTGTGTTGTGACACTAATTATGTAGTTATTACCGTCGCTGAATTGTAATTAAATATTAATCGTTTGTTAAATATCGATTAATATTAAAATCAAACATTTGTCTGATTTTTATTCGCGATGTGGATTTTTTTTTCGTGAAATGACGTGAAATTGAGATTCAATAACTTAAGGGGTTAGGCTACTGTGAAAATGACGGGCACCCGTTCGTCGCTTGAGGCAATTTGCATTGAAGAGGAAGGTCCAACATTTGGTGCAGGAATCGCTTATTGAAGGTGAACGTATGCTTACAACGATAGAACTGCCAGTGAAACTTTAAGGGGGGTCACCATTGTAACTGTTCATTTTTTACCGTTTTCTTTGGATTTTTTTTAAGGGGCCAGTCCACTTTGGAGCCACGAAAAAACCGCTATTTTCGCGATTTTTTTTGGAGGAATTTATAAAAGTTGTTGGGCTTGATAAATAAAGTCTTGGAAGACATAAAAAAAAAATTAATTAATTTTTATTCATTTTTAAGTACAAAAACTATGGTTTACCGTGACGCCTCAAAACTAGGTGGGCTAGGTAGCTCCATCACAACTCGGCGACGGCTTGTCTGAAACAAAAAAAATCAAAGTCCATTAGATTCAGTATGACACCAGCTACAAAATGACCCTCGGATATAAAGTTTGATCAAAAAATAAAAAATGGCAGATGAAAAACGAAAAAGGTAACAAAAACGCGTTTTTTCGCAGTTTTTGCAAAAAAAAAGAGTAAAAATCAAAATTTTAAAACCATCGACGGTCATCTTGTTGCGAATCATGTTTACAATATTTGGTTCAAGTTTCAAGAGAATCGGTTTGTTAGTTTTAGAGATACGATGGGGCTAGATTTTGAAAACGTTGTTTCGAGAAAATCGCGTTTGAAGTTTATACTATGAAATTTTTTTACCTAAACTCGATGGGCAATTCCTGCACCGTACAAAATCCTTTCTGATTGCTCATCATCGTCGATTTCTTCAAGGCTTGCTTGCTTTCGATTTTTTTTTTATTTTCAAAGTGGCCTAGCCCCTTAAAGAACGGAATAAAATACATGGTCAAAAGAACTTGTAAGCTTTATTAGGTATGTATTGAAGTATGTGAAAAAAAAATAATTGTCAAAAGAATACAAAAGGGCGGCGCACGAGACGCTATTGCCCTACTGGTTTTCAGTCAACCCTCTCCGCGGCATGCAGAACTGTCGTAAATTTAATCCTGGAACTGAAAGTGAAATATATATATATTAGTTTTAGCAGTAAAGTACGGGGAAATTAAAAATAATGAAAAAAATATAGGGACGAGTTTGAAAAAAGGTTTGTTTTTGCGACTATAATTTTCATATAAAAAGTGACATATTTTTTAACATTTTCAAGTAATCGAAAAAAGCGCATGTACTTTATTGTTAAAGCAATGTAAGAAGCTACAGTTAAAATTTCTAGTCGATTGGACGAAAATTCTTCGAGTTCTGCTGCGTGCCAATTTCAAAATCATGGTTTTGAAAAAAAACGTGGGTGAAGTCAACGGTTTTATAGACGCTACACAACTGTAGCGTCTATAAAACCGTTGACTTCAAACACGTTTTTGGCGACAAAGAAAGTGAAATATATCGAGAGTATCTTTGACTACACTTGGGATTATTGGAATTTATTATGCGTTATTATTGGAATAATAACTCATTAACTACGATAAATATTTTATTAATTTATCATAATTAATAAAATCCATGAATCCAAACACGTTTTTCTCAAAACCATGTTTTTGAAATCGGCACGCAGCAGAACTCGAACAATTTTCGTCAAATCGACTTGAAATTCATGAGCGTGAATTTTTATTTTCATAAATAAATATTCATCAGCATGAATTTTTATTTTTCGTAATGAGCATGAATTTTTATTTTATTTATTGATGGAAAATAAAACCATTTTTAGTCGGTAACTTTTTTCCTCAAATATAATAGACTCACAAGGGTCGAAAACTGCGTCCACCGGCGTGGCATCGCCAAAGGCGCTTTTCAGCGCTCAGATACTCCCCTAACCGAAAACGACCGAATCGAAAACCACTTTAAAACTGTTTTTTTTCAGCTATAAACGTATATGATTCATATGTTTGAAGGTTCAAAGGATTTTTTAAGAGTGTTTCCAAAAAAACGATTTTTCGAAAATTTTACAGTCGTGTCCTCCCTTAATCGTGAAGGTATTTGAGGCACCTTAATCCCGTGAACCTGGGTCATTTTCGTTTTTGCACTTCCGAACCAACAATTGCCAATAAAAAAAATCTGAAAAAAATCATGGTCAATCTTTGGGCAGTACTTTTTACGGGAAAATGGTTTTTTTTTAAATTTCTTATTTCAATATTTTTTCATTAAATATTAATCAACCTGCGAAGAAAATGATTTTGAGCAGGACGAAAACGATCCAGGTTCACGGATTGAGGGTTAAACGCGTTTTCTATCGAAACCATGTTCTTCAAAACGGTGTACACGATTTCTCGACATCTAATAAACGGATTGACTTGACATCCGGTGCACTTATTCAGTGTAATAGTAGTTTAGTCTGTTTGCATTTTACACATTTTTCATTAGTTATCAACAATAATGATGGCATTTTTTTTTTCGAAAAATCGAAACGGTATTCAAATTTGTTTTGATGATTCCAACACGATAAGGAAAAAAAACTCGGTCAAGTTAATATTATCTATTTTAAGAAAAAAACTCGTTTTTTTTCTTTTAGATAAAGAGGGTGCCCAAAATCAAGTTCACCGTTGAGCTCCTCACGTTTGAAGGACCTTCACGAGATTGCTTTGAATTTATTTAATTATTTACGTTTTTTAATAATATTTGGTACAGAAATTTGTTGATGTACATGCAAATAAATGTCCAAACGATTTTTCAATCATCTAACGACAGTTTATATTTTCAAGAATATCCTGTAAAATTTTGATTTCATTTCAAATATAATTTTATCTTGCAAAAATCGATAGTTAAATCTTTTTTTTTTGAAATTTTTTTTTTCGAAACGCGTTTTTCTCGAATTGAGATTTTTCAAATTTACTGACATTGCAACTCAAAGAGCAATTATCCGATTGACTTGAAATTCGAACTGACTACTCTTAAATATATTTACTCTACAATGACGTAGGATATTTTTTTATTGGATGAAAATTGACGATTTGGCATTGAAAAAACGACCATTTTATAGGCAAGAAAACAGACTTTCTTTCATAACTACGCCATTTTGTCAGATTTTGATATTTTTCGAAAATTCTACGTCATTGTACAGGAAATACCTTCCAGTTTAATGACATTTTTTTCTTTTTCGGTTTCAGCTACTCAATCGGCCGGAATCATGTCAGCAGTGGGGGAACTTTTTTTTTGGCGCCTCCCAAAGCAGCGCATAATTCGCTTGAATCTCAATATTTTTCTATGAAAAAATTACGTAATATAGGTCAAATATAGCCAAATATATTCTTAATTTTCCGAAACATTTAATTGAGTACTTTTCTTCCAAAAAAATCCCGAAAATCACCAAAATTTTCAGCGTTCACACTGGTATAGCCCCTTAATGTAAAAGCGTGCGCTCCCTTTGAGGGCGCACACGCGGCGTCCAAACTAGCACCCTAATGAAATTGCGAAAAACTAACGAGGGTTCGAACAAAACCCTAACTCATTTACCGCACGGGATATTTGCTCGAATAATTAAATGCATTATAAATCGAATGTAACAGCGACGCATGCAACAGGAAAATAAGATTAAGTGTGCGTTAAAAAGGATATTAATCAGCGGGAATTCACTTGGAGAAACAAATAAGAGAGAATTTTATCGCCAGACGTTCAACGAGCTACATTCGTTGCTTTATCGCGTACGAGATAATATCGTCCTTGTAACCATAAATTGCAACGTGCACACGTATTTAATACGTGGGCAACGTTTTCGTAGCGTGCGGTACGAAATCACGAGGAGCCGTCCCATACTGGCGTTAGAGGCGAAGGCCGTATTGTCCAAAATATCGCGTAATTCTACGTGGCCACCAAAAAAAATAAAAAAATATATAACAAATAAGCTGTCAATCGTAAATCACCCGCCATTTCTTCAATCTTGATAATTACCGTACACATTTCTTTCCTTCTATTCAATACCGACGTTTGTTCCATTTTAACAGTTTTCTGATCGACCGACCAAAAAAAACGTGTATACGTAATGTGGCCTTAACAATCGCGAAAGATCGTAATCACGTGGCTCACGACCTTGCTCCACCAGTCACGCGATACGCCAAACGAAAACGAAAGGGTGACCGGCATTGCCCTCTTTTCCCTCGGACACTTAAAAATCTTCGAAATTAAATTTCGTCGCGGCAACGGGCAATAATTATTCCTCGACTATGAGCTCCTCAGTGGCAATCACTTTGGCACGAAGTCGAGGAATTTCAGGACGAGTAACTAAATATTTTTGAAACGTTGAATTTCCTGATTCACCTTGCGGTTATCGTGACTGAACGGATATATCCATGTAAGCGGTGTCCGAGCCATTACTAGCTTATAATTAACGAAAAGCTCCAATTCTGCACTATTGAACGAGCGATTCTTGCTACATTTTATCATGAAAACAGGTCCGAGAATTTTGATGGGGTCGGTATAGACCAGCGTTGGGCGTTGGGGTCTTCTCACTTTAGACGCTACCAAAGGCTATTTTCATGAATTTTTTAAAAGTTTTATATTATAGATATTGATACAAAAGTTGTTACACTTAAGGCGTTAGGCCACAGTAACGGATATAAAACCATGTGCTAATTTAACAATTTTTTTCGTATGAAAAATTGATTCACTCATAAAATTAATTACACACCTATTTAGTATGAATATCAAGCCCGTTAGAAAATATATATATATTTTTTCGATGTACTAAATGGCCGACTACTAATATTTTCTTTTGTTATCTTTTTTTTAGGCGCTCCGCGGCGTGAGATTTAGCATCTACAATTTTTTACCTAGAACAAAAAACAGAAATTCTCGTCAATCTATATTAGAATACCTACAGAAGTACGTACGGAATTTAAAAAATATTGTTTTATTCAAAAGTTGTAACTCTTTGAACTTAAGAAATGAATTTTCAGTGAAAAATTTCGTTATAACTGCGAATAAAGTGCTCATAAAATGAAAAGTTTTCGATTAAGCAGAAATTCCGCACGTACTTCTGTACGAAACTCAATTAGGAACATTACTTTTAAATTTGAAGTAAATCGATCGAAAATTGTCGAAGTTATATGTCACGCCAATTGGAAAAAAGCTGTTTCGAGAAGTTTCGAGTAGTCGGCCATTTTGTACATCGAAAAAAAATATATATATTTTCTAACAGCTTGACATTCATACTAAATAGATGTGTACTTCATTTTATAAGTGAATCACTTTTTTATACGAAAAAAAATGTTAAATTCGCACATGATTTTATACCCGTTACTGCGGTCTAACCCCTTAATAAATACACTTTCTTCATCCCGGCGGATGATGTCACGCCCTCTGACATCATCCGCCGCAACCCGTTTAGAAGATCGTGCCATACCTCCGCTATTTTTAGGGATTAATAAATAAATGAAAATACCATGTAACAGCTAAAAGTTGTAATAAAACATACCCTAAGTCTCAAAAATGGTGAAGACATCTTTCCTATTAACAAAATCATGAAAATCAGCAATTTTTTCCTCGCCTAAAGGTATCGCTCCCCTTGAAGCTTTATACTAGCAGTTCTATCGTTGTAATCATAAGTTTACCTTCAATCTGCTATTCCCGCGCCACAGAATGGACCTCCCTCATTAATTCGCGTTGCCTCAAGCGACGAACAAGCGTTCGTCATTTTCACAGTAGCCTAACCCCTTAACACGCATTTTCTTCACTCATTTCGATCATATTTAGAGGGACGGGGGAGGGGAAAAGCAATTTTTTAATCGCCTGAATAACAACCACCCTTATATACAGGGTGAGGCACTAACTGTTACCACCTTGAATATCTCTGTAATTATCGACGTCACATAAAAAATGTTTGGAACAAAAGTTGTACCGTACGAAAGGGGTCATCAAATGCGACCTTTTTTTTATCTCAGTGGAGGCGCTGTCGCACAGTTAAGCTCACCTCCACTTTTTTAAATGCGACGGTACACTTTTTTTCAACTATCTTGTAGAGCATCGAAAACTACATAAAAAACATTTAGGAGTCAAAGTCATTCAAGGTCATTTAAGATCAAGTGACATGAACTTTATTTTTATGTGAAATTACCTTTATTCACAGTAGATGTTCAAAGTGATTACCATTGGAATCAATGCAGCATTACAATCTCCTCATCACGGATTGTGTGGAATTTCTTATCACTTCGGCACTTATCGAATCACAGGCTCGAAGAATTCTCTCGAGAATATCATCCGGCGTAGTTAGACGTTCTTTATAAACAAGATCTTTCAAGTATCCCCACCAGAAAAAGTCCAGAGGCGTCAAGTCTGGTGAGCGAGCCGGCCACGATACAGCTCCTCCGCGTCCGATCCAACGATTTGGAAATCTCTTTTGCAATTAATTTCTAGCTATCAGCGAAAAATGTGCCGGGCACCCATCGTGTTGATACACTTCTGTTTCTTGTTTCTAAAGGTATTTCTTCCAATAACGGACCTAATGTTTCTTGAAGGAATGTGGCATACTTCCTAACATTAAGATTTCTTTCGATGAAATAAGGGCCTATGATTCTATCCCCAATAATCCCACACCATACATTAACCGACCACGGTCTTTGGTGTGCAACTTGCCGCAGCCAATGTGGATTTTCAGTTGGCCACAAATACATGTTATGCAAGTTAATATTTCCATGATTCGTAAATGTTGCCTCATCAGTAAATAAAATCCGATTAATAAATGAGTCATCTCTCTGAATCTGGCGATGAGCTCATCGGCAGAATTCAGTGAGATTCATGAAATCCGTACCAGTTAATTCCGGGTGGAGACTGATGTGGTAAGGATGATATTTATGACGATGTAGAACACGTAGAATACTTCTTTGGCTTACGCCAGATTCCCTCGCAATTTGACGAGAACTCGCACAAGGGTCTCGATGAACGGCGGCAAGAACACCAATTTCCGTTTATTCGTTAGTAACTCGCTTTTGTCGGTTACTTTCCCGACGGGTTAAGGATCCAATTGTCCTCAGTTTAGTGTACAAAATTTGAAATGTACGGCGTGCAGGATGAGAACGTTCAGGAAATCTTTCAGCGTATAAGTCTCTAGCTCTCACTGCATTTTTCTGACATTCTCCGTAAATTAGAAGCATATCAGTTCGCTCTTCAAAAGAATACATCATTTACATTCGCTTGATTCATTAATACTAGTCTCACCATTCTTACTATCGCTATCTTGGGTTTTGTTTGGGCGAAACATTGTACAATGTTACCGTGTACATTGGAGGTTTGGTGCCGTTGTTTACGTACAAAACAACGGCAATAAGCACCTTCGGCGATAAGTGCCGAAGTGATAAGAAATTCGTGATGAGAAGATTGCAATACCGCATTGATTCCAATGGCAATCGCTTTGAACATCTACTGTGAATAAAGGTAATTTCACATAAAAATAAAGTTCATGTCACTTGATCTTAAATGACCTTGAACGACTTTGACTCCTAAATGTTTTTTATGCAGTTTTCGGTGCTCTACAAGATAGTTGAAAAAAAAATGTACCGTCCCATTTAAAAAAGTGGAGGTGACCTTTACTGTGCGACAGCGCTTTCACTGAGATAAAAAAAATGATCGCATTTGATGACCCCTTTCGTACGGTACAACTTTTGTTTCAAACATTTTTTTTTGTGACGTCGATAATTACAGAGATATTCAAGGTGGCAACAGTTAGTGCCACCAGTTATGTATATGTATATACATAACTATATTGGCGGAAATTGTAAACTTCGAAAGCCTTGAGCGACCACTAAATACTCATTGGTTGGCTAGAGCTTTCCCGAGGTTAATTCAAAAATGATAAAGCGTAAAATTCATGGGTGAGAAGTGGACGAAAAAAAGTCGAGTTTTTAATGAAAATTCGAATTCTTGGGAGGCTGAGCGACCTCTAAATATTTTTTGACCGCTCGCAGCTTCGGCGATAATTTTCTTTTCTCTTTAATCCTTTGCGGCATAGTGTAACCCTGGTGTTACACCTAATTCAATTCAGATTTTGACGAATCATAAGTGGTTTTTAATTAAATATGGCGGTTGTAAATTCATTTCAAGGTGCCTAGGACTTCAATAACTACTAAAACATACCTACAAAAATTTTATTTTTCACGTAGCGGGTGTCATCAATAACGAACGTGCGAAAAAACGAACTTTTTGCATCATAAATCTGATTACGACTAATCTAGCAGGTAAACCATAACCAAGAAATAGGTAAAAACTTGGATTTTGATCCAATGAATACGAACCCGAAGTCTAAACCGTCAAATTGAAAATGGTGGATTCAATATGGCGGCTGTAAATGGCAAAAACTATAGGATTTTTATACAAATTTGATGATCTATTTTTGGGGGGGGGGGGGGGGGGGGAGCTTATTTCATGTAACACAATAGGAATGAAAAATTAAAAATGTCGAATACAATGCAGCTAACGAAAATCTGATATTTTATTGAGTATACTGAAATTTTAGCGCGTAGACGTTACTGAAAAAGCTTTTCATGACATTCGACAGTTCTGCTACACTGAACATCTATCTGATGTACTACGCGTTTAACATTACCTAGAACTAACGGCGAGAACGTAGCGACTTTCCAGTTCCATTACTTATTTCTTCTTTTTTTCTCTTTTAAAACTTAAGAAAAAAATTAACAAAATTATCTTTTTAAATTTTTATTTTGGAAATTGTTTTGTTGAACTTATCTCGTATTTGACTCGTAATCAGCGACCCCGAAAACCCCCGAGTACTAACTTCGGCTATCATCAAACGACGTTTTGCATTTATGGTTCGCCATATTGGATCCATCTCGAATTCCCGAATTTTTAGTGCAGATTCGTAATCAGCGACCCCGAAAACCTCCGAGTACAAAATTTCAAGGCACGTTCAAGCACGTAAAGAAAAATGTATGCTCCAAAGGGTTAAGGGGCTGTACCAGTGTGAACGCTAAAAATTTGGGTGATTTTCGGGATTTTTTTGGAAGAAAAGTACTCAATTAAATAATTCGGAAAATTAAGAATATATTTAGCTATATTTGACCTATATTACACAATTTTTTCATAGAAAATATTGAGATCCAAGCGACTTATGCGCCGCCTTCGGAGGCGCCTAAAAAAAAAGTTCCTCCCCTGCTGACATGATTGCGGCCGATTGAGTAGCTGAAACCGAAAAAAGAAAAAATGTCGCTGAACTGGAAGATATTTCCTGTACAATGATGTAGGACTTTCGAAAAATATCAAAATCTGACAAAATGGCGTTGTTATGAAAAAAGTCTGTTTTCTTGTCTATAAAATGGTCGTTCTTTTCAATGTCAAATCGTCAATTTTCATCCAATCAAAAATATCCTACGTCACTGTAGAGTAAATATATTCAAGAGTAGTCAGTTCAAATTTCACGTCAATCGGATAATCGCTCTATGAGTTACAATGTCAGCAAATTTGAAAAATCTCACTTCATATTCTTGAAATTATAAAAATCTTGAAAGTATAAAAATCTCATCTCATATTCTTGAAAGTATAAACTGTCGAAAAAGGCAAAAAAAATCGATTTTTTTAAAGTGCCACTTTGGTATAGCCCCTTAAAGAAGATAATTGGATGGTGAGAAAAAGGAAAAAAATCGGTTGTCTGTAAAGTCGGTTTACTGACGATAGTTGAACGTGACAACGTCATAAGAAAATACTGATGGAATGGTTTCATTTTTCAAAAGAAAATTTTTATTTTGTTTGTTTGATAGATATTTTGTATGGATATAGAGAAGGAGGTAAATGGAAATCACAATTGAATTGATCAAGTTACATTTATTTGTACGCATAAATACAATTATGTCAATTTTTTTTTATTTTTTTTTACAATGTACATATTTTTTGCAAGTATGAATGTGCTTTGAGCAATTGTTTTACAACTTTTATTTTTTCATAAAATTCTTCGTTCAGAAAATCATTTTAAATTTACAAAATACTTGAATAAAATGTATTGTTTAAATTTCTACTCGACTGTTAAAATTTAATTTTTGATTTTATTATTTTATAACAATAAATTTTGTATTGACATTATTTCTTTCAGCAAGTGAACTGAATAAAAGTTGTTGTTCAATTAGTTACTTAATTATTTTTGCAAATTTAATTGTAATTTGTTGTAAAAAAGTAATAATTTTGAATAATTTATTATAAGAATAAACTGTGATTAAATTATTGTTCATAAATCTTAAATTTAAAATTAAAAATTTGGAAACACCATTAAAATGTTTGTAACTCTAGCTTTTAAAAAGCCCGCCTCAATGTGTTTGATATAGGAGAAAATTGTTCCCTTTGACGGCTGGCTGGTCCAACCTGTCATTTCAGACACGTTGTTATGATATGTGGAAGATTTAACATTTATGTTTTAATTTTTTGAAATCATAGCTACGCTCGATAATTATTTCGATCGAATAGTAAAGCAATTGATTTTTACTCATCGTGAAATAGTTTTGTTAACTTATTGTTATAGTTTTGTCAATTATAGCATAACCTACAATCGCTGCACTAGCGGACCGATGCTATTTATTTTAATGATGAAAGCACGAATATTCGACAATATATCACTGAACATATATTTAATATCGAAAGAATCATTACCTTTATCGCCGCAATTATCGTTGCTATAAACAATTGACACCACATGCACTTTTCACTGCACTTCATACTTGACGAAAACATGTACATGTATTATTGTATAGCAGCTGTCCACGCGGACGCATCGCTCATGGCCTCTGCACACTGCGCGCGATGGGCGACAAGCGATGAGCGATATCCAATGAGAACTCGAGTATGACGGAAATGCTCTATGAGAGTGACGTTGCCATTGGATATCGTTCATCGCTCGTCGCTCGTCGCTCGCAGTGTGCAGAGGCCATCACTCAAGTAGGAGAGAGACAGATGTCGAACGCTGCCGAACGCTGCCGAACGCGGAGGCCGATTGTGCCTCTTTGTCGCTCGTTCCGCGCTCTCGCTTACACTTCAAGCCTTAAGGCCTGCATAGACTACGACACTTATTGCGACACAAATGTCTGACACTAATGTCCGTTCTGTTCACACATAAGACGGTTTCGGTGTCCCAGAAAGTGTCTGTACTGTGATGTCGCTACACAAGTGTCTCAGGTGTTCACACACAAAACTACTGACACAGCTGCAGTACCCGCTCGGACGCCATGGAGAAACGCCGTGCGGCGGCAGCCGTAATTTCGTGCGCTGTTATTAAGGGGCTATACCAGTGCGACACTTTAAAAAGATCGATTTTTTTGCCTTTTTCGGCAGTTTATTCTTTCAAGAATATCATTATCATTTAAATTATATATGTCAATATCATTTTATCTTGCAAAAATCGATAGCTAAATCTCTAAACGCATTTTTCTCAAAATGAGATTTTTCAAATATGCTGACAGTGTAACTCAAAGAGATCCGATTGACTTGAAATTTGAACTGAGTACTCTTGAATATATTTACTCTACAATGACGTAGGATATTTTTGATTGGATGAAAATTGACGATTTGGCATTGAAAAAAACGACCATTTTATAGGCAAGAAAAGAGACTTTTTTCATAACTACGTTATTTTGTTAGATATTGATATTTTTCAAAAATCCTACGTCATTGTACAGGAAATACCTTCTAGTTTAACGACATTTTTTTCCTTTTTCGGTTTCAGCTATTCAATCAGCCGGAATCATGTCAGCAGTGGAGGAACTTTTTTTTGCGCCTGCGAAGGCAGCGCATTAGTCACTTGGATCTCAATATTTACCTATGAAAAAATTATTTAATATAGGTCAAATATATTTTTAATTTTCCAAAAGATTTAATTGAGTACTTTTCGTCCAAAAAGTCCTGAAAATCACCCAAATTTCCAGCGTTCACACTGGTATAGCCCCTTAAGCTGTATTCTTAAATTATGAATTTTTCTGCCAACTTTAGCCGATATTGTGCCAAACTGTTCTGCCAAGCATTGAAGTGCTGCCTGTTTTTTTACTCTATTTTTTATAATCAGCACAACATATTTGCCAAAGTTCAGGCAGTCCTTCCACAAAAAATATCAAATTTTTAATGCTCTTCTTGCTCCACGTAATGGCCATTTTGATTTAACGCGGATCGCGAGTGTCTGGATAATTTCGCGCCGGTTCGAAAACTTGGACACTGCCGCAGACACTCCGACACAACCTGTTCACACGGCGCTCGACGCGACACCGAGCGAGATGTCGCAATAAATGTCCCGAGATCAGACAGTGGTGTTCACACACAGACACTCGATGTATACATTGAGTGTATACACCAAAGTGTCGTAGTGTAAACCTACCTTTAGATGGAACGCCTCAGAGCGAGGTAACGGCGATGAGTCATGCTTTTTCGTGCGTGCAGCCGGCTCCATCGAATTATAAGACGTTATCACGTCAAAAAAATAGAGTTCAAATTTGGGCCGCCCTAATGGTCACCTCTAAAATGCATATTTGCAACATTTCAGAGCTCTAAGTAGTCAGGAAGTGGGTGAAATTTCGATTGTCCGTTTTGCATCTCACAGAAAGTCGTTTTTCTTTTTTTAAGTTTAATCAATGTCACCTCTTAGATGCATGTTTGCAAAATTTCAGAACTCCAAGTAGTCAGGAAGTTTTTAAAATATCGATTTTTCGTTTTCCATCTCACACAAAGTCAAGTTAAGGAGATTGGAGCGTTAGCCACAATCCAAGCTTAAAGTTAATTTAAAAAAACACATTTTATTGTTTACACCATACTGAGTGTTTACGAATTTTTTGAACTTTTTCCACCACCAATCACCCGAGATAAAAAATAGTTTAATGTATGTATTTTAACGTGCGGTTAGATGGGCAAGACTTTCACACTAAAGGTTATGTAATTTTTATTGTTATTTAGCACCAAGGTAAACCATTTCTAACAACGGATTAACGCAAACTGAACTTTAGTGAACATTTAGAAAGAAAAACATCCTCATCTCGCCCATCGTAAACCATGAGCCAATAATCTCGTGACGTAAATATGAATAGGCATAATGATGAATTACTCAAAATTTCATTGTGAATTGTATAAAACATTCGTTGTGTAGTTTTTTTCATAATAATCATCGATAATATTATGCTTTTTGAAGTTCGTAGTAACACAAAAGTTTTTCTATTTTACGTAATAAAAATGTTAAAATGCATAATTTTTTCCCTTTAACTATGTATTTAAAAAAAATAGCATATATCGAATAAATCTGTACCTCGTATGCATTTTTTGAGGTTCATTGAAACAAAAAAATGAATAAACCGTCATTTGACTCAACTGAATCGCTCCAACCTCCTTAACACAAAATCTTGTGAAATGTCGCGCTTTACGAGCATTAGCGCCAAGCTTCTGAATTACCCCGAATAATGAATTTTCAAAATAATCTTGGGTTTTTCCCCAACCCGATTATCTGAAATCGTAGCCAGTAAATCCATTTTGAAATTCATTATTCAATGGCTCGCCTGATGTCTCTCTCGACAAGCGAGTCCAGTGGCCGAATCAAAGTATTTGCCGGCACCCTATCCAACTTGGCGAATGGTCGGAAAGCTTGCCGTGCGCGGGAAGCGATCGATTTCCCGCGGGTGGCAACGGATAAAGAGGATTTTTCTTATCAGTGGCCGCAACGGCAGAGATACCCGCAAAACGCAAGCTAAACAAGTTTCCCCGTTGATCGTCCGTAGTTAATTGCGCCTGCGATACGCTGTCGCGCGGTTTTTGCATAATCGACGCGAGCTTCCTTTCTTTTTTTCATCGTTTTATTTCCATTTCTTTTTTTTTTCTTCGCGTCCGTCGATTCGCGTCGTATTGGTCGGCGGGGGCTTCCATGCGGGATTTTCGTCATCCGCAACGGAGTGTCGGTGCAGACCGCGGGCCTAACTAAGAGATACCCATACGCGAGCGGTGAAGGCGTTTTATCTGCACATAGCTACATGTGCACATATCCGTATTGCGTGTATATGCGACTACAAACGGGGCCGGTCGGCCTCAACCAGAGCCAGGACAGCTCTAGTGTCTGCTTGTCCGCGTCGATCGCAACGTCATACCGCGTTATGATTGAAAAAAGGCAACGTTATCACCCACGTACGTTTCCATAGTACTCGAGGAATCGGCCCGCGGACGTCAAATTACGCTTACTCATCGTATCTTCGTATTGACGAGAAAAATTCTCCATTCGAACTAAAAAACGAAGAAAAAAAAGCGCGATACAAAGATGCTGGACATTATTGAGAGCGTTCTCGGTCTACCGAAAGTCTACTACGGTGCTCTACTTGGAGTTGGATTTTGCGCCTATTATCTCTGCGAAGTCGTTAAAGTAAGTATCGAACGAAAAATCATAATAACGATGATAATAATAGGGAGAGTAGTCGAAATAGTAAACTGATAATCATACTAATCATAGGTACTACTAATAATAGTACTGATAATAAGTACTACTAATAATAGCACTATTAGTAGTAGTACTTATTATTAGTACTATTATTAGCCGTACTTATTATAAGTACCTATTATTAGTACTATTATCAGTATAATTATCAGTTTACTATTTCCACTACTATTTACTACTATTTACTACTACTACTATTTAATATTTCGTTTACTATTTTGACTATTAGCAATAATAATAATAATAATAATAATAATAATCGAGTTTTATTTGCACAACTTGCTGCACAAGTTTTTGACCAAAAACATTTCGACTATTAGTATAATAAGTACTACCAATAATAGTACTAATCATGGTATACTAATGGTGATCAAATCTTACCCCTTAGTTGCCACTGTAGGGTTCGAAACACCCCCACCACTTTTTTTTCTTATGCAAGAATGCATCGATGTGTATTCCACAGAAGTGTGGCGAGTAAGGGTTAATAGTGGGCCAAATAGCACCTAATGGTAATTTCAATCTTAATAAAACAATACCGAATCAATAAAAACCGCAGTAAAAGAAAATAAAGTAAATAGTAATCATAATAATAATTGTAGTACAATGGTAATGTCAATAACAGTGCTAATAATACATTCTATAGTACTATATATAAGACGTACATAAAGCTCAGAACAGGTATAGCGAGTGCATTTTTAGTAACACTTCTTTAATGTCTTTGATATGGATTTATCAGCGGGTTTTTTTAACAAAAATGCCAATGCTATACTCCTATGAGATTGCAAGACATTGGAGGACGTCTCGATGCAACGGGAGATAAGAAACATTCGAACGTATAATCGGTTGATCAGACCAATTGAGTACAAATTACTTGACAGTCGATGAACATAGTGTTTCTCAATATGCATCGCTGCGCTCAGTTAGAAAAAGGAAGCCTCCTTACTATGTACTTACGTTATTACTGTACTTCTTACATTGTACTTACGTTATTCAAGCCAAAACGCGGACAGTCGTAGACTCAAGTGTTTCGATGTACTGTCGCGGAAATTATTGGCTATTTTTATTTCAATTATCCGAGACTAATTATCGGGATAATTGTTGTAATAATCGTTTGTTTCAATTAAAGTATCAGCCGTGTACGTGGCGAATCATTGTGTCGTCGTTTGTGCAGTAATTAAAGTTGAACGACAGAGACTTTGGAATTTGGACGAGTTCAGAATCGAACTTCGAAGCCCCTGTGCTTCTTGCCAACGAGGCAATTGCAAATTTTACGGCACATGAACGAAATATACACACGCTTGGGAAGTGACCCTTTAACTAAGGTTTGCCTCTCGTAACCCACGAATCCACGCGACTCCGGTATTCGAACGAGGCGTTCGGAATAAAAAAAAAAGTTTCAGCGATTCCAATTCTCTACGATAATCGTTTTCAATTGGTTGCTCATTGGAACAATATTATTTTCATTCGGCACACAATTATTCGTTACGACTCGCTGTCGGTTCAATTGACGGTTGCATTTGATCGCATTCGTTAAAGGAGGAGATACCTTCAGGCGAGGAAAATATGGCCGGTTTTTATAATTTTTTTTAAAAGGAATGATTTCTTCACCATTTTTTAGACTTAGGGTATGTTTTATTACCACTTTTGGCTGTTACATGGTGTTTTTTCATTTTCATTAATCTTCAAAATTGACGGAGGTATGGCACGGTCTTCTAAACGGGTTACGGCGGATGTTGTCAGACGGCGTGACACGTAGCGTCCGCAGGATTGATCCGAAAAAAATCAAACGAAGATTTTTCTTTCATTAACACTCATACGCAGAATATGAACCAAAAAAAGTGGGTAATGTTGGAAATCGATGAAACGGTACGCTTTGAAACAAAAAGATAGAATTTTTCGAAAAAAATGGCGACATTATGCAATAAAAAAAGACTCGTTTTTTATTGACAAGAATATTTAAGGTCATGTTTCAGACAATAAGGTTAGAAAGATTCGCACCAAATTTCATTAGAATCGGTCGATTAGTTTTTTAGTTGTGCGTCACGCCAGTTTTTAAAATGTAGTTTAGAAGACCGTGCCATACCTACGCCATTTTTAAAGATTAATAAATTTAAAAAATACCGTGTGATAGCCAAAAGTGGTAATAAACTTACCCTAAGTCTCAAAAGTGGTAAAGAAATCTTTCCTTTTAATAAAAATCATGAAAATCAGCCATTTTTTTCCTCGCCTATAGGCATTTCCCCTTAATTTCATCGTTGGCCATAATAGACGAATATATTATGCAAGCTTGCGAAATCAATAAATCAATCTACATCGAATTATCCGATTATTTATAGAAAGACAAAAAACTTGACAGTCGTAAACGTTGGGGCTTAGGTGAAAAGTGACCTTACCGACGAAGATTTTTAGCAGTTGCCCTGTGCCCCGCGACGGAGTAGGCAAAGTAGTAAGAGGAGTGCGAAAATGCAAAGATAGGCAATTTGGCAATTTTGTACAAACTGTGCCATTTGGAAATGGGCGATAAAAATCTGATAAATTAAAAATTAAAAATACCAACAAACGAAACAGTACTTCTATTAGTATTAGATAATCATACGATCAGAATAATTATCGCCATGACGTATTTCTTGTCGAACAATGCGGCCCGTTGTAAAATGCAGTGGAATAAGGATGCGACCTCAGCCTTGTGTACATTCAAATTACCGCGTTGCTTTGAAAATTCATTACTGAATTGAGTGGCAAGATGACAGGATCGACAACGTGTAGATAAAAATTGGCCATAGTCATTCATATGAATTTGACCTTAAAGGTACATCGCTTCCTCGGTTAACGAAGGCCATCCAGCTCGGCCGGGCTGACTGACTGAGTAATTGCTGATAGGAGTGTAAATCCGCCAGTGTGTCCCCTTATGTATGTATCGCAAAGAATTGCATGCACACGATAGGCAGGTGACGAGCCGTTTAGTTATCCATGGAGCCCAGATAGACAATTGACCCAAACAGCCCGTTAGTTTTAATTTACGTAAACGTCACGGAAGCCCAGGCTCATCTCGACAATTCCCAATTGACATATGGCTCGTCGATATCGTGTTCATGCAAACACAAGAGGGAAAATACCACGCGAACTTTTTACTTCTTCGATACTGCTGGCATCCTTCTGGACCAATCAGCTTCCCCGAATAATTGAAATTAAATCAGAAACAGCGTAATGTGCTGTCTTTAGAAAAAACAAAAAACTAGTAATCCACCTAGTGAAATCGAAAAGAATCGGTACAAATTTGCAAAGCTTATTTTAGTATCACGCGATTATTGGCAAGACGAATATTTTGTTTTATAAGAAAATTATAAAATGTAAAAAAAAGTATAAATGTAAAAGAATGTTAACCTATAAGGGAACATTTTTGCTTGAGAATTTTTAAAAATCATTGAAGATAAATGAAGAATTGCATATCAGATGTTAAAGAACCGACAGTTGTGGAAGCCCAGTTGGCGTGCGACCGCAATGATCTTCCATTTCAAGCAGCGTTGGCCCGGGCCAATACTTGGATGGGTGACCGCTTGGCCCTGGCTTGCGCGCCCATTGGACAAGGGCACGCGATTTTACCGAGCTTCCGGTAACATTATGGAAACTGAAATGAAATCACTTCGTATCGACGCGGGTTTTCGACAGTTTCCTTGTGCCCCTGTGGAAATGCGATACAGTAGTGCATTGGGAGAAACTAGTTGTGGGCAACACTCGCCCACAGAGTGTAAATTATCCAACCAGTTGTGGGAAACATCGGCCCACAGAGAGTAAATGATCAAACCCGCTGTGGGCAACATCCGCCCACAGAGTGTAAATGACTCAACCAGTTGTGGGCAACATCCGCCCACAGAGTTTAAGTTACCCAACAAGTTGTGAGCAGCATCGGCCCACAGAGTGTAAATTACCCAATTAGTTGTGGGCAACACAGAAATATAATCGCTTCGTATCGATGCGGGTTTTCGACAGTTTCCCTGCGCCCTCGTGGAAATGCGAGGTAGTACTGCATTGGGAGAAACAAGTTGTGGGCAACACTCGCCTACAGATTGTGAATTACCCAACCAATTGTGGGCAACACCCGCCCACAGAGTGTAAGATACCCAACCAGTTGTGGGCAACATCGGCCCACAGAGAGTAAATGACCCAACCCGTTGTGGGCAACATCCGCCCACAGAGTGTAAATTACTCAACCAGTTGTGGACAACACCCGCGCACAGAGTTTAGGTTACCCAACAAGTTGTGGGCAGCATCGGCCCACAGAGTGTAAGTTACCCAAGTAGTTGTGGGCAACACAGAAATATAATCGCTTCGTATCGATGCGGGTTTTCGACCGTTTCCCTGCGCCTTCGTGGAAATGCGAGGTAGTACTGCATTGAGAGAAACAAGTTGTGGGCAACACTCGCCCACAAAGTGTGAATTACCCAACCAGTTGTGGGCAACACCCGCCCACAGACTGTAAATTACCCAACCAGTTGTGGGCAACATCGGCCCACAGCGAGTAAATGACCCAACCCGTGGTGGGCAACATCCGCCGCCAGAGTGTAAATGATCCAACCACTTGTGGGCAACATCCGCCCACAGAGTGGAAGTTACCCAACCATTTGTGGGCAACATCCGCCGCCAGAGTGTAAATGAACCAACCACTTGTGGGCAACATCCGCCCACAGAGTGAAAGTTACCCAACCATTTGTGGGCAACATCCGCCGCCAGAGTGTAAATGACCCAACCACTTGTGTGCAAAATCCGCCGCCAGAGTGTGAATTACCCAATCAGTTGTGGGCAACATCCGCCCGCAGAGTGTAAGTTACCCAACCAGTTGTGGGCAACATCCGCCCACAGAGTGTAAATGACCCACACCCACAGAGTGTGAATTACCCAAACAGTTGTGGGCAACACTCACCCACAGAGTGTTGCCCACAACTGATCTCCTAACGCACTACTCTATCGCAGATAGTTGCCCACTATCTAAAGAATTGGGAATGATGAAGTGACCAATTACTAACACATTCATAGTTATTAACAACTTAGCGTCTATTTTTTTACTTACCACAAGTTTTCAACAAGTATTTACCACATTCCATTGCTTTCTTATAGTTTCGACATAAATTGAGATATTTTCCACAGTTTCCCTGTACCCTCGTATAACTGCGATACAGTAGTGCGTTAGAAAAGTATAAGTGTGGGCAACACTCTGGGCTGCATCTCAGGTACTGGGAACGGTGACGTGCTAGTGTGGGCTCAACATGAAAGGGATGGGACCGTGAAAACGCACACAGGCACACGAAGTAACATTGAAAATTAATAATTAAGAAATATCATACGTTGGTGATTAATGAATTTGAAGTGTATTGTCTCTCTGTTGTCAGGCACCTCTGCTGGTATGCGCCGAGGGTCCATTCCGTTCATTCTTACTGGACAATGTCGACATTGTTAAGAGCAAATATTGGCCGACTCTCTGGTGTTTTGAGTCCCGTGCTCAAACAGTTTTGGCAAGCCTGCTGCGCTCCCGGATCTTGCCGCGTGTACAGTACCGAAGGTTCGTTATACGAGCTCATTCATCATTGACTAAAACACGTCTTCGGGAGTCGAGTCAAGCCGGATAAAACGTACTCGTGCGGAACGAAATAACATTGCCCTTGAAAACGTGATCTTGTGTCTCAAGAAACTTCGTCACATGGAATATCGATTTCTTATGCGATCGACGTTTTTTGTTTCGATTTTCCTTTTTTTCGTGTACGTTGAAGGAATATTCAACAAAATTCGTTGGAGACGTGTACGAAATCTGTATACAGTAACGATGAAAAACATTTCAGTTGAGTCCATTTTTTTAAGAGTTAATAAAAAGTACCATTTGTTCGAGGAATGTTGGGTGAAGGAAGGCTGACAGCGTGTATACATTTGATAGATTGTTAGTAAATTATTTTATAAGATTAAAGTGCCAAGTCGAAGTTACCAAGATCAATCATGTAAGACGTACAAGAGACGAATCAATTTGAGGGGTCAGGCCTGAAAATCTGGGTTATTTAGAGAAATTAATTTTGAAGGCATAAGTAAGATTATTGCAAAATCGTTTGGTTTTTTATTTGTATGTACATTAACAAACTTGTGTACGAAGTTTCATTTAAAAGAGTTAATAATTGCAGAAGTTATAAGCAATCTCGTGAAGTATCTTTGAAACCGAGGGGCTCAACGGTGTACTTGATTTTGGCCACCCGGTTGATCAGAAACAAAAAACCCATTTTTTTGTTAAAATATATAACATGGGCTAGGACTTGACCGAGCGTTTTATTATTATCGTGTTTCAATCATGAAAAAAAAAAATGTTTGAATTTTCTTTTCGATTTGTCGAACAAAAAAGAACATCATTATTGTTAATAACTAATGAAAAATAAAGTTAAGAAGAAAAACGTCGGTCGAGTCTAAAGTACTATTACATTTAATAAGTGGACCAAATTTCTAGTCAATACGTTCATTAGATGTCGAGAAATCGTGTACACCGTTTTGGAAATCATCGTTTCGAGAAAAACGCATTTAAAGTTTGACTAGCAGTTCTATCATTTTAATTGTAAATTCAGTCTGCGATTTCTGCATCATATGTTGGACCTTCCTCTTCAATTTGAGTAACCTAACCCCTTAATTATTATTAGATTTCCGATTCTCATAAATCAATGTCGTTCTTTGAACCCCGAAATGAGTTTTCTCAGGCGAGATCCAAGATCCTCTAGCAAGATCATCAGGCTCGATTTCCAAATTAAAAGTTTCACATGTACACCACTTTCCTGTGTAACGATATAGGATGTGGTTTTGAAAAAACAAGTTGTCTAAAATGCAGTCTGATCGAAGAACCGTGGGAAACATGAATTTTGAAAAATGTACCATTTCTTGAACACAAGTGTACTGCCGAAAGAGACTAGAGGACTGCTATCACGTGTTTCCCATTTAACTCGACATGGACAAATTCGAAAACGCAGGGAGATACTGAGTCTTAAAGACGGAGGCGAGGTAGCCTTGGACTGGGCAGATCAGCACTCGTCGCAAACATCACCGATCGTAATAATATTACCTGGACTGACGGGAGCCAGCGGAGCAGAATACATCAAGTGCCTGGTATGGGCGGCCAAAAAAATCGGCCTGAGATGCGTCATATTCAACAATCGAGGCCTCGGAGGTGTCAGACTGAAGGTAAAAAAATCTGATCGCTGCGCATTAACAGTTCCTCGGAGATGGCAGGCTAATAGTAAAAAAAATTGATAACCTGTTCATTAAAAAAAGGCCTCGGAGGTGTCAGGCTAAAAATAAATAAAAAACTGGTCCCCTACGCGTTTAAGGCGGGATATACATTTACAACGATCAAATAAACGATTTTTTTTTTTTTCTTTAAACGATAGAACTATATATGTAGAATATTTTCCTAAAGTTTCAAAGCGAAATTCGAAAAACTTCAAACGTCACAGCCCGTCAACGCTGTGCCTCACCGCTCGGATTCGGAGCGGGCGTGAACTTCAAAAACGTTTTTCTCAAAACTGCATTATCGAAATTGGCGTGCAGGATTACTCAAAAACTATTAAGCCCACTGAGTTGAAACTTGGTAGAAATATTGATAGTATTGGTACCTTCTACTTGACGAAAATTGTTTTGGAAAAATTGGAAGAAAAACTACTTTTTTAATCCACATTTTACAGAAATGTTGCGTGAAATGTTGATTTTTTTTTGTAAATGCGTGCCATTTTTTTCAAATTTGCGTTTTCTTCATTTTAATTACCGTCACATAGAAAGTATACATGTTCTAACTGAAAAAATGTTTGAACTCTTTTGCAAATCAAAGTCTACGGGAAGCTAGACTGCACGCCGAGTCGCAACTCCCGCGGCGATCTTGCTGTAACACTCTGCCATAACTCCGCCATTTTGATGATGAATTAATTTAAAAAAATTGTTTCGTATACTTAAATATCCTTTTAAAGTATACCTAAAGTTGGATAATTGTGGAATAATTATTTCTTAGTTTAAAAAATCCCTCAATACTGCTTATTTTTTTCCAATCATATTCTGCATTCCCTGTATGGTTTTTTTACTCTTATTCCGATGGCATAGGGTTTTTCGTAGCCTTGAACTTTCTAATAGTTGAAATTCCTCCAAAAATAATCATAGTTTTTGTTTCAATCGTTTCCGCCTATTATGTTGAACTTTGCATCGGTAGACTGCAATACTTGTCTCTTTCATTATGCGCATTTTTTTCAACGCGCTCAGTTTACAAAAATCACTTGAACGATTTTGGGATGTTTCGTAGAGATCTACAACCTAAACCAGCAGCGAAAGATTTTTGCGAAAAACTGCAAAAATTCAAGAGAATCTTCGTCTCGAAGAATTAGAAACGAAATTTCATTATTGAACTTCATCGTTACTTTCTCACGTCCCTTGCTTCACTGACAATCTATTTTAGAGCCATAGATTATGGCATAGAAAAATGGTCGAAAGGATCGAAGAAGAATCATCGAAAGCGTAGAAATTTTATACAGATTTGTTCAACGTCGCTATTCGTAAGAATCCCACTGTACACTTTGAATTTGTCATGACAAATCTAGAACCGATTTTTCTAAGAATGGTTTTTCCCCAACAATAATGAATTCTCCAAATTGATTCTCCTTGACTAGTTAAAGGGTTTTCTTACTTTAGACGCTAAAAAAGGCTATTTTCATGATTTTTTGATAGGTTTATATTATAAATATTGATATTAAAGCTGTTACACTTAATAAATACACTTTCGAAATACATTTAAAAAAAAATTATTTAAGTCACTATTTATAGACGAAAATGGTAGTTAAAAAATGTCCTAAAAAATTGTATGTCTGCGCTGTTGATGAAATCTCGGAGATGGATCATCCGAAACAAAAAAATCAAACGGTTTCAGATTCAGTATGTTAATGGCTATAGCGGATATTATACGATTTTTTATACATGCAAAAATAACAAAATAGCGGACATTTTTCGAAAAAAAGAAAACGTTTTTTTACCGTTTTGGCCAAAAAAATAGTAAATATCAAAATTTTAAATTTTAAATCTGTCCATATTTATATCTGAAATATGGTATTCAGTATTTCATAAATAAATTTGCATCATAAAATTCACGTATCGAATATATGAACTGATACATAAAATCGTACGCTGAGCTGGAATACCAATTTATCAATAGATTCTGGAATGGTCCTAAAAACAAAAAAGTTCGACATTCCTAGACGCACAGTTCCTACATTTCCCATTTGTCCGATTCGGTAGCATCATCGAATGATCCTACTGAGCACGTTTCAAGCTTCAAACACATTCGGTTCTCGATTGACCAAAGTTCTAAATTTTCAATTCTGCTAAAATCAAAATCACACATATTTTAAATAAAAATATCTCGTTCAAATTTCATTTTGTTGAGGTAAATTAATTTTTACCGGTATTTCAATTTTAGTATCTTTGGGCCGTGCACGAAGAACATCAAACTCCATTGGAGTAGAGCTACTTACGAAAGGAGAAATCGTAACGCTGTGTCCATTTTCATGCGAGTTGACAATTGGAAATGATTATTTTTTATAAAGATGTTCTACTCCTACGAGGGCCCAATATAAGATGCGGTTTTCAAAATTCATTTTCTGTTCCTTATTTTTCGGCTTAAGGTACTCCTTTCGCGGAGGCCCGTATTTTGTGAGGGCATGAGGGGGGCCCTGCTGAGTCATTGGTAAATTACAGTGGCGCTTAAGAAAAATAAGTCACGATTTATTATTATACCCAACGATGAACAGGAATAAAAAAAATTCGCGCAAATCAGAAATTTCTATTTTAGAACAAATTGTATATGATTATATATAATTTATTACAAATTATAAATTAGATATTTCTTTCGGAAAAATAGCGGATACGAAAAATCTTCTGCTAGTCACATTTTTATGATTTTTATCATCAATATTTTCTTGAAACATTCTTTGACCCTCTGTTTTTAGTGTCGTTACGGAATATTGAGAGAGCAGTTTTTATCAGGCGCCTAGAATTATTCAAGGAGGTTGACGCAGTCCAGTTGAATTAAATGGCGGTTTACGATTTTTTTAAATGAACCTAAAAAAAATGCTTACGAGGTATAAATTTATTCTGTAGATGCTAATTTTTCATAAAATATATCATTAACGGGCAAGTTTTAATATTTTAATATTTTTATTGCGTAAAGAAGAAAAAATGTTGTATTACTACCAACTTGAAAAAGTATAACATTATCGATGATTATTATGAAAAAACTGCATCCGCGAATGTTTTATACAACTCAGCATGAAATTTCATGTCATTTATTATGCCTATCTAAATTTATGTCACGGAATTATTTATTATAACCATTAATTAATATTAAGTGTTGCCGAAGTGCGGTAACTTCGCGGACATTGAGGTTGGCAGCAATGCTCTTCATTCGCCAACCACGATCCGTAAGCTTTCATCAAACCTTGATGGTTCAATCTTGACTGTATATGGCTTACAACAGGCAATTAGGGTTTTTTTCCAAATATTGACAAAGATTTAGTTTTCGCTAATCCCTTGTTAAAAACAGTTTATCTTGATGCTAAATAGCTAATAAATTACATCATCCGTAGCATGAACGTCTTGTCCATCTAACCGGACGTAAAGTCACATACATTAAACTATTTTTTATCTCTGGTGTCGTTTAGTGACAAAAAATCACAAATTCGCAGTATAGTCTCGACAATAACATATATTTTTTTCGAATTCAATCTCGGATTGTGGCTAACGTACCAACCCCCTTAGTATATAAAATATTCGATGGAAATATGCCCAGCCCGTCATCTCCATAAAGTTCATTAAAGGATCGGTAATTTTTAACAAACGTTTTAACTTTTAACTTTTCGTTAAAGTTAGAGTATTTCACCAGTATAGGATGCATTTTTACTTCATTATAAACGAAAATCACTTAAGGGGTTAGGCCACTCTAGAGGCCAAAAAATAGGCTTTTTGGGGACTTTTTTCAGATAAACTACATAATAAATCGAGATTACAAAAAAGGGTGTTTATCATATATACCGATTCACTTAAAATGTTGAATATATCTTGAAAAATCCATTATCTAATTTTTCCATACATAGCAAATTTTTGACTTTCAAAAAAATTTGCCTAAAAAATCGTCAGATAATTGTTAATAACAAACGAATTATGCAATATAAAAAAATCCTACGTACTTCCATAGACAATGTATTTTTCAAGATATATTCAACGTTTCAAGTGAATCGGTTGAAAATTGTCTGAGTTATGTTTCCAGCCAACTTAAAAAATACCGTTTTGAGATAAACGCTGCACAGCTGCCATTTTGAAATTAATCGCTTCAAAACAATTATTGTATACTGTCACTGATATGTATGATAAACACCCTTTTTTGTAATCTCGATTTATTTTGTAGTTTTTCTGAAAATTAAATCCCCAAAAAGCCCATTTTTTCAGCCTCTAGAGTGGCCTAACCCCTTAATTATTAAATATTAGGTGTACAAATAAGTTTTAGGACAGTTTTCAAAAAATTCAAGATTTATTAAAAAAGAAGTAAAACACAGTTATTCATCGAAGTAATCTCCATCGCACTGAATAACCTTCAGCCATCTCTCAGGTAACTCGCGGATGCCTTTCGCAAAGAAACTTTCGTCTTGCGAGGTGAGAAATTTAGCGACCCATTTTTCCACTTCTTCAAATGTTTTGAATCGCACGTCAGACAAATCGTTCTGCATTTTCCGGAATAAATGATAATCGGATGGGGCTAAGTCTGGTGAATACGCCGGGTGTGGTACAGCTTCCCATCCAAGCGCTAGTAACGTATCCTTGACCGGTTTACCCACATGAGGCCGCGCGTTTTCATGGAGCAGTTTTACTGGACGTTTTCCTTTACCAGAAAATGGACGTTTCTTCTCAATTTCTTGATTCACTTGCATCAATTGATGACAGTAGCGATCGGTAGTAACTGTTTGACCAGGTTTGAGAAGTTCATAATACAGTACGCTTTTCATATCCCACCATATGCACAGCATGACTTTGTTACAATGAACATTGCGCTTTGGCGTGGATGTTGTCGGCTCGCCAGGGTCAACCCAATGATATTTGCGTTTCGGATTATCAAAATAAATCCACTTTTCATCGCCGGTCACAATTTTCCACAAGAAAGACTTTCTATGTTGCTTGTTGTAAAGACTCACACAAATGTTAAGACGGCTGTTTTTATTTTCTTGAGTCAGAAAGTGTGGTACCCACTTTGTTCCTTTTCAAATCTTACCCATTGCTTTTAAACGATAAGAAACAGTTTGTTGAGTTACTCCAAGCTGTTCCGAAAGTTGTTTCTCCGTCTGACAAGAGTTTTCATCCAGCAACGCTTGCAGTTCCTGATCGTCCACCTTTACAGGAGGCCCCGTGCGTTCACGGTCACTAACGTCGAAATCACCTTCTTTGAATCGCTTATACCAATACTCACATGTACTTTTAGATACAATGTTGTCTCTAAGAACAGAACATATCGATTCACACGCTTTCCTAACACTTTTTCCTTGATGGAATTCATAGCGAATGCAGTGTCTAATAAATAGCTTATCGGTCTGCATGTTTAATTTACAGAATTTATAGGTTATGTTTATGACTCCTTTACGTCTCGATACTACATATCAAGCGCCATCTATGATAAGTGAGCGGGACCTTTGAATTAATTTAGAATAGCTGTTATGATACAAAATCGAAGTGTCCTAAAACTTATTTGTACACCTAATACTTGGGTTCGTGAAAAGAATACCTTAATTGAACGGAGATCGGTATTTCCAATCTCGATCTTTTCGCATTCGATATAGTGCGTGACTCACCGTTTAACTCAACGAAACACATTCCTTTTACTATAACAATCTGGATATCCCACTTCGTTGATGTCGTAGACCAGATGAGCGAGCAAAGGTTACGAAATAAGTACGTAAGGATTGATTGCTGAAAACTCGTTAAGAATAAATCGTATGTTGAACCAGACGCCGAGAACCTACTGTGCCGCGAACTGCGAGGATTTGTCCGAAGTCGTGGAGCACGTGAGGAAACTTTATCCTGACGTTCCTCTCGGAGCAACCGGAATCTCCATGGGAGGGTAATCCTCTGCGCATATACATAACAATCAATCACTGTCTAACTTTTTTTTCTCTCTCATCTCTTGTCTTAAACCGAGTGAATGTTTTTTTTTCTTTGCTTGACGCTTTTTTCTTATTTTCATTACGCAGACTGATCCTAGGCAATTATCTGGCCCAAGAAGGCAAGGCGGCTGTGGACAAGCTCAAAGCGGCTCTCATTATTTCCGTACCGTGGAACGTTTTCGAAGCAACGAAGAGTATCGAAAAGCCCTACTTGAATTTAATGCTCAACAGACATCTGGTGGGCAATCTCTGTAGGAACGTTGAATCTTATCATTACTCGACCGAAAGTGGGCTCTTCGACGTAGATATACGCAACGTCCTCAAGGTAACGTTTCCATTGTGACTTTAAGGGGTTACTTGGGTTTCGAAGCCAAAAAAAGGATATTTTATCTATTAAAAAAAAATATAATATTTAAATTATTTTATACAAAATGGTAAGCACATAAAAGAGCAACATTTCAACAATATTTTTTTAACAATTCGTGCAAAAATTTCCGCAATTCAACCGGTGGGATCTGGTTTCCGGAGACCCCTTAAAAAAGTGACCTCGTGGTGGTCAGAATAACTCATGATAGCTTTATCTGAAATTAAAAAGCCATTTTTTTCTGTTAGTAGATAAGTATAGCTCGTGATTAAAGGAAGAATTTTTAAAAAAATTTAAGTTTGAATTTTTGGCAGAGTTGTATGCAAAATAGTTGGATTTTTGGTACAATTTACACCACGTATAGTCTTGTAAAATTGATTGTAATAATTTAAAAAAAACCTTCGTCCAATCACTAGTCAATGATATTTTGAAGAATTGTGCAAAATTTCACTATGATTGGTGCATTAGTTTTTGAGAAATCGTGTCCACCGACTTCAAAAATAGTAAAATGCGATTACCGGCGTCACTCCCGGCCGGTCTTTCCCAACGGGGAAAATTTCGAAAGGCTTTCTCTCTCCTAGACTTTTACTCCGATTGACTTAAGGGGTTAGGCCACATTAATGGGTATAAAATCATGTGCGAATTTAACAATTTTATTCGTATGAGAAAGTCATTCACTCATAAAATTAATTACACATCTATTTAGTATGAATATCAAACTGTTAGAATTTTTTTTTCGATCTACAAAATGGCCCACTATCAATATTTTCTTTTGTTATCTTTTTTTT
Organism: Ophion obscuratus; assembly: GCA_964007375.1. Classification (NCBI taxonomy): domain Eukaryota; kingdom Metazoa; phylum Arthropoda; class Insecta; order Hymenoptera; family Ichneumonidae; genus Ophion; species Ophion obscuratus. Next base: position 24,717,611 of record OZ023320.1, on the reverse strand, counting down.
AGGCGCTCCGTGGCGTGACATTTAGCATCCACAATTTTTTACCTAGAACAGAAAACAAAAATTCTCGTCAACCTACATTAGAATACCTAGAGAAGTACGTACGGAATTTAAAAAATATTGTTTTATTCAAAAGTTGTAGGTATTTGAACTTAAAAAATGAATTTTCAGTGAAAAATTTCGTTATAACTGCTCATAAACTGCTCATAAAATGAAAAGTTTGCGATTAATCAGAAATTCCGTACGTACTTCTCTGCGAGATGCAATTAGGAAGATAACTTTTAAATTTGAAGTAAATCGAGTGAAAATTGTTGAAGTTATTTGTCACGCCAATTGGAAAAAAGCTGTTTCGAGAAGTTTCGAGTAGTCGGCCATTTTGTACAGCGAAAAAAAAATGTCTATTTCCTAACAGCTTGATATTCATAACTAAATAGATGTATAATTAATTTTCTGAGTGAATCACTTTTTCAAACGAAAAAAAATTGTTAAATTCGCACATGATTTTATACCCGTTACTGTAGGCTAACCCCTTAAAACTTTGGCAGAATATTCTAGATATATTGTACTATTAGTTAATACAATTTTTTTATGGTTTTTTTTTAAATTTTCAAACCCACGTAACCCCTTAATTTTACGTTCCGTAATCCCCTTCGAGCACTCTCGGCGGTTGGCGTACTTTTTCTTTATTTCTTTCACGTATTTCGCGCCAGAGTAAAACGGTTCGAGAGTTCGACGCAAATTTCACGGCCAAGCAATTCGGCTACAAGGACGTTGAGGAGTATTATGCAAATGCTACACTCCACGACAAGCTTCATCGGATCGAGGTTCCCCTCCTGTGCCTGAACGCCGCCGATGATCCGTTTCAGCCCCTCGATGGTAAAAAATTACTTTTATCTTTCTTTCTCAAGCCAAAAGCGTCTTTTACGCGAAATGAAGTGCTCAATCGTAGTTGTCCCTTGAATCGTGTTGCCCACATTAGCGGGGCACTCGTACCTCGGAATCCAAAACGAATGTGGTCCATTTTGATTCAGTCAGTGGTGAAAAAATCTTTTTGGTTGTTTTAAAATATTGTGAAACTTTCGCTTGCGTATTGCACCCATGCCAATTGGCCGATCCAACCATTTTCAAAAATGAGAACAATTTTCCAGACAAAGAAAGTTTTTAAAGCTGTTTATCGAGAACGTCTTTGGAAACGTTTTGTTACCGATTGAGCGAATCTCGCCTCACTTTATGGCGATTGCTATCTCTATCGCAACCATGTCTTTCACATCACCTTAGGGGGTTAGGCTTTTGTTAGCCGAAAATGAAGATTATTTTCAAAAATAATAATTTTAAAGGGACAAGTATGATGATTGAAAAATCTTTTAGATATTTATTTGGATGTACACTATCGGCCAAAAGTTTCCGGACACTTCAAATAATTGCAAAACTTTCGAACACTGGATAATTGCAAAATTATATTTGCATAATATAATTTTATACAGAGCTATATAATATCTTCGTACAACAATAAATGAAATGAACGATATTAATCTAACATTATTTGGCAATTATCCAGTGATCGAAAGTTTTGCAATTATCTGAAGTGGCCGAAAAATTTGGCCGGTAGTGTAAATCAACAAAGTTGTGTGCCAAATTTAATTTAAGAAAAAATGAATAATTAAAGAAGTTATGCAAAATCTCGTGAAGGAGCTTTGAACGTGAGGTCCTCAACGGTGTACTTAATTTTGGCCACCCGGTTGATCCGAAGCGAAGAAAACGAGTTTTTTCTTGAAACAGATAATATGGGCTAAGACTTGACCGAGCTTTTTTCTGATATCGTGTTTCAAACATGGCGAAAAAGGTTTAATTTTTGTTTTCGATTTTCCGAGGAAAGACGTCATTATTATTGTTAATAACTAATAGAAAAAAAATGTTAAGAAGAAAAACGTCCGTCAAGACTAAACGACAATAACACTGAATAAGTGTACCAAATTGTAAGTCAATCTGTTCATTAGATATCGAGAAATCGTGTACACCGGTTTTACGAACGTAGTTTCCAGTATGTTGGACCATCCTCTTCATTTTGAGTTTTCTCAAGGGACGAACGATTTTTTGAAATTGTAACAGTACCCTAACTCCTTAAGACAGAGCATCGGAGGCTATCTCAATTTTGTCTCAAACGCGTAAAACGCATTAAGAGGTCTTCTCACTTTAGACGCTAAAAAAGGCTATTTTCATGAATCTTTTGATAGGTTTATATCATTGATATTGATATAAAAGTTGTTACACTTAATGAAAACACTTTCGAAATACATTTTTTAAAAATTATCTATTTAAGTCACTATTTATAGACGAAAATGGTAATTAAAAAAATGTCCTAAGAAGGTCTGCGCCGTTGATGAAATGTCGGAGACGGATCATCCGCAACAAAAAATCGGTTTAGAAAAAACGGTTTAGATTCAGAATATTAATGCCTATAGTGCATATCATACGATTTTTGATATATGCAAAAATAACAAAATGACGGACATTTTTCGAAAAAAAAAACAAAAAAACGTGTTTTTTCACCGTTTTTGGCAAAAAAAAAAGTAAATATCAAAAATTTACAAATCCTTGATATGCGCTATAACAATAGTTGTAAAGAATATGTGGTTAAAATTTCATAAGGATCGGTTCAGTGGTTTCGAAGATTTTATCAACAAGCCGTCGAAAAACATTATTTCGAGAAAAACGCGTTTAAAGTTTGTTTGGGTTCCATAATTACGTAAAAAACAAAAATTTCAATGTATTTCGATAGTGTATTTATTAAGTATAACAACTTTTATATCAATATTCATAATATAAACCAATCAAAAAAATGCATGAAAATAGCCTTTTCATTTAGCGTCTAAAGTGAGAAGACCCCTAGTGGCTGTACCAGTGTGAACGCTGAAAATTTGGCTGATTTTCGGGATTTTTTTGGAAGAAAAGTACTCAATTAAATGTTTCGGAAAATTTATAATATATTTGGCTATATTTGACTTATATTATATAATTTTTTCATATAAAAATATTGAGATCCAAGCGACTTATGCGCTGCCTTCGGAGGCGCCAAAAAAAAAAGTTCCTCCACTGCTGACATGATTCCGGCCGATTGAGTAGCTGAAACCGAAAAAGGAAAAAATGTCGTTAAACTGGAAGGTATTTCCTGTACAATGACGTAGGATTTTCGAAAAATATCAAAATCTAACAAAATAGCGTAGTTATGAAAAAAAAGTCTGTTTTCTTGCCTATAAAATGGTCGTTTTTTTCAATGCCAAATCGTCAATTTTCATCCAATCAAAACATCCTACGTCATTGTAGAGTAAATATATTCAAGAGTACTCAGTTCAAATTTCAAGACAATCGGATAATTGCTCTTTGAGTTACAATGTCAGCAAATTTAAAAAATCTCATTTCGAGAAAAACGCGTTTAAAGATTTAACTATCGATTTTTGCAAGATAAAATCATTAGAGATACGGCCTTGAAATTTTTACAGGATATTCTTGAAATTATAAACTGTCGAAAAAGGCAAAAAAATCGATTTTTTTTAAGGCGTTACCCCCACTTGTAGCGCAAAAAAAAGGCCTTCTTCATGAATTTTTTTAAAGAAAACTACAAAACTTTTTTAATCGATCAATATACCATATTAAAGAACACATCTTGAAGAACTTTCAGTAATTTTTTTATTGAAAAATATTACATTGTTTAGTGGCAAATGGCCGTCAATGAAATAATGTTTTTATATACACGGTTTGCGGTGATCAACATTGCGGCGAAGTGGATCATCTGAAAAAAAAATGCGGATGGATTTAGTCAAATATAAGTATAAACTAGTCTTTAATCGAAGGATTTTAAAAAATATTCATTTTTCACAAAATGGCGGACAGTCAAAGTTAATGGTTCGATTTTAACGAAAAAAACGGCCGTTTTTTGGCTATAAAACGGCCATTTTTTTTCGAAAAAAAAAATCGAACGATTAAAGACTACATTTTTATGTATTAAATAAGCCTGCAAAATTTCAAGAAGATCGGTTCATTAGTGTTCGAGTAATCTTGGTCACCGACTTCAGAAATGCCATTTTGAGAAAAACGCGTTTAAAGTTTCAATTTCCGGTCGTTTACACAATGGATTCTTCTTTTTCAACGCTCATATCTCAGTCAATTTTGTTCGGATCGACTCGAAATTTTCAGGACATATTCTCAGATACTTATACTTCAAAAAAATGCAATAAAAAAAATCGATTTTTTCAAAATCGCAAGTGGGTGTAACCCCTTAAAGATTTAACTATCGATTGTTGCAAGATAAAATGATTCGAGATACGGCCTTGAAATTTTTACAGGATATTCTTAAAATTATAAACTGTCGAAAAAGGCAAAAAAAAAATTGATTTGTTTAAAGTGTCACACTGGCATAGCCCCTTGACATCTTCGTTTTTCCAGCGATACCCTTGAAGGAGATACGGAAATCGAAGCTCGTCGCCGCGGTCGTGACTTGTCGAGGAGGACACATCGGTTTCCTCGAGGGATTCTGGCCCGCGAGGGAGGAGCAATACATGGGAAAGTTTTTCTCGCAGTACTTCGGCGGTGTATTTATCAAAAATTTCGATCCCGTCACATACAAAACGTGATAACAACGAGCCCCGCGATCGACACACGCGCGTTTTAGACCCTTAATCATCCCCAATAATAAACGAGGTTTTTTTTTCGAACAACGGATAAACGACATATTGTGATGGTAGGATTAAGAGCAACTCTCGTGTGCCTTTTTTCATGTCTCAAAGTGTTGTTCGAAATGTTGCTTGGAGAAGTCCCGAGAGAAGCAGTCGTGCGAAAGACAACAGCAAAATCTTTGCCGTTGTATGTAACAATTTCAGTCGTACTCATTGAACCCAACTTTAGAATGAAGCATCGACCAAAGTTCCCTCGCAATTTTCTTACACGGACGATCAAATTTCCCATCAAAGTAACGCACTCGAATGCGTGTAATCGCGCATCTAGAAGGAACAAGTCGAAGCATAGGACTCGAAATGAATCCAGCATGCGAATTATCAGTATTAACCAGATTTTCTTGGACTGCGAGCCCAATCGAAACGAGCTGCGGAGCATTACCAAGTGCACTCTTACATTTTTGTCCTCCGTCGAACGGAAGTATGTGCGCCCCGTTTCTTTTTCAGAATAAAAAACGTATACCGACGAAAGCGTAGGTGTGAAGATATTGATTACCCGTGCTTCTTCACTCGCTCGTAAGCGATTAGCGTATCTGAGAACATACGTTCGTGATAGGCTCTCGTAATTTGGATAAATATTCGGAAGTGGCGCTCCTGCTGGAATCAGGTTTTATCTAGTATCTGGTTCTATCAGGCATCAAACAACCGAAACAAACCCAAACAATGCCAAACCAACACAGACGAACTCAAACAAAAATTAGCCTGATTTTAGCAGGAGCCCCGCTTCCAAATATTTACTACAATTTGTACTTCTTAAGGGGTAAGGCCACAGTGGAATCTTCAAAAATTCGATCTTTTTCGCTAAAACGGTGCTTTATCGTCATAAGAATAAGTTACTGTTCGATTTATAGCACATTTTTTTTTTTTTTTCATCGACTTTGAGCGTACAACGTAAGCCCACATGTCATAATATCACACGACAAAATATTACCGACAAAACATCACGACCATAAAATATCACAATCCGATTATTCTCCCCACGCGAGAGTGGGGTTGTTTGGGTTTGTTTTATCGTGGTGATATTTTGTCGTGTGATCAGGTGACAGGGAACCAAGCCCACCTCTGGCACGGCCATAGAGAAGCTAAAACTTCAAACGCGTTTTTCTCGAAACAGCTTTTTTCCAAGTGGCGTGACAAGTAGCTACAACAATTTTCACTCGATTTGCTTCAAATTTAAAAGTCACGTTCCCAATTGCATTTCGCAGAGAGGTCCGTACGGAATTTCTGATAAATCGAAAACTTTTTATTTTACGAGCAGTTTTATACGAAATTTTTCACTGAAAATTCATTCAAATACCTACAACTTTTGCCCGAGTAAAAATGATTGTATATACTTAGATACAATTATATAAAAATAATATACAATCATATATATTTATATATAGGTTTATATATAATTGTATATAACTCTATACATTTGTATATATAATCCGATACAAATGTACTTCCATCAAATTTGATTTGATAAAATTATATATAGTTCTGTATATAATGATATATGGAGATACTATTTTGATACGGAGTTTATATAATTAGATATAATATCATATACAGTTATATATAATTCAATATAGTGTTGTATATAATTATATATATACGTGAAACTTTTATTTACGGTTTATATAATTAGATATAATATTATATACAGTTATATATAATTCAATATAGTGTTGTACATAATTGTATATATACGTGAAAATCTTATTTACGGTATATTAAATTGTATATGACTGTATATGACCCGAGTAAAAATGATTGTATATACTTGGATACAATTATATAAAAATGATATACAATCATATATATTTATATAGGTTTATATATAATTGTATATGACTCTATACATTCGTATATATAATCCGATATAAGTGTACTTCCATCAAATTTGATTTGATAAAATTATACATATTTCTGTATATAATGATATATGGAGATACTACCCGAGTAAAAATGAATATATATAATCATATATAATTGTATATTAATTGATCATATACAATTGTATACAAAAATTGGCCCGATAGAATTGTATATATTTGTATATAATTGCATACGTTTATATACAAATATATACAATTCTATCGGGCTAATTTTTGTATACAATTGTATATGATCAATTAATATACAATTATATATGATTATATATATTCATTTTTACTCGGGTGAATACAACAATATTTTTTTAATTCCGTACGTACTTCTCTAGGTATTCTAATGTAGATTGACGAGAATTTTTGTTTTTCGTTCTAGGCAGAAAATTGTGAATGGTAAATGTCACGTCGCGGAGCCCCTAAAAAAAGATAAGAAAATAAAATATTAGTAGTCGGCCCTTTTGTACATCGGAAAAAAAATTCTAGCAGCTTGATTTTCGTACTAAATAGATGTGTAATTAATTTTATGAGTGAATCACTTTTTCATGCGAAACAAAAATTGTTAAATTCGCACATGATTTTATACCCTAATCACCATAACCCTAACAAGTTAAATTCGCAAATGATTTGATACCCTAACATTTTATACCCTAATCACTGTGGCCTAACCCCTTAAACGTCTCGTTTGCGTTGCATTGTACCGTCGAATTCTAGCACCGTGTTTTTCATTTTCCAGCCGGGAAGTTTTCTGTTTTTTTAAACAGAAATTTTAATTTCTGTTTTAGTTAATATCTTAAGATATTAACGAATTTAATTTTGATATTAACAAATTTAATTAAGATATTAACGAATTTAATTTAGATATTAACAAATTTAATTTAAATATTAACCAATTTAATTTGGATATTGACCAATTTAATATATTTTCATTTTCCCATCGAAGATGGCCAAAGACAGAAATAGATGAGAGGGGGGGGGGGGCTGTTAATCCACCAGTTTTTGCTGACTCAGCATTCAGCGTTAATTCAACCGGTTAATTGATCGCTAAGTGGCTCATTTATACCGGCAAATGGACGTTTATTTTCCGTCTTCACTTTAAGTTCACGCCGCTTCCAATTCTTTTACGTCTTCGATGAAACCCCGTCGCTTACCATTGGTCCGAGGAGCCCCACCAGCCGAGCTTCGGGAACTCAACCACGAGATTTTCTCCTACCCACGAAGATTCAGCCGGAATAGGCGCGCTCTCTTCTAGTCGAATCTTCGCGCCATTTGGACCTCTTTTTCTCGCGTTTCGTAAAACCACGTAGTTTCGAATGAGAGCGGTCTCATAAATTGTCGAAACGTTCGACCGAGCGGTTGCGAACGGAAGCTCCAATATAACATCAAAAGTTATCGCGACGAGGAGCCGCGGACGGAAGACACACTCGTGATCATGTATCCTGCGAAGATCACTTTTGTCATTTTATCATTCTCAATAATATGGCACACTGAGTCTTTGAATGTTCGGAGAATAACGGTGAACCGAGAGGATACAGGTTGCCCGGCGGTAAGTATTACCGTTGTTATGTATAGCTACGATTAAGGGGGAAGATACCTTTGGGCGAGGAATAAATTGCTGATTTTCATGAGTTTTCTTTCGGGGTGTCCCTCTCTCTGGAAGCCCAATTTAAAGGGTCGGTATGATGCATTTTTTTCTAGTAACGCATTGGGTGGAATAAATTGGTTTTTTCCCAGCATGGTGTACACGTGTTTGTGGTTACGATGTAATTTTTTTCGGAAGAAAATCTTTCAAAGTGTTCGTGGTGCTGCAGTTGGCGTTGCAGCCCTCCAGTGGCGAGGCCCGAAACGGCGGGATCTCTACCAGACTCAAATGTAATCTGAAACGAAAACAAACAAAAATGTCTTCTTGAAATATTCTTGAAAGTTCACAGTATAACAATAGGCAAAAAACGATTTTTCGAAGTTTTCAGAGAAAGATAGATACCTCCTTAAAAGGAAAGATTTCACCATTTTTTAGACTCAAGGTACGTTTTATTGACACTTTTCGCTGTTACGTGGCATTTATTTCTTTTTTATTAATCTTCGAAGTGAGCGGAGGTATGGCACGGTCTTCTAAACGGGTTGCGGGGGACGTTGTCAGACTGCGTGACACGTAGCGTCGGCGGGATTAATCTTTATAAAAGCCAACGAAGATTTTTCTTTTATTAACACTCACACGCAAAATATGAACCAAGAAAAAGTGAGAAATATTGAAAATCGATGAAACGGTGCGCTTTGAAACAAAACTATTGAATTTTCGAAAAAATTGCCACATTTTGCTTTTAAAAAGTACTTTTCTTTTCATTTTTAAAAACATTTAGGGTCACGTTTTAGACAATAAGGTTAGAAAGATTTATACTAAATTTCGTCAGAGTTGGTCCATTAGTTCTTTAGCTATACGTCACGCCAGTTTTTTAAATGCAGTTCAGAAGACCGTGCCATACCTCCGCCATTTTCAAATATTGATAGAGAACAATGTGCCATGAAACAGCCAAAAGTAGTAATAAAACGTACCCTAAATCTCAAAAAAGAAAACCTTTCCTTTTACAAAAAAAAAAATCATGAAAATCAGCAAATGGTTTCCTTGCCTAACGGTATCTCCGCTTAAAGCTCCACGATTATTCATATTTTCAACGGGTTACACGTAACTCGTGGTCTGAAAAAAAAGAGAAATTTTCGTGATGTTTTTCTGGACGAACGTGTGCAGGTTTTCAAACTACTATTTTTCAACATTAAAGAGTAGGGCTTTAAGGCCTTAGGCCACTGTAGAGGCCGGGAAAATATGCTTTTTGGGGATTTTTTTCCGAGAAACTACAAAATAAATCCAGATTACAAAAAAGAAATCATGAAAATCAGCAAATGGTTTCCTTGCCTAACGGTATCTCCGCTTAAAGCTCCACGATTATTCATATTTTCAACGGGTTACACGTAACTCGTGGTCTGAAAAAAAAGAGAAATTTTCGTGATGTTTTTCTGGACGAATGTGTGCAGGTTTTCAAATTATTATTTTTCAACATTAAAGAGTAGAGCTTTAAGGCCTTAGGCCACTGTAGAGGCCGGAAAAATATGCTTTTTGGGGATTTTTTTTCCGAGAAACTACAAAATAAATCCAGATTACAAACAAGGGTGTTTGTCATACATATCAGTGACCGTATACAATAATTTTTTTGAAGCGATTCCTTTCAAAATGCCGGCTGTGCAGCGTTTATCTCAAAACTGCATTTTTTAAGTTGGCCGGAAACATAACTCAGACAATTTTCAACCGATTCACTAGAAATGTTGAATATATCTTGAAAAATACATTGTCTATGGAAGTACGTAGGATTTTTTTTATATTGCATAGTTCATTTGTTATTAACAATTATCTGACGATTTTTTAGGCAAATTTTTGAAAAGTGAAAAAATTGCCTAAAAAAATTTTCCTCGCTTGTATTTGTAGTTTTTCTGAAAAAAAAATCCCCAAAAATCCTATTTTTTCGGCCTCTAGAGTGGCCTAACCCCTTAAGTATCTTTTACAAGTTTTGTCATGAAAAATATTTATAACTGTGCCAGATACGATGGCTTGTGCAGACCATTGTTTGAAAAACGTTCTTCGCGGTAACCACTGCTACTCGGAAACAAATCATCCGAAATCAAAGAATCAAACCCATTCACTTTTTGCACGAAATTATCTACTGCTTGGACGAAGGATTGAATAAAATATTAATTATTGAAAAAATGGGCACAGTCCAAAGAGAAGGTTTCGATGTTCGGTGAAGAAAACGCTCTATTTTCGTTGATAAAAAAAGTCCAAGCACTGCGTTTTGTTATGTAAAACAAGCTTGTAAAATTAGAAGCTAATCAGTGCAGTGATTTTTGACTTATCATGGTTACCGATTTTGAAAAGAAAAAAAAACACTTTAAGCAAAACGCGTTTGAAGTTCGCGAGTTCGCCGAACCCACCTATATAGGCCGATAGCTCCGTCAATCTTGAACGGATCGACTTGACATTTTTAGGGGAAATTTTTGAAATTTTATATTTTGAGAATACGACGAAAACTATAAGTCGAAATTTAAAAAAATTTCAACTAGATGTAAAGCCTTAAATGCGGTTCACTTGTTTCACCGACTCCAAGTTTGCGAGAGTTACACTAAATGATTTTCGTTTAAAAACAACAAAAAAATAACAATCTCAACAATTCAGCATCATTTTTCTTAGGAAAAATAATTTATTCAACCGCAATTAATATCTCTTGCTGACATATTGAGTGCGCATATTGACAATTAACGTCAATCCGCCATTATTCGTAGAAGGCTGTGCTAAATTGTCTAAATTTTCATTTTTCTCCCCGAAAACTGTGTAGTGGAACTTCCGGAAAATTTGAAGTTAATATTTTATTGGATGTGTATACGGATGAAAAAAACATCAGTGTCTTGACATTTATTGGTGAAACGCTTGACCCATTTTAATTCATCCCTAGTTTATAGCTTTTTCTACCGAATAATTTGAATCCAATGCTGCATTAATTTTCTTAGTCAAAGAATGATTGCTTTGAGTAATTTTACTAAAAGGTGATTATGTGTCTTCCGAAAGTTTTCCCAGTGCCGTTGTAGTTCTAACAGGATAAGGCCGCAATTGCACAAACGTTCGGACCTCAAGTGCTCGCGAGGTGAAGGAAAGTGGGAAGAAAACGAAAAAAAGCAGATCCTCGTTTATCGTCAATATATTTACCAAATATTGCTATAATTATCAACAAGGAAAAGAAAAATAAGAACACTTTGGTCTATAGTCAATATTAACCAAACGTTACTACAATAATTTGCCTTCCGTTATAACTATTGCGATTTTAATTGCTCATCGACATTTCTTCCTTTGAAAAAATTATGTGATTTGGGCGCTGCAAGACCTTTCAACATATTACGTTACAGAAGACGACTGATGGCGGGTAATACGAAATTGTTGTCTCCATTGCCTCAGAGGCGACGTCGACATAACCTCACTAGTCTTCAAGCAGATTTTTCTCGTAGACGGTTAAGTTTTTGGAAAAAATAAAGCATCAAGCCCTGTCGAAACTTTCTGACATATAGTTTGACGATTTTCTTTTGTCCTAAATATTATTCGTCTCTGAGAAATTCCCGTTCGGAAATTTCATCCATCCCTCTCGCATTCATATGTCACGTGGTACAACTTCTTCGTCTCAAAGTCGCTGCATTGAATCCATTCTTTATTAAACTATCAGGCATCTTTCGAGCATTTCGTTACGAATGTGAATAAAATGAGAAATCCGAGTAAAACTGTATACGAAAATTCCTAAAAGCTTATCTTTTTTCGGAAATGAAAGTCAACAGAACATAATCTCGAGAAAGAAGATTACAGCGGCTATAGGCACATCGATACCAGCGCCTTAGCGGCCAGGGTATCGAACTCACGCGAGTACTCCAGCGAAACGCCGAAATCTGAAAAACTGTGCTTCCATGCGAGGCTAACTTCATTGCTGACACACATTGTGAGCAAACAGACGAGTCATTTCTCACTCGTGCGTCTAAATGCTGACTGGCAGATTACGGGCTTGTATTTCAAATATCGCGAAGGGTGTCGGTATTCGAAAAAACTTTATCAAACTTCCTACACTCGTCGGTAAAAATTACAAAGCTCGTTTGTGCGCAGCTAACTTATCAACGCATAGCGTAAGACTCGAATTATGCCTGTATATAATATATTTCTTTGAGTTCATCGCTCTCCGCCGTAGCTCCAAAACTTTCGCGACTCCCGCAACTCGATACACTTTTCGAAACTGATATCGCGTATTTGATATTTCAGGAAACGAATCTCCACATTGAAAACTCTGTCGTCAAAGGCAATAGAGGAACAATGACCATGATCCAGTATCCCGAAACGCGACGGGACGAGACTGTCATCGACAAGTATCACGGTTTTGAGGTTATACACGCAAAGCTGCCTTTATCCATTTTAACCGTAATCAGTAGCTTACTGCAGAAAATAAATCGTCGCTGGTTTTTCACGTTGCTCAATCTCACTTGATGCCAATAACAGTTGACGAATCGTCATTAACAAAGCGCAACGCACACATGGAGAATGCATTCTCGCTGCTTCAGGCATCTGTGATAAAAGAACAAAAAATTTCACGCTCTCCATTCTAGGTTAAAGATCCGTACAGATGGCTCGAGGATCCCGACTCCGAAGAAACCAAAGCCTTCGTCGACGCTCAAAACGCGCTAACGACACCGTACTTGGCAGCTTGCGGAGCCCGCCAAGAAATACACGATAGACTAACGGAACTCTGGGATTATCCGAGATACTCGTGTCCCGCCAGACACGGCGACAGATATTACTTCTACAAGAATTCGGGTCTACAGAATCAAAGGTTGGTCCTCGGCGACAAGTTCAGCGAGGATCGTACAGTCACTGCAGTAGCCGGTGTTGTTCCTTTCGTTTGCAGCGTTTTGTACGTGCAGGACACTCTGGACAGCGAGCCCAAAGTCTTTCTGGATCCCAATACGCTCTCGGAGGACGGCTCGGTCGCCATTTCGAACAGCAAATTCAGCGAGGATGGCAAAATTCTGGCTTACGGCCTGTCGAGCAGCGGCTCAGATTGGAGTAGCATTCATTTCATGAATACCGAAACAGGTAAGTCCGTAGCAGATACGCGTAAAATTTCTGATGTTGAAGATTGCATTTTTGCTTAGCCTAAATGTACTTTTCCCTGATTTTGTCTATGAAAATCGCTCGAACGTCTTTCATAATCCTTTAAGGCCTTATATACACTTGTACCGGGCGAAGGTACGTGATTTTCTTGATTCCTTTTCGACGGGACAATACATGTTTATTGTCATATTTTCATGTGCTCGTACAATTTTTTTATTCAACAATATTTCCAAATGGCGGAACTCCAGCTGTCTTCCAGGAGCGCCTTCTTTTGAGTATCAGTTGCGGTGGACATAACTCGAGAAAGGTTCATCTGAAATCAGAATTTTAAAAAGATTTCATTAGTATATTGAATTAGCTTGGGCCTGGACGAAGGATTTGTAAAAATTTTGATTAAAAAAAAATGACAATAATTTTAACAACAAAAATCATTCTTTGAAGTGCTAAATTTTCGGTTTTTTGTTACAAAATTTTTTTTTCGACAAAATTCAAAATCCTTTTTCCAGGCCCTAGCTATTATCATAATAAATAAGTGTTATAAATTTGGTGTGGATGGGATTAATAGTCTCTTATTAATCGTGTCCACCGCAAAGGTGTTTCTCAAAAAGACTGAGATAATCGCGTTTAACGGGAGGATAGGGGTTTCAGCGTGAAAAAAAAAACACTTTTTTGTGAATTTTTTTCATCTATATGGATAGAGTAAATGTATTGAAACCTTTTGTACATTGTTAAGTGTCATTTGAAGACCATTCCGTGAAATTTGTATGCGAAAATATCCACAAACAAGCCGGTGACAAAGCTTTTCCAAGAACGCCTTTGGAAAAACACGATTTGCGGTGTTCACTGTATCTCAGCTAGAAATTATCTGAAATCAAGTACCATTAAAATTTAGTCAAAGTATCATCAAATCCTCCCCCCAACGGTCTTCGATAATTTTTCTTTTCATTTATAAATTTTTGGTGGTCATGTAAAGAGAAAAGTGCTATTTTTTCACGAAAAACTCCGCCATTTTGAGGGTGGAAAACCTCCTCAATGTAAAAAAAATCTCAAACTAACCGTTGGGGGGAGGTATTTTATATGTAGAAAGTGTGTACCAAGTTTGAAATAAATCGGTCATGTAGTTTTCAAATGGCAGTGAACACGGACTTTGAAAAAGTGGTTTCGAGAAAAACGCGTTTGAGGTTTAGAGAAGTCGGAACTACAGTGTCAGACGAGCGGGACTAAATAGTCAATAACTTCGAGAGTTTTGCTCTGATTGACTTGAAATTTTGGGATTATATACTTGGAATGTTTAACTATAAGAAAAGACAAAAAAAAATCGATTTTTTAAAAGTGCTAACCCCTACCCTCCCCTTAAGATTCAAGTATGTTTCTTTTACATTTAAAGTTAATTTATTCATACTAACGTGGAGTCGTCGATTCCAGGGCGATACAGTAATTCTCTGCAGCCTCTAAAACATTGATTTGATACTGCCTACGAGCCATTCTTCCTTCTCTTGGGGCTGCTTGCGCTTGCTGTTCGGCAAGCTTTACACGTTGAAATACCTATAACTGCGGATCTAATGCTCCGATCTTTATGAAATTTGATGAGAATATTCTTCAGATATTGTATTTAAAGAATATGCAATCAAATTTTTTTTCATTTTTCCAACCATGACAAGTGTGTATAAGGCCTTATAGCATAGTGAGAATGTAACAAAAATGCACGAAAAAAACTTTTCGATAACAATGAAAATTAAAAAATGTCTATTGAAGTTTAAGTTTCTCTAGTGAAAAATATTGATAAACTTTTTGTTTATCTTTTTTTCTTTCTCTAGTGAAAAATATTGATAAACTCTAGTGAAAAATATTGAAATGATAATTATCTTATCATTATTGAAACAAAACGTCGCCGTTGCGGCATTGCCAATCGACGTAGGTCGTTATGGCAAGTAGGATAATCTCAAACTTTCGTATGACCGGGTACTTTTTGAAATTTTGAAAATTACGACGATGACAAGATGTAGAAAAAAGCAGATCGACTTTCGACTTAAAGCATACAACTTTAATCATTTGTTATAAACAAATCAATAAACATATCAAAAAATTATTCGGTTATACGATAGAAAATGTTATAAACAGTGATCCGCCCGAATTTAAAGTGAATCTAACGAATAAATTTTGAGATACGATTTGCACCTTTTTATAAAATATAGTTTCCAAAAAAAAAATGCAAAAGACTATAGATACTAGAAAACTATAGATCGATAAAAATCGTATATCTAAAATTTGTAGCTTGTACAAACCCTTTAAAAGATTAAAAAAAAAAATTCTTTGCGTTCGATGCAATCTCCAACAGCGGTGAAACTTCACGAAATTCTGCAAGAATTTCTCACGCTAATAATTCAATGTAATTCGTTAATTGGAGTGCAATATTACCAGTCGCGTCAAATGAAAAACGTTTTTCTTTTTCAAACCTGTGTGGCAAAAAATATTGCTCAGGTGAGAAGTATCCCGAGGTATTGGAAAAGATCAAGTACTCGTCGATAATGTGGACGAAGGACAATCGAGGAATATTTTATGGGACGTATCCCGAGCAAAAGGGGGTTACCGATGGCTCCGAGACCCAAGGGGTGCAGGATCAAAAGCTCTGCTACCACGTAGTGGGAACGCCGCAGTCCGAGGATGTTTTAGTAGTGGAATTTCCCGAGGAGCCACTGTGGAGAATGTGAGTTGTTGAAATTAAAGCTTCAAGTAAAAATGAGAAAATCATTTACGTGATGAGTGATGAGTGACAAGCGTGAAAGAATAAAAACAGAAAATGTCGGAGTGAAAAATAAATGCACATACGTGTCTTTTTGCCCACTTTCAGCGGTGCTCAAGTGACAGACTGCGGAAAATGGTTGCTGATCTTTGCGATGAAAGATACTCGCGACAATTTGGTGTTTCTAACGAAGCTGAATCCCGATGGTAAAATCGAAGGAAAGTTCAATCTTACGAGTGTGGTCGATAAGCTTGAAGCGGACTACGAAGTTAGTAATACCAATTTATCCATCCACTCATTCTACTGAAGAGTCATCGCGTTTTCGTAATCTCACCTATGTAAAATCGAACATTTTCAGTACGTCACGAACGACGGGCCGCACGCAATTTTCCGTACGAACAAAAATGCACCGAATTTCCGATTGATAAGGATAAACCTCGAGGATCACGCCGAAGACAAATGGACCGTGTTGTTGCCCGAGCATCCGGAGCACGTACTCGATTGGATCGAGGCAGTGGACGGCGACAAATTTGTCGCTTGTTACATACAAGATGCCAAAGTAATTGAAAAACAAACACATAACCCCCGTATAAGAAATTGCAGAAAATATCAGATTACGGACTGAAATGTGTATTTCCCGCAGGATGTTCTTCAAATGCATAGCCTAAAAACGGGCGAGCTTTTGCGCATTTTTCCCATCGACGCTGGCACGATCGTTGGATTTTCCGGGGACAAAAAATATTCGGAATTTTTCTACAAGTTCACCTCGTTTCTGACACCTGGAATTATTTACACGATGGACCTCGCGAAGGATCAAGAGCCGAAGGTAATTCCAAATTGCGCGAGTCAACGATACTTCGATGCTGGTTCGTGACTCTTATCGTGAAAATTAATCGTCCGTTGCTTGTTTACTCCCACAATGAACGTCACTCGGCCAGATCCATCGTGAGATCAAAGTCGACAACTTCAATCCCAAGGCGTACAAAACCACACAAGTTTTTTATCCCAGCAAAGACGGCACGAAGATTCCAATGTTCATCGTCACCAGAGCGGTAAGTCGCGGCATTTGGGAAGCAACAAAAATGAGGTATCGATCTGTAGTTGGAACAATTGTAGGATGCTGTTTTGGATGGTTCGATGCCCGCACTCCTCAACGGCTACGGAGGCTTCAACATAAGCATACAGCCGTACTTCAGTGTATCGAGACTCGTTTTCATTCAGCATCTCAACGGTGTACTCGCCGTCGCCAATATTCGTGGAGGAGGGTAAGCTATTCAACGCCGGGTCGAGAAGTCCCGAGAATGTTTCCCTTGCAAAAGGAAAATTTCCCCCTCAAAACAGCGTCACGGATGATCAGTGTTTCATTTTTTTCGTTCTCCCACCGCCATCATGGTGTTGCGTATGAAGATTAGATTGGGTGTACAACTTAATTCGGTCCGTTTTTTTTCCTTAAAATACGCACTTATTTGAATGATAAAATGAATTGATACATTAATCAAAATATTGTCCATCGCTAGCCACTACTTTTCCCCATCTTTCTGGTAATTTATGAATTCCGTCGCGGAAGAAGCGTTCATCTTTTGAAGCCAAGAATGAATCGAGCCAATTTTTGATACCCTGTTGTGACGTGACGCGTATTCCAGTCAAAGCGTTCTGCATCGATCGAAACAAATGGTAATCGGAAGGGGCAAGGTCTGGGCTATAAGGCGGGTGAGCCAGAATTTCCCACCCGCTATTTTCCAAATAGTTTTTAACCACAATAGGAACGTGAGGCCGAGCGTTGTCACGTTGAAAGATTATGGACTCGTGTCTGGTCGCATATTCTGGACGTTTTTCGGCTATAGCTTGCTTTAAACGGATCAATTGTTGCCTGCAGAAGGCTCCCGTGATGGTTTGACCAGCATTCGGTGGGCTTCAGCTGCACTTTTCTTCCAATTGAAACAGAAAATCAACACTTCCCGCAAATGGTGCTTATTTGGGACGAAATACGACATTTTCACCGCAGTAAAAATTAGACTTGATGCGCAAAACTCAAAGGTCTGTAAACGATATTTGGTTAAGAGATGTTGATACTTCACGATACAGCAAAAATCAGCTGTTGCCGTCAACCATTTATAGCACCTAGAGCCATGTTTTGAAAACGGACCGAACTAAGTTGTACACCTAATAGTAGCAGTAGAGCAAAACCGATGTGCTGGTCTATTGGTTAGCGTGCTTGCCTCTGAAATGTGCACATCGGGAGGTCGCGGGTTCGAATCGCCGTCTCGTAGTTTCGGAGAAAAATAAAAACACGGGCGTGGCGTAGCTACAGTTCTACACGGATGTCGCGCACGCGGACCGGTACGTGTGTGTGTATAGCTGTGGCCTGTGAGATATTTCTCGACGAAACGCGACTAGCTCCGAGGCTGGGAAGCGAACTCGTGACCGGCTGTATTGGTATAGATTTTCGGCAGTTTCCCTATACCGATGGCAGACAATGTCATGGTGAATGCGATACAGAGGGGGAAGTCGGCTACGGCCGCAAGGTAGGGATCGATTAGGGATGTGGAGTGGAGAAAATGGTGGGAAATGTAATAAGGGGAAATACCCCGTACATGGAAGCTACAATAAGCGAAGCGTTCGTCGTAGCAGAGACGATAAAATAAAAATAAATAAATAAATAAAATAGCAGCAGTAGAGGAGACAAAACGCCAAGGGAAAAGTGGTAGCAAGCGCTATGAAAATGTGAAAAATACTGGCAAAAATGTTGGCAACCAGTGCCGATTGAATATACCCTGCCAGTGTAGTAATAACAGGTCCGCAAGATGCAAGTCACTGCGATCATTGCGATTGAGAGCATAAAGTGGAGATTCCGTGTTTTGATTAAAGTGAAGAACATACACGTTCCCATGATCTACGTGATAAATGCCTCATGGGTTGATAGATCTGGAAAATCAGAGAAGAGTCTAGTAATGTTAAAATCATAGTCGGTCGAGCAAAGTTTTTAGTTTCGAACAACGAAGAAGTTATCACCCTCTTAATAAAGACATTTTTCATGTGAAATTCACTGCTCTGAAAGTTTATAAGAGATATTTCTAAATGGAAAAAAGCGTGGCCACATTTCCCTTAAGGGGAGATATACACCTAGGAGCCGGAAAAAAGGTCATTTTTGTGAATTTTTTCAAGGAAAACTATTTGAAATTTCCGATTGGGGTTTTAATTATCTAAAAGTATATACATTTAAAAATATGTTTAATTCTCTTTATTTAAAAATATCAAAAATATACAAGGATATTGTATGATCTTTGGAGCGTCGTAAAAACATCTGCGTATACGGTACCCACCGGCGTTTCATCAAAAATCATCTGAAAAAAAACTAAAAAGATTATTAAATTAGATACTATAATCTAGTAATTGTCATAGCTGATTTTGAAAATATCGATTTATGACTAAACGGCGGACGTTTGAACATAAATAGTGATTTTTGGGCAAAAAATAAGTTATTATTTTGCCTATAAAACGAAAACTAAGTAACGGATAAAAAAATCCTATGACAAGTACTAGATAATGGTGTATAGAATAACCGCAAAAAACCTCAAGGCAATCGGTTCATTGGTTTTCGAGAAATTTTAGGTACCGATTTGAAGAACGTGGTTTTGAGAAAAACGCGTTTGTAAATTTGGGAATGAATAAATCATGAAATTTGTCAACTTACATGAAATCATTGATAACAGGCCCACAGTGAAAGTCTTCTACGGTCAACGGAATGTTCATAGCTTCTAAATCGATTTTTTCGACCATCTAGGTGTACATCTCCCCTTAATGACTACTGAAGTGACTAACTAAAGTGACTTAATGACTAATGAAGTGACCAATGAAGATTTGGGAATCTTTTTTTTTCAATGACGGGTAAAAATGTAGAGAATAATTATCAACAATAAAAGAAGAGAGTACGGAGCGTGTGGACTCCTCTACTGTGATCTTCATAGTCTTACATGCAGGTCTGGAAACTTCAGTGGTGGGGGAAGTTTTTTTTATCGTGAGCCGAATTTACTTCGCGTCGTCGTCAGACTCTGCTATCATTCAATGTATTCTATTCGTTAACCCTTTGCGGCATAGTGTACTGGTGTTACACCTAATTCAATTCAGATTTTAACGAATCAAAAGTGTTTTTTAATTAAATATGGCGGTTGTAAATCCGTTTCAAGGTTCCTAGGACTTCAATAACTACTAAAACATACCTATTACATTTTTATTGTTCACGTAGCGCGTGTCATCAATAACGAAGGTGGAAAAAAAACGTGCACGTAAAGAAAAATGTATGCTTCAAAGAGTTAAGGATGAGATTTCGGAATAGATATGTCGTACTTCTAAGTCATATGACGTTTGTTGCACCGCTTTTGTTACATTACACTGACATTAGGATGCTTGGAGTAATGTAAAAAAGGAAAGCCCATGTTTTGTTGTTAGAATCTCGTTGAATCAATTGTCACCGAATTCGATATTTTTCGAAATATTCTTTACAAATGAAAGGAGACGGTTTCAATTACGTATCGCCGGGAACCGCTGGTTGCCACTTTTTAAGAGGTTAGGCTACTGTGACGCCCCAGAACGAGGGATAAATTAATGTTTAGGAAGTTGGATGATTAAAAAACCGTTCGGACATTTATTTTGTATGTACATCGACAAAGTTGTGTATCGAACTTCATTTGAAAAATTTTAATAACTAAAGAAGTTTAAAACAATCTCATGAAGGACCTTCGATCGTAAGGAGCTCAACGGACTTGATTTTTATCACCCGGTTTATCTGAAACTTAAAAAAACGAGTTTGCCTTAAAAAAGATAATATTGGCTAAGACTTGGCCAAACTTTTTTTGTTATCGTGTTTCAATCATCCAAAGTAAACATTTGCATTTTTTTTCGATTTTTCGAGACAAAATGACATCAATAATGTTTATAACTAATGGGAAAAAAATGTTGAGAAGAAAAACGTGGGTCAAGACTAAACTACTATTAGCCTGAGATAGTGTAGCAAATTTAAAGTCAATCGGTTCGTTCGATGTCGAGAAATCGTGTACACCGTTTCGAGAAAACCGCGTTTAAATTTTCACCAGCAGTTATATCGTTGTAATCATATGCTTACATTCGATCTGCGATTCCTGCACCATGTGTTGGACCTTCCTCTTCAATTTGCGTTGTCTCAAGCGGCGAACGAGAGTTTTGACATGTTCACAGTCGCCTAACCCCTTAACGAAATCGGAGGCTTTGGAACTTTGAAAGTTAAAGTTGCTTTTCCCATTCTGGGGCTGCGTGACAATTAAGTACTTCGTATAATTTTGTACAGGACCATAAATAGTAGCTCCATAAATTAAGCCCTTAGGCCGCAGTAACGGGTATAAAATCATTTGCGAATTTAACAATTTTATTCGTATGAAAAAGTAATTCACTCATGAAATGAATTGCACATCTATTTATTATGAATATCAAGCTGTTAGAAAAATATACATATATATATATATATATTTTTTCCAATGTACTAAATCACCGACTACTCGAAACTTCTCGAAACAGCTTTTTTCCAATTTGCGTGACAAATAACTTCAACAATTTTCACTCGATTTACTTCAAATTTAAAAATTATGTTCCTAATTGCATTTCGCAGAGAAGTACTTACGGATTTTTTGATTAATCGAAAACTTTTCATTTTAGGAGCATTTGATGAGCAGTTATAACAAAATTTTCACTGAAAAATCATTTCTTAAGTTCAAATACCTACAACTTTTGAATAAAACAATACTTTTAAAATTCCGTACGTACTTCTCTTGGTATTCTAATATAGATTGACGAGAATTTTTGTTTTTTATTCTAGGTAAAAAATCGTGAATGCTAAATGTCACGCCGTGGAGTGCCTAAAAAAAGATAACAAAAGAACATATTAGTAGTCGGTCATTTTGTACATCGAAAAAAATATATATCTTTCTAACAGCTTGATATTCATACTAAATAGATGTGTAATTAATTTTATGAGTGAATCACTTTTTCATACGAAAAAAAATTGTTATATTCGCACATGATTTTATACCCGTCACTGTGGCTTAAGGCCTTAAGGGAAGGGTAGGGGTTTCAGCGTGAAAAAAAAACACTTTTATGCGAATTTTTTTCATCTATATGGATAGAGTAAGTTTATTGAAACCTTTTGTACATTGTTAAGTGTCACTTCAAGAACATTCCATGAAATTTGTACGCGAAAGTATCCACAAACAAGCCAGTGACAAAGCTTTTCCAAGAACGCCTTTGGAAAAACACGATTTGCGGTGTTCACTGTATCTCAGCTAGAAATTATCTGAAATCAAGTACCATTAAAATTTAGTGAGAGTATCGTCAAATCCTCTCCCCAACGGTTTTTGATATTTTTTTTATTTCTAAATTTTTCGTGGTCATGTAAAGTGAAAAGTGCTATTTTTCACGAAAAATTCCGCCATTTTAGGGGTCGAAAACCCCCTCAATGTAAAAAAAATCTCAAACTAACCGTTGGGGGGAGGTCTTTTATATGTAGTTTTCAAATGGCAGTGAACACGGACTTTGAAAAAGTGGTTTCGAGAAAAGCGCGTTTGAAGTTTAGAGAAGTCGGAGCTACAGTGTTAGAGGAGCGGGACTAAATAGTCAATAACTTCGAGTGTTTTGCTCTGATTTACTTGAAATTTTGGGATTATATTCTTGAAATGTTTAACTATAAGAAAAGACAAAAAAATCGATTTTTCAAAAGTGCAAACCCCTACCCTCCCCTTAAACTCGCCGAGTTTTGCGATCGTCCCCGGGTACTACAATCAGCCAGAATTTTCCAACGTGCGTGCAAGACTCCCCACGAACTCAAAGTTTCAGGAGGAAGGTCAGACGAAATCGCCACATCAGAAGTAGCCATGTCTGGGGAAACAACAAGAATTCCCATTAGTAACGCCACGACACCAATAATGGCATCCATCGAAATGATTTAGTCATTTAGTCGTGATTCAGCCATTTAAATTATTTAGTCTAATGATTGAAATTCCGTAATTGCAGGTCCAAAGATTCTTCGATAAATTAATCGCAATCGTATTCACAGGGAGTACGGTGAACGATGGCACAATGCTGGAAGATTCGCAAACAAGCAGAACGTATTCGACGACTTCCAAAGTGCCGCCGAATATCTCATTAAGAACAACTACACGAGGGCGGAAAAATTGACGATCCAGGGTGGCAGCAACGGAGGGTTGTTGGTAGCCGCGTGCATAAATCAAAGACCCGATTTGTTTGGCGCTGCCATCGCTCAAGTCGGGTAAGACTTTGGCCCAAAAAAGCCCACTTCTCATCTCCATAAGGAATATGCTAATAAAGAATGAGCATTTTTCATCAATCTTTTCAGTGTGATGGATATGCTGAGATATCACAAATTTACGATCGGATACTCTTGGGTATCGGACTACGGAAGTTCCGACGATGCGAAACACTTTGAAAATCTGTTGAAATATTCGCCTCTTCACAACGTAAAGCCACCGGCGAACGGAGGACAATATCCGGCCACTCTTTTACTCACCGCCGATCACGACGATCGCGTCGTCCCTCTTCATAGTCTCAAACTTATCGCAACGCTCCAGCATCAAATCGGCAGACTACCGAATCAAACGAATCCAATATTGGCTCGTATCGAGACTAAAGCTGGACACGGGGGTGGAAAGCCAACTGCCAAAGTGGTTAGTTCATTTGCACTGTCATTAGGCGCGTCAGCTTTCGCATACCGCTAGTTAGCGCATGTGGTCGCTGTGGACCTCACGTTCTTAGCGCAACATTATTATCTCTGGGACGAATTTGGTAGTTTATACTGAAAATTACGATCGTCGATACATTTTGGAACAAGGATTATGATTTTTTACATTTTCAATTATTTATTAAGGGGAGAGCCCTTTAAACGAGGTCAAAAGGGCTGATTTTCATGAGCTTCTTTGAAAAGGCAAGATTTCTTCTTCATCTTTGAGACTTAGGGTATGTTTTATTACTACTTTTGGCTGTAACGTGGGATTTTTCTTTATTAACCTTTAACGCTTCGTCTGTAAACCTGAGTATTTTGTATCCGAGCCGAAAATACTTTCCTACCGAGTTGTTTCATTTATTTAACAAAAAATATATGAAAAATAATATTTTCCTATAATTTTATGATTGATATGTTAAATTGAATGTTTCGAAAAGTAGTGTGAATTTTTTCATAACTTTTCGAGTGTCTTAACTGGGTGAAAAAAACGGCAGGACTTGAAATACCAAGGTTTACAAACGGAAGGTACAGGACAAACGTTTACGGACGAAGCGTTAAGGTAATCTTATCGCCAGGCTTCAATCCATAGGATTTTCATTCTTTTTAGCCTCACTAAATATATTAATAATCGTTTGTGTAAAATTTCAGGGTCGACTATCGACCTAATTACAGAGAAAAAAATATTAGAATTGCGTATTTTTGTGAAGGAATTCCGAGACGACAGGCAACCCAAGTTCCGGTCACTACAAAAGTGTATATAATAGTGGGAATCCGTCAGATTCTTAAAAATAATCAGATTTACATACTTAACACTTGTAGTAATCCAATGCTCTTAGAAAAAATTACGCTTATTGACCTAGTTTTTACGTAATATCAAGTTTAATTTGAACTTCGGGTATTGGATTTATTACCACTTGCTACGATAAAGAGACGCGACAGCAAGGCAACAGCTGACTGTAGTCCCAACCTCATCTTACTCATTCGAATTTCCACACATATTTCATTTTTAACCGATATATTTCGCCGACACAAATTTTCCACGCTTTTTACCAGTCGTGGCCCGAATACAATGCTTTATATTTCCCGCACCTGACATTGTTTTGACAGATCGACGTTGAGAAGCATGGAGGTTAAACTCGCCTGGTTGAGTTAAAAGAAACGGAGTTAGAACCAATTTTGGGAAATATCAAACTTAGAAGTACTTGGAATCGTTGGAATAACTATTTCTTCATTTTTCTAATTATATGTAAACATTCATTCAACAGTTTACACATGGAAAATTTTAGTTATGACAATTTTTTTTGCTAATGTTAAAAATATAAATTGTACAAGTCTCATGTATGATCACTGGTATGACTAGTGTGAAGCGATAGGATTATCTTAAAGATGTCGGAGGTATGATCGTCTTCTAAACGGGTTGCGGCGGATGCTGTCAGACGGCGTGACATGTAACGTCGCCGGTATTAATCCGAAAAAAAAAAACTAAAGAAGATTTTTCTTTCATTAACACTCATACGCAGAATGTGAACCAAGAAAAAGTCAGAAATGTTGAAAATTCATGAAATGGTACGCTTTAAAACAAAAAGATTGAATTTTCCGAAAAAAAAATGACTAGATTTTCCACAAAAAAAGTACTTTGTTCCTAATTTCCAAGACCATTTAGTTGATTAGTTTTTTAGCTATACGTCACGCCAGTTTTGAAAATGCAGTTTAGTATACCGTACCATACTTCCGCTATTTTTTAAGATTATTTTTCAAACAACGTACCACGTTATAGCCAAAAGTAGTAATAAAATATATCCCAAGTCTCAAAAATGGTGAAGAAATATATACTTTAAAAAAAAAATCATGGAAACCAGCGTATTTATTCGTCGCTTAAAAGCATGCGGCTGATCGTGAAAAACAAATCGTCTATTGACGATTACGTATTGTAAATCCGGCAGCTCGCTATTTTTTCCCTCGTTCGTGAAGCACTTTGGACTCCGATCGTAAATATCTCGATACAGTTATTCTAAAGTCAACAAGGAAGTGCCCCCCCATTATGTGGAAACAAAGTTAAACTCGTATGCAAGATTGTTATCTCAGGTGGTCTATTTACGAAGCATCGTTAATCTCGTTTCAGATCGAAGAGAGCGCCGATATCTTGACGTTCATCACGCAAACGTTGGGCTTAACGTTCAAAAAGTAAAAAAAAAAAAAAGAACACCCAAAACGAACAGAGAAAGGGAAAAAATGCGATGTTTGTTGAAGCTTGGAATTTTCTCACGTCACACGCGCGTTCGCGCGCTCGTCCACCGCTTCGATAAGCACTGAAACAACGTGTCTCAAAACACGTAAGACTTTGGAAAAACACGGGACGATCACGTGAACAACGAGCAAAGCCTTAAGGTGAGGCAAAAGCCACGCGCGAGTCCGCCAACAACAGCTGCCATTTTTCTTTTAAACAAGCATTCTTCGAGGTTAATGACATTTCGCGAACAATGTAAAGCAAAAGGAGGCAACGCCGCATGCTCAACGCGTGAACGGCGTATACTTTATTTTTCTTCACAAAATGTTCATACACGAAGGACGATATTCGATGGTTTTTTTTTCTCTTCACCGAACGCAACTCTACAGTAGTCTCGAAAATGGCAATTATGTAACGTTTTTTTTTTTTTACACCTCAGCAATTCCAAATACAGTTGTATTCGAAGAAAGGAAGAAAAAAACGAGTGAAAGAAACAATAAAGAAGCTTGCGCTTATCAAATGGATCTGCGTTAACGAGACGATGATGCGTCGCGTTTTTCATTTCGTCACGACTTGAGCTCCCCGAGCATATCAATTGTTTGTGCGTCGCGGCCGTTGCGGAGTGCGCGCGAGGCTGTAAATATGCAAGCCACGTGAAGTCGCACGACCAAAGAACGCGAGATTTTCCAAAAAAAAAAAATGCATATCGTACGAGATACAAAATGTGCACAAAGTATGAGAAAATTATACTTTTACAAAAGAACGCGTGGTCTGCTGGCTTTTGTAACGGGAGTTACAGAGACGTTGCTTCGCCAGCTCACGCGATTCGCGCTTCCGCGTATTACAATCGGAAAAATAAACGAGCAACATGCATTGACTTTTGCGGATGAAAAACATGCAGTTCGCGATCTCGGAGACTTTTTTCGTTAAGAATGCTTCGAGTTTCGTCGAAATGGCGCGCTAACGCGTGTTGAAGAAAAAGCACGGAAAAGGGAAAGGGGGGTCATGTATACGTGTGGTGAGATAACGACGAATAGCGTAAACGAGGGAGCCGAGCCGTGGGTGGCGATGAACGCGATGAAGAAGCGAGTCAAACTCGTTATCAAGCGACCTTAATAGCCCCCCCCTGGTAGCACACGATAAAAACGGCTGTGTCCACAGTACGAGCATGACTCTATTTGAGACTGATCGCCGAACGGCCAACGTATCATCTATCGACCTCTCTCTCTCTCTCTCTCTTTCTCTCGCTCTCTCTCTCTCTCTCTCTGGACTACAGAGAAATCGTTGACACGGCAATCACTCTTTAAATCCCCCCTGCAATTTATCCTCCACTTGCCTCATCTCCACGAGGCATACATGTAATCAGAAGTTTACACAAACGTGTATAGAAGAACGTGACCAACGGGGATAAAACTTACATGCCAGAAATACAGTCGAAATTCTCTCGTTTTTAAAGATTTATATAATTCCAAGACAAAACGTCGAGTTGGTTCATCTTCTTTTTGAAAATTTGTCAAAAACTGTGAGAACTTTGAAGATAATGAATATTCATTATCTTACAAGTAAAAATTAAACGGGCTCTACTGCTAAAAGCTATACTGCTAAAATTGTAGTGCTAAAAGCTCTAGTGCTAGTGCTAAAACTGGACTGCTAAATAGGCTCTAGTGCTAAAAGCAGCGCTTGAGAGTCTCAACTGCTAAAGCGCAAAAGGGTATGTTTTAAAAAAGTTTTATTGGAAATCACTGAAACTGCTAAAACGCAAACGAGTATGTTTTTGAAATGTTTTATCGGAAATCATTGAAAATCGTTGAAAAATTAATAGAACATTGAAAAAAATGGAAAATTACATGAAAATTAGTAGTGAATGTTAGATGACAAGTTAGATGAGTCAAACACCTTGGCGGTAGGTATTTCTAACTTTTGACATTCATCATGTCACAGGAGTACAAATGAGGTGTCTACGGATGCATCCCGCCGAGTACAGCACAATGGCGACGATAGCAAGGTAAGTTTTCTAAGGAAAACATAAAAATATCGTCAAAAAACCGCAAAAATTACAGTATAACCTCCATCAGTGGGACTTATATAAGCCCGCTGTCAGAAGCTAGTTTTAGCAGTAGAGTCCATTTAGCAGTGGAGCCTTTTAGCAATACCGTTTTAGCAGTAGACCCTGTTTAGCGGTACAGTTTTAGCAGTAGAGCCCGTTTAGCAGTACATTCTTAGCAGTAGAGCCCGACCACGGATTTTGGCCACCCAGTTGATCTAAAACAACAAAAAAAGAGGTTTTTCTTAAAATAGATAATATTGGCTAAGACTTGACCGAGCTTTTTTGTTATCGTATTTCGATCATAAAAAAAAGTTGAAATTTCGAGCAACAATTACATTGTTAATGACAAATAAAGGCAAAAACGTTGGTCAAGACTAAACTACTATTACACTGAATAAGCGTACCAAATTTCAAGTCTATCCGTTCATTAGATGTCGAGAAATCGGGTACACCATTTTGAAAAACATAATTTCGAGAAAAATGTGTTTGAAGTTTTACTAGCAGTTCTATCGTTGTAATCATAAGGGTACCTTTAATCAAGCAATGAACGAGCGTTCGTCATTTTCACGTTAACCCAACCCCTCACTTGCATAAAGATTTTTCGACATCTCGCGCAAATTTTTGCTACTTCTGTTGTATATCTACATTGAGAAAGGCTTTGGTATTGTGCTCCAGGTTCAATCCTACAAATTGGAAAAATTCCACCACGGCGAGGTTTGACAAAAACGATAGCTTCGGACAGACGACTACCGCGCCGCCCTATTGCAGTGAGATAATCGTAAACCAATAATTTTCCACTTTTTCCCCCCATATTGTGAGCAACCATTTATAAAATTTGAATACAGGTTCGAAGTTTAAAAAAAATTAACTTCATAATACCAGATTTCAACCTAACAGGGTGACGTTACCCCTTAAGGTATAAGCGTAGATTGGATCCATAGCTTAAAAAAGTTTTACCTAACTGCTCGGATCAACCATACATTCAATTTTGTTGACCGCGAAAATGCTGCGGAATTGAAATTCTATGAATGCACATAATTATCCCGGTAATTAATTCGGCTACGAAGAGTAAGTACTATTTCTGTTACGCCAAATTTATTTTAAACTGTTTCGACGACTTTAAAATGGAGGCCGATTAAGAGTGGTCTTGCACCCGTATTCAAAGTCGTTAAGAAATAAGGCCTCCTTGTTCTTTGTTCTGAACAGAGAATAAGGAATAAGGATTCCTCAAGGAACGACTATGAATACGGTTCTTACTCTGAGTGCGTTCCGGTGCTACTCAACTTCCGGTAACGTGCGTGATCCGAAACCTGGCACCTGAATATACATCGAGTCGTTAAATTACTACAACTGCAATTGTCAGAGCATAATCTTTCCCGCATTAGTATCTGCACTGGAATCATTAGAACGCTTTTACTGATTTGACATGAATCAATTGACCGACTGAAAAACAAAAGATTGCGCGATCGAACGAAGCGACGGACACTTCCGGTGAGAAGCGTCGGGCTGCGCGGAAGTGCGAGTGAATAATGTAATTGCAGTTTGTCGGGAAGAACGATTAAAAAACGGAGCATCTCAATACGAGAATCCCAATTGACCGAAGTATGGAATTTTCGACTGTCTAAACTAACGGAGAAGTTCGTCGAGTGGTGGAGGGAGGGGGGACGAGATATCGTCATTGTCGGGTACCACGCGCAGATCAGCTGCACTTTGTGCTGCGAACTTCGCGATAACCTCGAAGTTCCTCCACTTCCCTCGTGCGTTCTCCCACTCGTCGCGGCTATCATCCACGTATATAACACAATGCGTGCCCTCAATTAGCCATTTTCCCGTCGTTCTTCACGCGCGCACGTCTCCGCGTTTCATGAACAAAAGTTTCCCGGTGAAATGACAAACTCCGTTTCATTTTGAAAACCGATTATTCGTGGTTCCATTTTTTTGTCGTTCAAACTGAACGGGCGGAAGTAGTCCACGAGTGATCTCGTACATCCGACGAGTTCGACGATTAGCGTCGTCGCGGCGATTGAATCTCCGATAACTAGTGTCGCTAAACTATAACAATCCGAGTGTTTGAAAAAGCGCGAGAAGAAAGTCCAGCACCCGTGCTAATTTTCAGCCCCAATCTGTCAGCACACAGAGGAATGCAAAAGGACTGCCGAGATTGTTTGGGTATACGTTACCGTATCAACTCCCTGGACCAAACGTGGAAGTGGCTGCATCAAACGATCGCCCTGCACGATTACCTCATCAGCATCACGTCGAGCCAGTGGGACGTAAATACCGTTCTCTGTCTCTAAACGTTTTTACCACCGCAAAGAGGAAAAACGTTTGCGCGCCCGCCCCGATAATAAACGGTGAGAAAAAGCATTTTCCCAGCAAAAAGAAAGCAAGTACCGACAATTTAGGGAAGGGAATATTCGAAAGTCTCGTTCGACTTGAGAATCGCACCAGAGGCGTCCCAGAGAACTGAAGGAAATAGACACAAGACTGGAAGAGTTCGGGACGGTTACATGATAAAATTGCCACCGGCTTGTAAAGACTGAAATAAGCAAGGAGAGAGCGAGCGGTATACACTGGACGGGACCAGGCGGAACATTTGCTAAACGTCGATACGGCAGCTATACCCAAACAAACGCGGATCTCGAGAATCTGCTCAAGCAAGACTGAACAATCACACAAAGAAAAACATCGTTGCTTCGCACCAAATCATATTCGTTAGAAAGAAAGAACCGCTGAGAACAAAAGACAAACATGTCGATACTCGGCAGAAGCGTTTCATGCGTGACGATAAGAGCCCATTTTTTCCAAGGCTTGAAAAGATCGGCGAGCTTCGACACCGCCGCGTCCAAGGTCAAACAAGTGGCGGAGGACGACATAAAGAAGTCCGTCTTTATATCCCAATCGACGGACATTCACACCAATCTCGCGCTGGAGGATTGGTTCTACAGGAATTATAACTTCACCAATCATCACGTACTGCTGCTCTGGAAGAACGATCCGTGCGTAGTCATCGGACGCCATCAGAATCCCTGGGTAGAATCCAACGTCGGAGCGGTAGAGGAAATGGGCATTTCCCTCGCCAGAAGGAACAGCGGCGGCGGCACCGTCTATCACGACGGAGGCAACGTCAATCTCAGCTTCTTTACGCCGCGCGAGAGATACAACAGGCGCTACAATCTGGAGATTGTAACCAGAGCGCTCTACAGGGAATGGGGACTCAAGGCTGAGATTAACAAGCGCGAGGATATCGTCGTTCATGGCGATTTCAAGGTACGAGTCGGGCCTCGTTCGTGAACCGGGAATGGAATGGTCTTGTTGCCTCCAACAGAAGCCACCGTTTTGCATTGATTTGTTTAGGAATGCTCCTCTTCTAGGTAGAGAAAGCGTTTATTCTTGCAGTATAGCTGAATATGTCGAGGGAGCGAACGGATGTATGAAACATTAGATGTTACGACGTTGAATCAACATCGGCGTGGAGTGGGAGAGAATTTATAGATTTGAATATCATGCAAGAAAAAAAGGGCACTTTAAATACAATTGTGTATCAAGGAAATTATGAGTTAGCTCAAAATTCGTCTGATGCGAAGAAGTTTGATTTGAACAATGTTTGAATTAATTCTTTTCTGAGTGGGATTTTTACTAAAATGATGTATTTAAAGCCTTAGGCCACAGTAACGGGTATAAAATCATGTGCGAATTTAACAATTTTTTTTTTCTTATGAAAGAATGATTCACTCATAAAATTAATTACGATGCTGAAGTTTGCAACATTGGGCTGCAACGAATTTAATTTCTTCCGACAGATTTCGTCCACAAAAGACTTTTACCATTGTTTAAGATATTTATTTCGCGATCTAGATGATAAATCTATTTTTGAAAATCGCCTATAATAATTGAAAAAAATGGAAAGCAAAATATGAAACAGAATTTTCGTTGCGTTCCAGCGATGCAAACTTCAACGCTATAATTAATTACACATCTATTTAGTACGAATATCAAGCTGGTAGAGTTTTTTTTTTCGATGTACAAAATGGCCGACTACTCGAAACTCCTCGAAACACCTTTTCTCCAATTGGCGTGACAAATAACTTCAACAATTTTCACTCGATTCACTTCAAATTTAAAAGTTATGTTGCTAATTAAATTTCGCAGAGAAGTACGTACGGAATTTCTTATTAATCGAAAACTTTTCGTTTTATGAGCAGTTAAAGCGAAATTTTTCACCGAAAATTCATTTCTCAAGTTCAAATACCTACAACTTTTGAGTAAAACAATATTTTTGACATTCCGTACGTACTTCTCTAGGTATTCTAATGTAGATTGACGAGAATTTTTGTTTTTTGTTGTAGGTAAAAAATTGTGGATGCTAAATGTCACGCCACGGAGCGTCTAAAAAAAGATAACAAAAGAAAATATTCGGCCATTTTGTACATCGAAAAATAAATAATAATATTTTCTAACAGTTTGGCATTCATACTAAATAGATGTATAATTAATTTTATGAGTCAATCACTTTTTCATACGAAAAAATTGTTAAATTCGCACATAATTTTATACCCGTTACTGTGGCCTAACCCCTTAAGGAATCGTGAGGTAATAAAAATTGGTTTAGAGTACGTTGGTATTTATAAATTCGAATATAAATTATTGTCAAAATGGAAATTTGCAAAGAAATTTATGTATTCGGACAATTGATACTTAAATACGTTGGATCAAAGGTCGAGAAGTTGGAATTTATCAATTTGAATATTAATCTGAATAGGGGCATTTTTCAATAATACGAATTTAAGAAACGATGAGTTATCTTTTTAAAAACGCATCTAAGATCTAGTTTTGTGCAAGTTGAGTGTTTAAGATTTTGTTTTGTTCAGAATAAATGAGTTTTTAATTCAATATTGTGAAAAAGCGCTTGAGGAAAAAGAACAATTCCTATAATTACATTCGTGTTGTTGGAACCTAAATAAAAAGAAATGTAATCAGATTGGTATTTGATTGTTTTGATGTTTAATGTGAAAATATTTTTCAGGTATCAGGGACTGCCGCGAAGCTGGGTCGTCCGAACGCTTATCACCACTGTACGCTCCTGGTAGGAGTGAACAAGTCCTCTCTGAGCGCAGCTCTCGAGAAAAAAGAGGTAATAAAAAAAAAACGCCAAGCACGCACTCGAACGAATAATTGCGTGCAATTTTCTTCCGTTATGTGTGCGCTGATAAGACGTCAATACCAGAGGGATATAAACGAGAAGCAAAAGAAAGCGACCGCGAATGGCGCGATATTGCGCATCGAGACGAATGAGCTTCGACACTAAAAATACGAAACCCACGATCGGGGGAAATTTTATTAATTCGTTTCTTTTCTTTCCACATTAACGATTTCGCAGATAAATTGGATTCGAAAATAGTGTCAAGATATATAGCGACGCTCAACGGTCGCGCGAACTCGATTAGCTAATCGTTTGAATTCCCCCATTTTTGTCACGTTCTCGTTATTTTTGTTTCTCCGTTTTTCCTGTCTGCACGTCTCTCTCGTGTGTGTTTTGATCAATATTCGAATCGAAGAGTAAAGACGTTTTTTTTTCTTCTTTCATTTATGTGACACGAAAATAACACTTTGCTCCAGAGTGTGTTCGCGTTGATAACCACGTGTGGCCATGGTACACATACTTTTTGCGCTTTGCTTTTGGCACTTTAAGGGGCTATACCAGTGTGAACGCTGAAAATTTAGCTGATTTTCGGGATTTTTTTTTCAAGAAAAGTACTCAATTAAATGTTTCGGAAAATTAAGAATATATTTGGCTATATTTGACCTATATTACATAATTTTTGCATAGAAAAATATTGAGATCTAAGCGAAGGACAAGGAAAAAATGTCGTTAAACTGGAAGGTATTTCCTGCACAACGACGTAGGATTTTCGAAAAATATCTAAATCTAACAAAATGGCGTAGTTATGAAAAAAAAAGTCTGTTTTCTTGCCTATAAAATGGTCGTTTTTTTCAATGCCAAATCGTTAATTTTCATCTAATCAAAAATATCCTACGTCATTGTAGAGTAAATATATTCAAGAGTACTCAGTTCAAATTTCAAGTCAATCGGATAATTGCTCTTTGAGTTACAATGTCAGCAAATTTTAAAAATCTCGTTTCGAGAAAAACGCGTTTAAAGATTTAATTATCGATTTTTGCAAGATAAAATGATAGAGATACTGCCTTGAAATTTTTACAGGATATTCTTGAAAGTATAAACTGTCGAAAAAGGCAAGGAAAAACCGATTTTTTGAAAGTGTCACACTGGTATAGCCTCTTGAAACTTGTCGCAATCATAATTCTTGGTGTGAAGAACGAAAAAGTAACAAACGAAAAATGTTATGTTACTCGACACACGAATTGACTTGTAGAACGGGATTGAGACAAACGCGACGCAATCGGTGCGTTCCCCGGTGAAGAATCTGATGGAAATTAATTCTCAGATACAAACCGACACACTCATGAACGCCCTCGGCTGGGAATATTTACGCACGAGAGCACTCACACTTGTCGACGGTGGACACAATCTCGTCGAGCGACAAAAGGGCTTTCAAATGATCAACCCGACCGAAGACTGGTTCCCAGGTGAGCGACGCGTAGGATCCCTTTACTCCAAATATTTCAACCTGATTATAGACTACTTGTTACATACTTCGCCTTCAACGCTGCTCCGAGTGCAGTGCGGGTTTTTGCGATCCTATGTCTCTCAGTTTTACCGCATTGAATTCCATTTCCACGAGGCCACAAGGAAACGGCGGAAAACCCGCAAAATTATTTTTCTTAAGGCGCTATATCTACCTGAAGCCCTGAAAAAATGCCAAATTCGGCAACAAAATGTTGTGAAACGGTTAGTGAAAAAGAAGCCTTTTTTAACACAAAAGTATACATATCGAGAGCCTAAAAAAATCACCAACAAATACGGAAAAACAATAAAATGGCCGCGCGGCAGATGAGGACATTTTTTCGCGACCTTTGGCGGTGGACACTCCAGCTTAAACAGTTCATCTGAAATCTAAAAACCAAATGGGTTATTCAAGTAACCAATTAATACGAGTCGTTGACGATCGTCGATTTTTTAAATAATTTTTTTAACCACGTGGCGCCGAACTGTAACTCGAGCATACAAAATCTACGAAAAATGTCACTTTTACGTAACTATTAAAAACGTTAAATTTAAAAAACTATTGACAATTTAAAAATTAACTATTGAAATTGAAAAAAAATATCAACTAATAAACCGTTAACTATTAAAAACGTTACATTTTGAAAACGATCAACTATTAAATTATAGCTATTTAAAAAATAACTATTGACATCTTACAACTATTAATTTTAAAAACGTTAACTATGAAAAACGTTAAATTAAACTTTTAAAAGCATCATTTTTACGTAACTATTAAAATATGAAGATCGATTGTAAAAAAATGCGATTGTCAACGACCTTTAAACGTTTCTCATCGTATCTCCTGTAAATATGGAAACAATCCACCAAGTGGTTCTCGTGATATCACGTCCACCGACCTTGAAAACAGTGTTTTGAGAAAAACGCGTTGAAAGTTTAAGGGGCCAGTCCACTTTGGGGCCACGAAAAAAGGGCTATTTTCGCGATTTTTTTTTGATGATTTTATAATAGTATAAAAGTATTTATAATAGTATAAAAGCGTGCGTAAAGTGCGGGTTTAGGTCACACTGTGCTATAAAAGATATGAATATAAAAGTTGTTGGGCTTGATAAATAAAATCTTGAAATACATTTCTTTTATTTGTTTCATTTTTATTCATTTTTAAGCACAAAAACTATAATTCAACGTAACGCCTCGAAAATAGGTGGGCTAGGTAGCTCCATCACAACTCGGCAACGGCTTGTCTGAAACAAAAAAATCAAAGTCCATTAGATTCAGTATGACACCAGCTACAGTATGACCCTCGGATATGAAGTTTTATCAAAAAATGACAGATCAAAAACGAAAAAAGTGAAAAAAACGCGATTTTTCGCATTTTTTCGCAAAAAAATAAGTAAAAATCAAAAATGTTTAACCATCGAGGGTCATCTTGTTGCGAATCATGTTTCCAATATGTGACTCAAATTTCAAGAAAATCGGTTTATTAGTTTTAGAGATACGATGGAGCTAGATTTCGAAAACGTTTCCAGAAAAACACGTTTGAAGTTTGTACTATGAAAAATTCTTACCTAACCTCAGTCGGCAATTCCTGCACCGTACAAAATCCCTTTTGATTACTCATCATCGTCGATTTGTTCAAGTCTTGCTTGCTTTCGATTTTTTGAAATTTTGAAAGTGGATTGGCCCCTTAAAGTACCCCGCTGCTCGCCCGGCCGACTGTTGGAGGCTGTAGCTCGTGCAATTTGAGAAATATTTCAATAAAATTATCAGGAAATATAGCTTCAAGCTGATACTATTGAAAAAAATCTTTTCGGAAAATGCAATTTTTTCACCCACCTAGATAGCCCGTTGACCATGAAAGCAAATCAGGCATTGCGTTTTCTCAATTCTGCCATTGATAAGATTGACTTTATCATTCGACGTCGCAGACATCGCGATGCCTCGCAATGATAAAAGCCGAGGCCGCCATCTTCGCAGCTGACACGATCCGACATCGTACGGTGCTCGAGATTAATATATTTCTCGAATTTGTGCTCCCAAGGTCTCGAGGCGCTGAAGAACGAGTACAAATCGTGGGACTGGACGTTCGGCAAGTCGCCAAAGTTCACGGTCACGAGAACGATCGAGGTGCCAACGGCGAGCGGTCAGTGTGACTCTCTGACTCTCACGCTGGAAGTGGAGAACGGAATAGTCGAGGACATAAAGATGAGTTTGCCGAAGAACGTCGTTGGCCCGACGGAGGAGAGCGGCAGCAATCGGGACGCGAGTGTCGTGACGAGCCTTCGCGGTACCAGGTACAACCACGAGATTATGGAGCGAATCATCACGGCAATGGGTTGCAAGAGCGCGACCAATGACGCAGCCAAGAACGTCGATAAGAGCAACATTGCCGTTACACTGTGACGGCGTGACGCCGAGCAGTCAAAATCCGATTTGAAAAAGGACTAGGATCCTCCCCTGTTAAATTGTATATCATCGTTAGCTCACGCGTAAGCACACGTGTATACGTGATACGTGTTATTAAGGGGGTCTGGCCCTTCGGCCCCAGCCGAACGGCCGTTTTGACCGCGCACGCTCGACTCTTATTACGCTCAAGGCGAAGTAAAATTAATTCTTAGTTGTCACCGTTAGAACAATACCGGTGCTCCGATCAAACCGGTTCGTAGCGTTTTTTTCTTGTTGTTAGTATATGCTTTAAGTTTGAGAAAAGTAAAAGATTGACAAAATTTCACGCGCTCGACGAGCGGTGCACGCGACAATTGTAAATAAATCCTTCAGAGATATTACACTCTGTGGAAAAATGTATCGCGAGAAGAACGGAAAAATGCTTTTGTACACGTGGACGTTTATCCTCGCCCGAGCCAGGGTCATCAATCGGCTACGCTCTATCGCAACAGAGGGCATTGGCGATTTTTCTTTTCCGAAGTCACACAGACACGCGGCATTATCACGTTCGAGTGTCGGTAGGGGCTTGATAATCGGGTTTAAAAATAAATGCGCACGGGATGTCTACGGACGACGATTTATGCGTATGAGAGTTCATCAACCGTGGGCTCGACGTGTGCGGCTCACGCATACGTTGACGAATACTTCTCTCGTTCGATGAGCACGACGAGAGATAAAGAAAAATTGCGTCTCGCACAGGGGTCACACAACGCATTGTCGAGCTCTCGTTGATCCGACGACAGCCTCCTGCGCAGCATCCGCAATAAGCGTCCAATGACCGGACAACGTTCGATTGGACCCTACCAGTCGTCTTAACGGAGACGTTGTCCTTGGTATGCCATATTTCAGGTGTTTACCTTTTATTTTTTTTTAAAGGAAACGAGTAAAACTTTTTGAGTGCGGGTTTTTTTCTTGCTTTTATTCATGATATACAGAACGTTAAAAAAATTTGTTTATGAAAAAAAACGAAAATGGCGGCCGTTGCAGCTCCGCGAAAACAGGTTCTTAAATCGCGGGAGGTAAACGGCTGACATCACTGCCCCCTCTTTGTTGATCTGAAACACAAATTCAAAGCATATTATCAATCTGTGACCTTTTGCTCATGGAATGACGGATGGGTTTTTTGTTTAGTACAAAGTTCGGAAAATGGCGGCAATTTAAAAAAAATCGAATTTTCGCGTTTTTTTTTCGCATAAAAAGATAAATAATAAATGCAAAAATGTATCTATCGAAAAAACGATCCGTCATTCCGTGAAGACATATTTTCTGAGTATGCTCTCCAAATTTCAGGTCGATATGTTAATTGCAGCGGTCAGGAGAATGTCAGCCATTTTAAAAAAACGTGTTTTTGAGAAAAACGCGTTTAAAGTTTTGCAATGTGTTTACACAAATGTGTTTATAATTACCGCTAATCGGCAATGCCTGGTCCATAGAGGCATCCCTCCTCTTCTTCTAGCTGCTCATGTTGAGCCGCTAACATCTCCCGCTGCTCAATCCGGGACAAAGTCTCCCTTAAGGCAGGATATACATTTAGACAGGAACACAATTAGCAATATTGAGGGATTTTTTTAACTAAGAAATACTTATTCTACAATTATCAAACTTTAGGTATACTTTAATAGTATATTTAAGTATACGAAACAATTTTTTTTTATTAATTCATCATCATAATGGCTCAAAAGTTTAAACCTTTTTTTCAGTTAGAACATTTATAGTTTCTATGTGACGGTAATTAAAATGAAGAAAATGCAAATTTAAAAAATAGCACGCATTTACAAAAAAGATCAACATTTTACGCAACATTTCGGTGAAATGTGGATTGAAAACGTTTTGTTTTACAATTTTTCAAAAACAATTCTCGTCAAGTAGAAGATACCGATATTATCGATATTTCTACCAAATTTCAACTCAATCGGCTTAATAGTTTTTGAGTCACGCCAGATTCGATAATGCAGTTTTGAGAAAAACGCGTTTGAAGTTCACACCCGCTCCGAATCCGAGCCGTGAGGCACGGCGTTAAGGAGGTACGGTGATTAGAGCGAGTCCAAGATAAAAGCCCGATTTTTTTTAATAACATTGTCGAGAGCTTCGTCCATGCGTATGCGGAGTTCCCGCGAGATTTACCGTACAGTTTCCGAGTTATTAATTGTTAAAGTTGGTCAATTAGTCACACGTAGACGACAAAATGTGCCTGTCCTCTCATATATCAATTTTTTTGTGCTACTTGGAGCCAAGACACGCGTAAAAAAAACTGACGGTTGCGTTCGTTGGTTCGTTGTGATTAATAAGGCAACTTGAATTGGAAAGCTCACCGCAGAAATAAGCAATAAATTTGGAAATAAAGTCGCGAAAAACCGAAGTATTCGGCGAGAGAGACGTCTCGTGACGTAACCGCAGCCATCTTGCTCGAAGTGTGGCAACGCCGGATACCCGCGCAAATTTGATTCTTCTATCGGATATTTTCAACGCGAATTAAAAATATGGTTGTGTGAAGCCGTACGTTTTTTAATCGATTATAAAAGGCCTTTCGTCGATATTTACTCAAAGTTCTTTTATGTATAGCTAAGGCATCTCAATCGTTCTGGCGACATGCATACAACGCATTTATATGTAAAGTCAGCATGGAAAAACCGTCATATAAAATGAACGTTCGTTTTTATATCTGCAAATATTGTGAAAATTAGGAAAGGGAAAAATAACATAACAATCGATGAAATATGTTTTGACTTCGGACAGATTGGACATTGGATATTGAGGTTAACGTCAACGCGACGTTTTTCATTTGCATTCGCAATATCATCTTTTCACTCTCTAATTCTTGTCCGACAGAATCTACCTTTGTCTCTAAACTGGACTTCAGGTACAATCCTGTTACTCTCTTGATAAACTTCTACAGTACTTATTTTCATTCTCCATGTTTACCGGCTACCAAAAATAATAAGCCGAGCGCGTGGGACCCATGACAGCTATCGAAAATGCAACGATGCTAAACGTCAAAGATATGGCGTACTACTGAAGTCGAGTAGTAGATTATTACGTTTGTTTTCATATTATAAAAATAATAAGTAGCTTGAAATTCAATACTTAAAAAATATTTCTCGAAATATAGGCCACACACATATGTCTAAAACGTAGCGGTATTATGGCGAAAAAAAGACTCTTAGTTTACTAGCGTGGTCATCACCGTACCTCCTTTACGGCCTGTGACGTTTGTAGTTTTTCGAATTTCGCTTTGAAACTTTGAGAAAATATTCTACATATATAGTTCTATTGTTTACAGAAGAAGAAAAAGAAATCGATTTTTTGATCGCTGTAAATGTATATCCCGCCTTAAGGAGTTTCGATACCAAAATCGAAATGGTTGCAGACGATTGAAATTCATATCACCGAGAGATTAATTTAGGATGCATTAACTTCCAAAAATTAATCCGTTTCACCACATAGTTTCGAAGATTTTGAAGGTTCAAGTTGAATTTTGTTCGAGTGTTATTAATGAACTAAGTGGAGAAATCCCTTAATTTTTTAACACGACGTTCCTGACACTATTCGCAGTTTTTTTTTTTTTTTTTTTTTTTTTTTGTCATTTAAATCGAAGCATTATTTAAACCCCGACAGCCCTATAACTAGTGTTTACGAAATGCCACGTGCCATGACGGTTCAACGTGAAGCTTCATTCATTTGGTATACACGTGGCAGTTCGTAAACACTAGTTATAGGGCTGTAGGGGTTAAAATAATGCTTCGATTTAAATGAAAAAAATGAACAAACTGCGATTAGTGCCAGGGATGTCGTGTTAAATAATTAAGCGGTTTCTCCACTTGGGCCATTAATAATACTCGAACAAAACTCAACTTGGACCTTAAAAATCTCCGAAACTATGTGGTGTAATGGATTCATTTTTGGACAGTTAATGCATCCTAAATTAATCTCCCGGTGGTATGAATTTCAATCGTCTATAACCATTTCGATGTTGATATCGAAACTCCTTAAGATTAATTTAATCATTCAAGAAGGGATCAAGTTAGGAAGAAAATTGTCTCGCTATCTACGTGGACATGGGATATTCTTTGTTTTCTCTCGTGGTCGAAACAGTCACGATTTAGTTTACTAATTGGCAAATTCCAGGGAAGATTTACATTTTGTCAAGACTACTTTTCACATTGTGCTAAAGGTATTGATTGTTCCTTACTGGATTTGACAAATCGACGTTAAATATTCATCGTTAGAGTTGCTTTATTCGGTAATTGTTCGCTTCCGTTAATCTCCAAAGCTTTTGAGCACGGATATTTCCATTTAGAGCCACCGTAACGGGTATAAAATCATGTGCGAATTTACCAATTTTTTCGTATGAAAAAGTGATTGACTCATAAAATTAATTACTCATCTATTTAGTATGAATATCAAGCTGTTAGAAAAAATATACATTTTTTTCGGTGCACAAA
Source organism: Ophion obscuratus (assembly GCA_964007375.1). Lineage (NCBI taxonomy): Eukaryota > Metazoa > Arthropoda > Insecta > Hymenoptera > Ichneumonidae > Ophion > Ophion obscuratus. The sequence continues at coordinate 24,676,013 of OZ023320.1, read as the reverse complement.
ATGGCCGACTACTAATATTCTCTTTTGTGATCTTTTTTTAGCCGCTCCGCGGCGTGACATTTAGCATCCACAATTTTTTACCTAGAACAAAAAACAAATTCTCGTCAATCTACATTAGAATACCTAGAGAAGTACGTGCGGAAATAAAAAAATATTGTTTTATTTAAAAGTTGTAGGTATTTGAACTTAAGAAATGAATTTTCAGTGAAAAAATTCGTTATAACTGCTCATAAACTGCTAATAAAATGAAAAGTCTTCGATTAATCAGAAATTCCGTACATACTTTTCTGCGAAATGCAATTAGCAACATAACTTTTAAATTTGAAGTAAATCGAGTGAAAATTGTTGAAGTTATTTGTCACGCCAATTGGAAAAAAGCTGTTTCGAGAAGTTTCGAGTAGTCGGCCATTTTGTACATCGAAAAAAAAAATTCCAACAGGTTGATATTCATACTAAATAGATGTGTAATTAATTTGACGAGTGAATCAATTTTTCGTACGAAAAAAATTGTTAAATTCGCACATGATTTTATACCCGTTACTGTGGCCTAAGGCCTTAAAGCTTATTATAATTGTTTACAAATTGATAAAAATTTGAGCGTCTTAGCATTCGCAGCATGCTACGGAGCAGCAAAACGGTCACGTGATCGGAATTCATCGGCGCCCTTTGCTGCTCGCGAAACTGGTAACGGCATCGGTCCATGGCTTCCAGTCTCTGACGCGAACTCATTTTTATCGACATCTTTGCTTCACTCAATAACGTCGAACGATTAAAAAATGCACCACAAGAGTGTGAGGAAATAATTTGAAAGTTTAAAGACCGAAGCATCGAATCACAGATGTTTTTCTTGTCGCGACGCTGCTTTCCCAGGTAGCAATTTCCAAATAGTCCAAGTGGGTACCAAATGTCCCCTTGGAAGTTACCTATAAGTTATCATGTGCCCAACAGTTATCTTTTGCGAAGATTGTTAACTTTAAGATAACTTCCGGGCGGACATTTGGTACCCATTTAGCTGACGTTTGGACAACTTTTTTAAAATTGCTACTTGGATTACCACCCCAGGTAGCAATTTTCAAAAAGTTGTCCAAAAGTTGGCTAAAAGGGTGCCAAATGTCCGCCCGGAAGTTATCTTAAAGTCAAAAACCATCCAAAAAGATAACTATTGGACACATGATAACTTATAGGTAACTTCCAAGCGGACATTTGATACCCATTTGGACAACTATTTTGAAATTGCTACCTGGGACTCGATACTTTATGGGCTTGAAGTTTACATCGTTGTAATGCAATGAAATTTCTTTTTAATTTAAGGATATCGAGGTTCACGATTTTTTTTGGTCTACAGAAGTCACTAAAACGTTTTTGAGAATCTTTATTAAAAATTTTACGATTTCGAGGATTAAATTTTAGGATCGAGAAAAAAAAGGATTATAAAGTAATTTTTTCAAAAAGGGTTTAAAAAATGGAGAAGAATTTTCGTTGCGTTCCAACGATGCAAACTTCAACACCATTGATACTTTGGCGTTTGGCGCGCCTCTGTGGCCATTTTAAAATGGCACTGCTGCGCTGTTCGTTGGATCAAATTCGACGGCGGCAACTAGGTAATTATTCAGAAGACTCCACGTTCGAAAAGGCAGTGCATTTTTCCCATCCTTCTCTTCATCAAAGAATGTCATAAGGATTAATATTAAGACGGCACTGGCGATTTCTTGTAACGATTATTGGCTTATTTCGGTTTGTTGGGGTTTGGGTGAGTTTGAGGGTAGTTTTATTGTTTCGCTATAGTCAGAGCGTTTCGGTATGTTGGAGAAAAATGGCTACGGCCCAGCGCAATATTAACTGATTTGGATAATGTTTGGTAGCAAGAGGGCCGGAAAGGAATTTGCAGTCAGTTTGGAGGTAAAGCCGTTTCGAATAATACCTCGATATTTTACCCAACGAGAGATATTTTCTTCAGCCGCAGGCAACGCTTCCGCAATTCTCCTTTCAAAAAATAAACAAACGTCCGAAAGACCGATCCGGCTCGGCACGCTCGAAAAAACAAATCCAGAATGCGATTATTGTACGTTCGATTCACTGGCACGGTAAATCTGAAATGTCGGTCTGGGATAGCGACTAGCGTGTAGAACGACATCGCGATACGGCGGGGGAGGTGTGCCAGGACATTCGATCATTGATCGACGAGTGTCCTCGTTGCTGCGACACAGATGTTGCAGAAGATTGGCTCTCTGATTAGCGATATCCGAGGCCTCGATACCGACGGTTCTTCTCGCGGTACGAAGCTCGAGTCGAGGTCTCCGAAGACTCCCGGCTAGCCACAAATACGTGCAGAATGTGCTGATCGCCGAGCCCACGAGGAATCCAATGGCGATTAAGGAGAAGGGCGATATCGTTGCCAAGCCTGGATAAGTCGACGAGACATGGCCAAAGCGAACAGTCGAAGGTGGGGTTACGCTGGACTGCTGACGTCGTCTAGACGTGCTCTTGACCTTCACGGAATTCTTCCAACTCTTGACTTTGACGAGCAAACGACCGGAAGCTCGCTCGGTATTCGCCTTGGCCGGTTGTCTCTCCGGCGCGATCATCTTCTCCAACTTTGGCTTGGGAACGCCGTTAGAGTCCACCGATTCACTCTCGCTGCACACCCTTTTGAAATCGATTCTTCTTGCCCGGAGACGCTTTTGTAATTCGTACATGTTGTTGTTGCAGGACCATGGATTTCTGGAACACGAGTAACGATGATATCAGACTGCGAAGATGCGTTCCGCTACTGAAACATTTCTGGACGACCGTACGAGAGAGAATATTGCTGCTGACCTTTCGATCATGAGGAGCGCAAGATTCGGAAATCCGTTCAACACGTCCAGCTCCAATTGTATCATCACGTTGTCGCTGAGGTCGAGGGCGCGGAGTCGTGGCAATCCGTCGAACGTGTTCGGCGGCAAGTGGCCTATCCTGCAATTACTCAGATCCAAGGACTGTCGGACACAAAAGATTGACTCGATATTGACTCAGCGCTGCGTGCTTCTGTGGCGGCGAGGAACGCGAGGACGTTTCGAGTAATTAAGGGGTTAGGCCACAGTAATGGGTATAAAATCTTGTGCAAATTTAACAATTTTTTTTGGCATGAAATAGTGATTTACTCAAAAAATTAATTACACATCTATTTGGTATGAATATCAAGCTGTTAGAAAAAAAGAATATATTTTTTTCGATGTACAAAATGGCCGACTATGAATATTTTCTTTTATCTTTTTTTTAAGGCGCTCCGCGGCGTGACATTTAGCATCCACAATTTTTTACCTATAACAAAAACAATTCTCGTCAATCTACATTAGAATACCTAGGGAAGTACGTACGGAATTTAAAAAAATATTGTTTTATTCAAAAGTTGTAGGTATTTGAATGAATTTTCAGTGAAAAATTTCGTATAAAACTGCTCATAAAATGAAGAGTTTCCGATTAATCAAAAATTCCGTACGTACTTCTCTGTGAAATGCAATTAGGAACATAACTTTTAAGTTTGAAGTAAATCGAGTGAAAATTGTTGAAGTTATTCGTGACGCCAATTGGAAAAAAGCTGTTTCGAGAAAAACGCGTTTAAAGTTTTAGGTACTCTGTGGCCGTGCCAGAGGTGGGCTTACGTAATACGCTCAAAGTCGGTGAAAAAAAAAATTTGCTCTAAATCGAATAGTAACTTATTCTTATGACGATAAAGCACCGTTTTAGCGAGAAAAAAAATCGATTTTTTGAAAATTCTACTGTGGCCTTACCCCTTAAATGCAAATCGAGAAAAAAAGGAGCTTTTCCACTCACAAGGAACTTTACTTAAGTGTCCGGCTTTGATTTTTTTTAAACTTATGTGTGATAAAGCGTTGAAAACTATTACACACGTATTTTTGGTAATTCTTTACATAAGTGACTTTTCCGGAAAATGAGCTTAACATTTTTTTGGTATTTTCTCATTTATTGGCTTATAAATGATGATATCCAGTCGGGGGAAGGTAAATTCATCCTCCAATCATATGTGATGGGTTTTTAAAGTTCGCGGGAACACGTGATAAAATAGGGCATTTTTGAATATTTCGACGCCTGTGTTGATTTTGTTTCGATTTTTCGAAAATTCGAAATTATCTTTCACGATTTTGTTCTCGTAAAAAATTTGCGAATGAAAAATTGCAGCTTCCCCCGACTGAATGTCATCATTTGTAACCCAATACGTGAGAAAATAGCAACGGGGCCGTCCATATATTACGTCATTCTAAATTTGGGGGGGGGGGGCGGTTCGTCTGCGGATGACGGTAAATGATGGATGAGGGGGGGGGGGGGGGGGGGGCGTTTCGAAATTGACGTCATTCTTGTGATACCAGTTAATTCAAAATGTACAATAGTATATTGTACAACTAGAGTGGTTTCCCCGCATGAGTGATGAAAAATATTTTGCAAGTACCTAATGGTATTAATTATTGAACTCGTTATTTATTTATTTATTATATAAGGTTTGTCTACATTATATTCGAGAACTTCAAATAACAGCGTACCTATGAAAATAGTTCGATCGAGCCAAAATGAATATGGGGAGGATACGGAGATATTACCCGTGATCCAGGATTTGCAAGAATGGGTGAAAACTCCGTGGGAGCTATCCAAAGAAAACTAAAGAATAGGGAAGAATAATATTATTATATTAATGAAAATTGCCAAAGTACAAAATAATAAAAGATGATTCTATAACAAAATGTGGGAGCTATCCAAAGAAAACTAAAGAATAGGAAAGAATAATATTATTATATTAATAAACATTGCCAAAGTACAAAATAATAAAAGATGATTCTATAACAAAATGTTTTAATGGTACCCAATTTTTCTCAAATCCGCAAATGTTTTAATTTTGCCAAACTGGTAATGACGTCAGTTTTGCGAGAGGGGGGGTCATTAGGAAATGACGATAAGATGATTGTAGGGGGGGGGGGGGGGGGAAGCAAAAATCAGCAAAAATCGATGACGTAATATATGGACGGCCCCAAAGAAGGTGTTTCGGAAAAGTCACTTCTGTAAAGAATTATCAAAAATCCACTATGAAAGTATTGGCAAAAAAATTAAGAGGTGACACTCCTTTCTTTTACGGGTGGTTTCCCCCTTAAAATCCTTTCTTTCCGCTGATAAAAAGAAATACGTGTCTAATATGAGTTTCAACAAAATCGAAGACGTGCACTTAAGTGATTCTGTGCTGGTGCCGCGGGTGCTAAATGCAAGTTTGCCTAGAAATCGGGGTGCAGGGTTTTGTTTGGGGATGGGTGTAGATTGATGCCAAACTAAAATCGCTACGAGGAGGGCGCTGCGAGACAAAATGTTCAGAAAAATCCGAGCTTTGGTTTTGTCCACAGCGCCGAAGTTGCGGAATTTCATTTTGGGGGTGAAAAAGTAGGGTGAAATTTTGAAAAATCAGTTTTAATTCAATAACTCTTTAGGAAAAATTCGTACACTTTTTGTTCAAATGGGAATGTTGTAGCCCTTGAAAAGACGCGTCGATCGAGTATTTCACCATCACTCTCCGATAAAATCTTCGACCCCAGAAAAATTGTTGAAATACCATTAAACATGGTTTATTGAATAACTCAAAACCAATCGATTTTTCGGGTATGATATAAATGTACGAAATGTAGAAAATAATGTTCTCTATATTTTCGTTTCTATGCACCACCCTTGGATTTTGATTTTTCAACCCCTCCCGGAGGTTGAAAATTCGAAATGAAAATCTCGGAAAACTATTGACCGCACGAATTCGCCACCGTGGAACAATTTGTAGCTTGAACCCTTGGCTACATTTTTGTCCACAAAGTCAAACTCGTATCTCCTTATTTTCGGTCAATAGTTTTCCCAGAATTTCAATAAAAATGTTCAACCCCCGTGAGGGGTTGGAAAAACAACATTCAAAGGTGGTCCATGAAAACGAAAATATAGAGAAAATTATTCTCTACATTTCGTACGTTTAAACCAACCCCGCAAAATCGATTGTTTTTGACTTATTAAATAAACACTTTTTTTTGACACTTCAAGCATTTTTTTGGATCTGAAGATATTATTGTAGAGGGATGATCAAATACTCAATCGACGCTTCTTTTCAAGGGCTACAATCTTTCCATTCGAACCAAAATTGTATTAATTTTTCCTAAAGAGTTATCGAATTAAAATTTATTTTTCAAAATTTCACCCCCGAAATGAACTTACACGATTTCGGCGCTGTGGACAAAAATAACGCTCGGATTTTGCTGAACATTTCGTCTCCCGGCGCCAACCTCGTGGGGGTTGTAATTTAGCAGTAATCCACCCCCATCCCCTTCATCCCCTAAAAAACCCCACACACCGATTTTTAGGCAAACTTGGATTTAGCACTCCCGGCACCTACAAAACCACATGTCGAAAAACTAGCCTTCTTCTAATTTTTTCCAATTTCAATATATATCACGACTGTACTAATGATCTGATAACACAAGGAGTACGTTACGACACTGATGACAAAATTGTCATAATGTACTGAGTGATTTTACAGTTTTGCATAACATTTTAAACATTTTTTTACACTTTTTCACGCGTCAAACTGCCATTGAGCGATAAGTGTAGGCATCTCCCTATCCTGAAAAGTGTTTTTTTTTTAATTATAAATTTTATCGAACCGGTATAGACGATCGTTTCAAAATTTCAAGGGTACATTTAAGTAAATGCCAAAGAATTTACTGTATACATTTAAATCAAATGGTAATATTTTGTCAATTCGGAACTCCTTTAGTTCCTTGTCAACCACAATCGTTAGATCGCTAACGACGTTCTGCTTTTTTTTTTTTTCGAAGAGTGATTTATCGAAGATCGTTAAGACCTCGAGAAACTCCGCTCGAAATTACTCGTCATTATTTCCACTTCCGGGATGGATTTTTGGTGCACGCGCGGAGTTTGGCGACGTTCGGTAAACCTCGATGGAAATAACCTCGTTAAATAGTCGTAAAAACGATAATGACACGAGCATTATCCGATCGATGCACAAGTTGCAGCGTAACGCGAAACACGAGGGAAAAACGAGAAACAGAAAGAGAGAAATGGCTAGAGAATGGGAATGATGTGAATAACCCAAGGGATTCAGAAACGTTCACCCCTCGGAGATTTACCAAAATACTAGGTAATTTCCATTTGTTTATCGTGGCCTAGTTCGGGTCGTGAGATTTTATCTTAAAAAAAAAATAAGCTCAGGCCGTTGTTCCTCGAAACACTTTGTGACGGAAAATTCCGTGCTTTTTTCCCTTCCATTCTCCGTCTCTTTTTCCAACGTAACGAAACGAGAGACGAGGACCTGGCGGTTCGCGTTATTTGTTGCAAACCCGCCCAGCATGAGCGTTACAGGCGAGCTTTCTTCGTTTCTTCCTCGTTCTCTATTTGCACGTGTCGTGCAACGACTCGCGTCACGCGTCGCGTACTCGCACGTTTGCCGGCATCGAGAAATCGATTTTGAAAAAGAGTAAAAAAAACGGCAGATCGTATCGACTAGCCAACTCACTGGGGAATTCATACCGTGCGGGAATTTCCATCGATTGACATATGCTCAAGGATGAACGCGTTTTTATTTTTATTTTGCGGATTCAGGTGTCGAACTGTTTCACGTTTCGTCTGATTTCATAAAAATGCACGTTTAACCAATTAAGGCCTTAGGCCACGGTAACGGGTATAAAATCATGTGCGAATTTAACAATTTTGTTTCGTATGAAAAAGTGATTCACTCATAAAATTAAATAATTTTATGAGAGAATCACTTTTTCATACGAAAAAAAATTCGTATGAAACTTAATTTTATGAGTGAAACACTTTTTCATACGAAAAAAAATTACACATCTAGTCGGCCATTTTGTACGTCGAAAAAAAATATGTATACAGGGTGTCCCAAAACTCAACGATAATCTGAGACCGGATGAAAGGCCAAGTTATACCAGTTCTGGGAAAAATAATTAAAAAAATCCATATCACTCAGTTCAGCGATAATAGACATTTTTAAAAAAAAGTTGAAATTCGACACCCTTGGTCGCATTTTCAAGTCCTGTGATTACCAATGTCACAATTTCGCTGTGATTTTTTAAATTTCGTGATCTTCATTAACGATGCTATTAATCGCAACTACAAATTAATGCAAAAAACATTGTTAATTTAATAAAATAAGTTAAGTTTTAGTGAGTCATGGTTCACAAAAATATTGTTAGTTAACTTTGACACTTCATTTTGAAAAAAAAATGTACTACACTACCCTTGGCAAGTTGTTTCAAAAGATGGCGCATTTAATCAAGATTTCAAATTGGTGCAACACTTGCCACTTTTCTTGCCATTAAAAATTTTATTTCTTATTTTTTTCAAATTGAGCTCATTTTGAACAACTCAACGTTAGGAATTTTTGTTACTAAAATTTGTTATTTTTTGTTTCTGGTCTGAAATAAAATTATTATTTTTAGTAAAGAGGTAATTGAGTCAGTTAATAACCAATTTTTATTGTAAAAAACGTATGTTTTTTACAATAAAAATTGGTTATTAACCATTATTAGGTAATTGAGTCAGTTAATAACCAATTGAGTCAGTTAATAACCAATTTTTATTGTAAAAAACGTATGTTTTTTACATTAAAAATTGGTTACAATAAAAATTATTATTTTTAGTAAAGAGGTAATTGAGTCAGTTAATAACCAATTTTTATTGTAAAAAACATATGTTTTTTACAATAAAAATTGGTTATTAACTGACTCAATTACCTCTTTACTAAAAATAATAATTTTATTTCAGACCAGAAACAAAAAATAACAAATTTTAGTAACAAAAATTCCTAACGTTGAGTTGTTCAAAATGAGCTCAATTTGAAAAAAATAAGAAATAAAATTTTTAATGGCAAGAAAAGTGGCAAGTGTTGCACCAATTTGAAATCTTGATTAAATGCGCCATCTTTTGAAACAACTTGCCAAGGGTAGTGTAGTACATTTTTTTTTCAAAATGAAGTGTCAAAGATAACTAACAATATTTTTGTGAACCATGACTCACTAAACCTTAACTTATTTTATTAAATTAACAATGTTTTTTGCATTAATTTGTAGTTGCGATTAATAGCATCGTTAATGAAGATCACGAAATTTAAAAAATCACAGCGAAATTGTGACATTGGTAATCACAGGACTTGAAAATGCGACCAAGGGTGTCGAATTTCAACTTTTTTTTTTTAAATGTCTATTATCGCTGAACTGAGTGATAGGGATTTTTTTTATTATTTTTCCCAGAACTGGTATAACTTGGCCTTTCATCCGGTCTCAGATTATCGTTGAGTTTTGGGACACCCTGTATTTTCTAACAGCTTGATATTCATGCTAAATAGATGTGTAATTAATTTTACGAGTGAATCACTTTTTCGTACGAAAAAAAGATTGTTAAATTCGCACATGATTTTATACCCGTTACTGTGGCCTTAAGCGAAAACTTTTGCGGAACTGGTCGGTGGATGACCGTGACATTTTTCAGTGAACGACTGTCTGGCTACGCAAACCCATAAAAATAACTTATGCGTGGATTCCAATGTTTTGTTGCACTTTATTATCGCGCGAGGAAAAAATTGTAGGTCGAAAAGAGACGAGTTTAGGTTTAACCAACTTTACGTTGCGTGCTTTTCACCGAGAAGGTTGACATTTCGAGACAAATAAAAGCCTCGCTTTGTTCATCTTGGAGGAAAGTGAGAGATTTTCTACGCTCTAGCGCTCATATGATACATTTTTCCAAGCTTTTATTTACCTTGCTTCGTTCGTATGTCTGCCTTTCCGGTTCAAAATTTGTAATCCATTTTCCAAGCACTTGCCGGCATCCGATTGAGTTGAAATTTGGCATAGCTATGGAACTTCGGTGACGATGCAATAGTATGTATGGCACCATGAGGCTGGTCTGATGATAGAGGTGGGAGGTGAGCAATGCAACTCATTGAGGGGGGGGCAATACATATAAATGGTCAAAAATGACGACAAATTCCGGAATTTTTTTCCAACGCAACTACTGGACCAATCGCTTTGAAATTTGTAGGGTATTTTATTGTACATTGGAAGTCATGGAAAACATTGTTTTTTATCGACAATGAGTGTTCATCAGCAGCCTGCAGCCAATTGTTGCTGAACGAATTTTCCCCACGATGTCGAACTGCGGCTGCTGTAGTTTTTTTTTGTTTTAAACAAAAAATTCAAAAACCATTACATTCTATGTGAAAGTACGCTGTCTATAAATCAAGAAAAAGTTCAAAAAGTTGAATATTGTAATAATGGCGGCACTCAGAAAAAAAAAGATCGGATTTTCCTCGAAAATTTTCGTGTTTATGCAAAAAATGAATGTTCAATTAATTTTTTTATTGAATACGGAGGTTTATCGACGAGAGTTTGCAATTATGTGTCTAAAAACCTTTGGTTGAAAAGAATAGGATAAATAGTTTTTTTTATCGATGCCGCAAATTTCGAAAATTCGTTCAGCAACAATTGGCTGCAGGCTGCTGATGAACACTCATTGTCGATTACAAAAAACGTGTTTTATGCCTTCTAATGTACGATAAAAAAACCCTACAAATTTCGAAATGATTGGTCCAGTAGTTGCGTTGGAAAAAAAACCCGAAATTTTTCGACATTTGCGGCCATTTATATGTATTTCCCCCCTTAATAGCATATACTAGGGCGGCCGAGTTTGTGTTAATTTGTTTTGTTATCATGAGCACTTTTCATTACACATGATAACGAGAGTATGATAATGGTAGTGGGAGATGGGAACTGAAATTTCCTAATGGCAAATGGTAGGATATTCGTATTTGGGTTCATTAACTTTTTTGACTTGAGCACTATTTATAATTACACTATTATAAAGTTTCTCGCGAAACATTTATAACTTAAGGCAAGGTATTTTCATTACGCCGATTTCTGCATGGCATGGGGGTCTGGCATGGCAAATAAATAAACAAATGCTAATACTAAAATGTCTAAAATAAAATAAACGTAAAAAAACTTTTTGACAACAAGGTTTTTTTTCAAAAGGTACTGTAGTAAAAAGTAAACATAATGTTCAGTAAAATTGAAAATCAAAACAGTTTAACTACAAAAAATTTCCTTCCTTGGTCACTCATTATACGTGCAAGTACTTAACCTCTTCGTTGGCAGAGCGAATTCGACAAAAAGTGCCCAAAATGGCAGGGAAATTTTTTTATCTTGAAAACTTGTACTCTGGGGTTTTTGAGGGTGCTGATTACGAATCGGAACTCAAAATTCAGGAATTCACAATGACGAACAAATTTGGCGAATGAAAATACAAATAATACAGATTGATTCGAAATTTTCAATTTCAGTCCGAAACTCTAGTGCCGCCATTTTGAGTTTTCAAATTTAAAGTTCAGATTCATAAGAATCGACCTCAAAAATCCCGGAGTACTGCTTTTCATCTAAATCGAGTAAAGTTTTTGATTTTTGTCCGTCATATTGGCGCCGCCATTTTGAATTTCCAAATTTTAACTTCAAATTCGGATTCAGCGCGCCTGAAAAGCCTGAAAAGCCTTTGTTATTATCAAAAACTATTTTTATTGAACTAGTTGTCACTAGTAGTTCAATGGTTTACGAGTTTGTACGTTACGAACATGAAATGCTTGTAAAAAATAACGAAGACTGTAATTGGGATTGAACTAACGACTAATGGCTGCATATAAACTTTTCATATACAAACACAGCCGGCTACGAATTTGTTTGCATATGTTAGTGAGATTTTATATGGATGATTAGACATCGCTAATTTTACATGAAAAGTTGAACATTTCATGGCTATTTTTTCTTTATGCACGGTCACCTTTTCGATGCATGTTTGCAATATTTCAGATCTCTAAGTAGTCGGAAAGCGGGTGAAATATCGATTTTCCATTTTGCGTCTCGCAGAAAGTCAAGTTAAATAAGAGCTTGTGAAAATGGGAGTGCTGCGGTGGGTCTCTCACAAGGAACATCACCCGAGTGTACCTTTCCTATCTTGTTGAAACTCATATATGTGATCAAGCATTTAAAACCATAAGGCACGTATTTTTTATTATCGGTGAAAAAACGGTCTTAAGGGGAAAAACCACCCCTCAAAGAAATGCGTGTCGAGGGGTAATTTTGCAATTTCACCCAAAAGCAGTCCACCAATCTGAATAAAACAAAAAATAAAGTTCTTCTAATGTAAAGCAAAGAAAAATTCACTATAGAATTATTGAAAAAAAATTAAATAAAGGGCTGACGCGCCTTTCTTTGAGAGATGGTTTCCCCCCCTTAAAGCCGTTTTCCGCCCCTAAATTTTATTTATTTTTTTATCTTTATCATATATATGAGTGTCAACAAAATCGAAGACGAACACTTAAGTGATGTTCGTTGTCAGACCCAAGTGTATGCTCCTAGGGTCATAAATAGTAGTAGTACGAATTTTTATTTGCATCGCCTTTTCGGCTTTTACAAATATTTACCGTTTAACATCGCTCTCTTACAATCTAACAATAAGTTGTATCTTTCCTCTTTTATTATTTTTAACTTTCGTCACCCTCTGCATCCTCTCTCCATTACCACCGTTTGTCTTTTTCTGCACTCTCTTTTTATTTCCCTATTAATTTATCATCTGCTCCCTCCTTATCCCTTTCCCTCTTTACCCACTCCTCTATATATCTTTTTGCTTCCTTAAATATTACCCCTCTTCCTTTTTTTTCACACGAAATCAGGTGCTCCACTGTTTCTCTTTCTCGTTTACGTATCCTACAAGTCCATTCCACTTCTCCCTTTTTCCATCTCTCCCTATATTTCCACACCTTATCCTCGCCCACGTTTCCTTATCCTTTCCTTTAACCCTCCGTGGTCACACTTCGGTAGAATAACAAAGTGGTCACACTGGGTAAAATTCACCCGGCCAAGTTCCAAATGGTTGCTGTCTGAACCCTATCAGTCCGATCGGGATTGAAAAAATACTAGAAAATACTTTGATAATTCCAGAACATGTGTGAAAAGTCAATATGTCAAAATTCAAAAGACAACATGTTTGTAAAAAATCGTGGTTAGGTCAATTTGTCTAAAAATACACCTTTTCACTCGAAAAATCATAATTTTCTGAATTTTTTATATTTTCAAGTAAAATTGGAATAGGATACTCGTCAGATACGGTACTTCTAGGGAAAAAATAGTGGCATAGTGGCACTTCAAACCCTCGCCTCCTGGAGGGCCGACCTTTAATTGAAACTAGGAACCAAAGATATACAGGGTGAGGCACATAAAATGTTACAGAGCAATAGCACTCAAACTATTGATCATATCCAAAAATGTTTCAGACGAAAGTTTCAGTATTCGAGAAGGCCGTCATACTGGACCACCCTATTTTTTATTGGTGGAGGCGCTGAAGGTCAAGGTCAACTCTACTTTTTTAAATGGAATGATACATTTTTTCTTCAACCATCTTGTGGAGCACCTCAAGCCGCATAAAAAACATTATAGGGTCAAAATCGTTCGAGGTCATTCAAGGTCACCTGTTAAAATGAAATACAAAACTAAATATCTCGGATCACTACCAAATATTTGGTAGTGATCCGAGATATTTAGATTTGTATCATCGATACTGACCAAGACGGGTTAACATCTTTTGCCGTCCAATATTTCCACGGTGCTTCGTCTTTTTCTACTATCACATTCTATAAACTATGGCGTTGAAGTTTGCATCGTTGGAACGCAACGACAGCTCTTTTTACATTTTACTTTTCCTTATTTTCATTATTGAAGCAAATCTTTTTTGTGGTTTTATGTTGTAGATTGCTAAATAAGTATTTCAAAAAAATGGTTGAGCTACTTTTGTAGGCACACTCCGCCGAAAGAAATTGAAATAATCCAGAAAGATTGGTTTTCATTGCATTCCAACGATGCAAAGTTCAACATCATTATAAACTATTATATCTCGATTTTTTAATCTGTTCTATTTCTCTCTCTATGGTCTTCCTTTTTAAGTTTTTCAATCCTTTGTTTATCAAATTCTCAATTATTTTTATTTCTTTCTCCTCTTTTATCATATCTATTATTTCCTCAATTTCTAATTAGGGCCATAACTATTGTCAAGTCTTACCCCGAGGGAAGTACTCCGCAGCTTTGGCACACGCTGGTTCAAATTATTGTCAGCCAGCTCGAGGACCTCGAGTCTTTTATTCGTGACGAACGTATCCGGTAGTATGGAGTAGAGATGATTGCCCGACAGATCCAAAACTCGCAATTCCGACAAATCGGCGAAGGCCGTCAGGCCAATCTCGTTTATCGCGTTCGACGAGAGATTCAGTAGCTTCAGCCTCGTGAGCCCGGCATCCTACGATTCAAATAGACCGTTGTTCACGCGTTAATTGTATAGATCCGTATTCACGCGTGCGGGGAAATAGATCATATTGATTAAAGGTGAAGTCTACTTTTTTAAGGTGGTCCTATCGCTTCACACTAGCCATACCACTGTTCAAACTTGAGACTTGTACAATTAATATTTTTAACATGCAAAAAAAGCATTTGTAATAACTAACATTTTCCATGTGTACACTGTTTAATGAATGTTCACATTTAATTAGAAAACTGAAAAAAATAGTTATTCCAACGATTCGCGCGGTATTTCTAGGTTTGATATTTGGCAACATTGATTCTATCTTCGTCTCTTTTCACTCAACCAGGCGAGTTTAAATTCCATGCTTTTCAAGTTGGTAAGAAAGTCTTGCGACACACAACATGAGTAAAATATAAAAACATTTTATTTTAACAGTAAACAATTATTCAGTAATGTATGCTCCCTCTGTATCTACAACTCGTGCCCAACGCTCTGGTAGACTGCACGCCTGCACTCCAGAATTCTTTGGGTCGTGAATTGAAAAAGTCGACCAGTGTATTTTTGAGATCCGCGACATCATCAAATTTTTTATCCTCTAAATAATTTTTTTAAAGCTCGAGACAGATGGTAGTCGGTAGGTGCTAGGTCTGGTGAATACGGTGGATGCGGTAGAACTTCTCATCCCAGCTGCGAAATAGATTGTTGTGTCATCTTAGCTACGTGGGGTCGAGCATTGTCGTGGAGAAGCCGAACTTGGAGACGTTTACGCCTTTTTTATTTGATAATTTCAGCCAGCTTTTGCAGTTGTGCAGAGTAAGTATTTGCATTTATCGTGGTGTTGGATGGGAGCAGTTCGTAATATAGCATGCCCTCAGAATCCCACCAACAACAGAGTAAAACTCTCTTCACTTCACGGGGCAGCTTAGGGGTCGGATCTGGTTTTTCTCCTTTCGGTAGCCATTGTCGCTTACGTGTGTAGTTAACATAAAGCACCCAGCTTTCATCTCCAGTGACTATTTCTTGAAAAAAATCCTTTCTGTGTGGACGTTGCAGGAATGAAAGACAGATGGACATGCGTGTCGCTTTGTTTGATTCGCTGAGATCGTGGGGTATCCAAGAAGAAAAAACTTTTCTGTATCCGAGATTTTGTTAATGTTGGAGAATCGTGGGATGGCTACAGCCGAGTTTGTAAGCTAATTCCCGTGACGACGTATTAGGCTTTGCCTTTGTAAGTGCTCGTAGTTCTTCATCGTCAACAGTTAATTTCCTGCCGGACCTAGGTTTGTCTTCAAAAGATGTATCGCCAGAACGGAAACGCTGGTACCAACGGGATATCGTTGAATGATGAACTACGTTGGCCTTGAACACACTGCACATATTAGCGGCTGCGGTTCTTGCAGAACGCACTTGTAAAAATTCGTAATATGCAATCGATCGAAGTGCACTATGATCCATCTTCGCTCGTACTGTCTGCGCGGAACAACTGACTCGCTTATATACCCTACGACATGGAAGTTTCTAGACTAGTCTTGAATATACTACTCTCGAATGTTGTAGAACTTCGTTAGAAGAAAACATATTTCAATCGAAAGGAAAGTGTCGCAAGACTTTCTTACCAACCCAATATAAAGCATTCTATTCGGGCCACGACTGGTAAAAAGCGTGGAAAATTTGTCGTCGGCGAAATATGTCGGTTAAAAGTGAAATATGTGTGGAAATTCGAATGAGTGAGATGAGGTTAGGACTACAGTGAGCTGTTGCCTTGCTGTCCACGTCTCTTTATCGTAGCAAGTGGTAATAAATCCAATACCGGAAGTTCAAATTAAACTTGATATTACATAAAAATTAGGTCAATAAGCGTAATTTTTTGCGAGAGCATTGGATCACTACAAGTGTTAAGTATGTAATTCTGATTATTTTTAAGAATTTGACGGATTCCCACTGTTACGTACACTTTTGTAGCGACCGGAAATTGGGTTTTTGTGTGTCGTCTCGGAATTCCTTCACAAAAACACGCAATTTTAAATTAGGTCGAGAACCAACCTTGAAATTTTACAGAGATGATTATTGATATATTTAGTGAAGCTCAAAAAAGAAATTATGAAAATCCTATGGATTGAAGCCTGGCGATAGGACTACCTTAAAAGATCGAAATCTTCTTGCTAAGTCACAATAATTGATGATGCGAAGGACGAAAGGAGCTAAGACAAAATCGGGGAGGAATACTTTTTCCGGAGATTTTAAATTTTTGGAGAATTATAGATGAACCTTCATTCCATTCATTATTGATAGACCTTGCGATGAAATTCTATTTTTATAAAATCTGAACTGCCATTTTTTTTATAAATATGTTTACGTCTTTTATTATTTATACGTCAACACACACAGAATAATCCCTCCAGCACCTCATTTTGATTCCTTTTTTTAGTATTCTCGAAAAAAAATTCTCAAAAAAGTCTCATTTTCGGTGGGCCGCGTAATGTAACGGCCTTTCGGCATCGGAATACTGTGATGGCTCGAAAACGTATCAACTTTTCCTATGTGGATATTTAACTAAACATCCGTTCAGTTTGCGATTTCGTACTAAATTTTTTTATGTTTCAAAAAATAATAATCATGATAATTTAAAAATCACGATTATAGCCGTGAGAGGGAGCCAAAGTGTTGGTCCTTTTTGATCAGAGATCCGACCGATATACCTCACAACTCCTTTTTCAATTATTTGAAACCGAGAACTAAGTGTCTTTGTCATATACTGTCATATCTGAGCATAAACGGAGCCATTTTTCAATTGTTGGAAAATTCGTACAATAACGGAGAGTGAAAATATGTCAATTGTTGCTTAATACTCATTTTTTACTATGTTATTTGGTGAATTTTCCATAAATTGAAAGATGGTTCTGTTAATGCCTAGATAAAAAGTATTTTCGGAAAGTAAATAAGAAACTTGGTTTTTTTTTGTTTTGGTTAATTAAAAAAACAGTTCTGAGGACGTTTGGACCTCTAAACAATTATCAGCAATTCGACGCCCTCTCATGCATTGGCGTAGCCAGCTTTTCTATCTAGGGGAGCCTAGAGGGTCGGTTTGGCAAAAAAGTCGTTGCGTTCACAATCATCTTTTTCTTGAATAAAATTTACATAATATTCGATAATCACGTAACACACATAAAATATGAAGCTTTAATCATACGTTCATGTTAACATTAATATCAAACTCTTGCAATACCTTGAAAAATAATCAACCAATTTTTCATTAATCTTTAATCCAGTTACCAGTCTGTAAACATTACTTTCAGTAGGTAGTCAATTAAAAAAGCTTTCTAGTTTTTTCTGCAAATTGGCCCAACACTTTTTTTAGTTGAAATTGATTGCAGCAATGTCATCCTCTATGTTCAGCAGTGACATATTCAGAGTGACATCTGATATTATACTTCGTATCAACAACGTTGTACAAACTTGTATAATTTTATACCTTTATAAAATTGGACTGCCCTAACTTGTATAAACTTACTGCCCTAACTTTAAACAACTTAGGGCAATCCTCATTCTGAATATGCTTTCCTAAATTCCCAGATTTCATCATTTTTAAATGTAAATACGTGTTTCACGATCATCGCTTCAACTTCTAAGGCTGTTGTATCGATTATGAAAGTTTTTCAATAATTATTGATGAAATCCTCCCCGTTCTTCTTATTCAATCTCAAAATTGCGGTCACAGCATGGCCTAACGGTAGATTCCCAAAACGGCGTTTGAGAATTACACTGATATTATCTGTTACTTAGTAGTGAATGTTCATCTTCCAGTATTTTTTTGATCGTGAATCTACCGGCAAATCTAATGTTTTTATTTTGCCCACACCCAACTTAATTGTGAAATCTAAATATCTATTTAATTTACGTAATAAAATAACTGATTTTTATACACCTTACGAAATAACGACGAAAAAAATGGTAGTAGCGGGTATTTTATTACGAAATGGTTGGTGTGCGTACTTATTTTGCACACACTTAACTCCTTGACTGTGAGTGACACGCATAAGGGCAAAAAAAGTCGTGCCATTTTTGTGTCATGACACGTATAGGGGCATTTGAAAAACAACCTATGTCTACTGCATCGATTCGATTGTAATTGGGTACATCATGGTTTTTGGGGTCGCTGAATTTGAATGTGACATCAAATTTCCAAAATTCAAAATGGCGGACCCAATACGGCGGACGCAAATTCGAAAAATGGTTTGATTTCGACGAAAGTGAGTACCTCATGGTTTTCGGCGTCGCTGAATCCGAATTTGAAATCAGATTTCCAAAATTCAAAATGGCGGATCTAATATGGCGGACGCAAATTCGAAAAGTGGTTTCATTTCGACGAAAGTGAGTACCTCATGGTTTTCGGCGTCGCTGAATTCGAATTTGACATCAGATTGTCAAAATTCAAAATGGCGGATCCAATATGTTGGACGCAAATTCGAAAAGTAGTTGGATTTTGACAAAAAATTGTATCTCTAGATGTTTATGGTCGCGAATTTCGAATTTGGATCCTGACTCCAAGTATGTGAGGCTCAGATACAATATAATGAATACAAATTTGGCGAATCATGTATGACAAACTATTCATAATAACAAATGTAAAAGAATACTTTTTTGGCGTTATATCCTGCTCTTAGCCGAACCCAGAGTCACCATAAGGTACTCACTTTCGTCGAAATGGAACCATTTTTCGTATTTGCGTCCGCCATTTTGAATTTTCAAAAACCGATTTCAGGTTCGGATTCAGCGACCCCAAAAACCATAAGGTACTTACTTTCGTCGAAATGAAACCATTTTTCAAATTTGCGTCCGCCATATTGGATCCACCATTTTGAATTTTGGAAATCTGATATCAAATTCGAAGTCAACGACCCCAAAAACCTTTATACTGAGACTTTAAAGCAAATCTATGAAAACATTTTTTCAACAAAAATGGCACGAAAATCTCATTTTCACCTCACTGCGAAAGGGTTAGCGTAATTGTGAAATCTGAATATCTATTTAATGTACGTAATTTTTATACGAGTTACGAAATTACGACGAAAAAAAATCGTTAAAGTTTTATTAAATTATTTCATCATGCTTGCCTGAAACAGATAAAATGAATCGATTATTAAAATTTCATTATGTCAGATCGATTTTTTTCTGTAGGGCACCAGGATTTCTGGGGGGGGGGGGGGATGCCCCTCCTGGCTCCGCCAATGCTCCCATGACAATATTTACGATGAATTAAAAAATGATTACAATAGTTGTTCACTGCTTATAATATTCGGTGTAAAACCGAGGTCAATCGGATGTTCAATCTTCCTACAAGCCGCGGCCGAAAACCCGATACTTTTTCGGGCTACCAGTATTCTACCCCGCGAGAGAAAAGCACCTTCAGGGGGTATGCCTCTCTGGAAACTTCAACAAATCGTCTTTTTTTTTGCATATTGATATAGTGTGAACTTTGAAGAATATTTTAAGACCATGGGGACCCTGAAATTCTAAAAATTGACGAAGTTACAACTATTTTAGTGGAACAGTGGAGTGGAACAGCACCGGGTTCACCGCGATCCGTCGTGGTAAAATCGCGATTAGCTCTAGACTACATATCTTGACACGGCGGGATTGATATCTTGAGTAACTTTGACACTTGACTTGAATTTACACAGTTAGCGTTCAAACAGTAGTAATTTTCGGTTCACGATCGCATTTTTTAATTGGACGAACCATTTGTTAATAACAATGACTTCAGCATGCTGTTTTTCAAGAGAAAAATAAGGTTTTCTTTGGAGACGCTGTCATTTTTCGTATTTTTCGAAATTAACGAAAAGTGGATCGTGAACCCATAGCCAGTTGGATATATTTGAAGAAATGTTTTGTTTGTTTTCGTTTCTGATTACATTTAAATCTGTTAGAAGTCCCGCCGTTTCGGACATCGCCGCTGGAGGACTGCAACGCCAACTGCAGCACGACGAACACTTTAAAAGATTTTCTTCCGAAAAAATTACATTGTAACCACAAACATGTGTACAACATGCTGGGAAAATATGAATTTATTCAAACCATAGTGAAGTCGTGCTGTCGCTGAAAAACCCCGTAATCGGAAAAAATTAGAAGACGGCTAATTTTTTGACAGGTGATTTTGTAGGTGCCGCGGGTGCTAAATCCAAGTTTGCCTAAAAATCGGGGTGTAGGGTTTTTTTAGGGGATGAAAGGGGATGGGGGTGGATTAATGCCAAACCACAACCCCTACGAGGTCGGCGCCGTGAGACGAAATGTGCAGAAAAATCCAGGCTTTAGTTTTGTCCACATCGCCGAAGTTGTGAAAGTTCATTTTGGGAGTGAAAAAGTGGGGTTAAATTTTGAAAAATAAGTTTTAATTCAATAACTCCTTACCAAAAATTCGTACACTTTCTGTTCAGCTGGGAACGTTGTAGCCCTTGAAAAGACGCGTCGATCAAGTATTTGATCATCACTCTCCGCTAATATCTTCACCCTCCAAAAAATGGTTAAAATATCAAAAAAAATTGTTCATTGAATAACTCAAAAACAATCGGTTTCTCGGGTATGGTTCAAATGTACGAAACGTAGAGAATAATTTTCTTTATATTTTCGTTTCTATGGACCACCCTTGAATTTTTATTTTCCAACCCCCCTCGGGGGTTGGAAATTCAAAATGAAATTCTGGGTAAACTATTGACCGTACGAATTTGGCGCTGTGCAAGAATTTGTAGCGTGAACCCTCAGCTACATTTTCTTCCACAGCGCCAAACTCGTCTCTCTTTATTTTCGGTCAATAGTTGTCCCGAAATTCCATTTTGAATTTTCAACCTCTGAAAGGGGTTCGAAAAAGCCAAATTCAAGAGTGGTCCATAGGAACGGAAATATAGAGAAAATTATTCTCTACATTTCGTACATTTAAACCATACCCGAAAAATCGATCGTTTTTGAGTTATTCAATAAACAATTTTTTAAAATACTTAAACAATTCTTTTGGAGGTGAAGATATTTTCGGAGAGCGTTGATCAAATACCAGGTCGACGCGTCTTTTCAAGGGCTACAACGTTCCCACTTAAACAAAAATTGTATGAATTTTTCCTAAAGAGTTATCCAATGAAAACTGATTTTTCAAAATTTCACCCCACTTTTTTACCCCCAAAATGAACTTCCACGACTTCGGCGCTGTGGACAAAAATAAAGCCCGGATTTTTCTGAACGTTTTGTCTCCCGGCGCCGACTTCGTGGGGGTTGTAGTTTGGCATTAATCCACTTCCATCCCCTAAAAAAAAAACCTACACCCCGATTTCTAGGCAAACTTGGATTTAGCACCCGCGGCACCAACAAAATCACCTGTCAAAAAACTAGTCTTCGAATTTTTTCCGATTCCATTATACAGCGCGACTGTACTACCAATGTGTTGCTAGAAAAAAATGCATCATTCGGACCCTTCAAATTAGGCTTCCAGAGAGGGATACCCCGTTAGAGAAATTCGCGACAAAATATCATAGTGTCGAGACCCAACTGCGACGTATTTACCGCCGATCGTATTCATTTCGCAGACTGTCCGTAGAGCCGAAGAAGACGATATTTACCCTGAGTTCATAATTGGCCAAAGCGGAGACGGAGTTGTTGGAAAGATCGAGTGCCTGAACAGCCCGGTCGACGCCCGTTTCCACGCTGTAGAGACGATGTCCCGTGCAGTCGGCCCACCTGAGGCCGTACATCCAGAGGCATCGGCAAA
This sequence comes from Ophion obscuratus, assembly GCA_964007375.1. NCBI lineage: Eukaryota > Metazoa > Arthropoda > Insecta > Hymenoptera > Ichneumonidae > Ophion > Ophion obscuratus. Next base: position 24,653,875 of record OZ023320.1, on the reverse strand, counting down.
ATTGCGGACAATCGTGGGCATCCCATGCGACCACGAGGCGAATGTTCGTCACAGCGAGAATAAAGATAGCCAAGAAAACGATGCGACGACGAAGAGTCAGCAAAAGCGACGCAGAACGCTCGTCGCCCGTGCTTGCCTCAAGAGACGCCATGTTGCGTTTCAGCACTGCCGAAGGCTCAGCGATGACTCAGAAATCATCGCGATCGCGACACTTTGGGGATGAAATCGCGCTGCGCGAAATATCGCGATGACGTTCATGACGCGGGAAAATGCGCCCTCGTCCGTCTCCTCACTGCGCGATCTTCGAGTGCGGACTTTGCCGCGTCTCGAGCTGACGATGAAAAAGTCATAACTCGCCCGGGTATGCACGATTTTCACCACCGCATCATCCAAGTTTTACTTCGGGCCGCGAGAGCATCGCACGCGCCACGATGAGAACCAAGTCGCCTAATCTTATCTCACGCTTATCGTATACACCTAGTAACGAACGAAGCGTTGATCGCGATTGTAACCAGGCAGGAACGAGCCAGATATTCGACAAAGACGGAAAAAAGTATCCGGCCGTGGGACGCGTCATCGATAAGAACGTATGACGTTGCGCTCGGTCGTACCGCGCTGACACTCATATTTTCGACGAGCAACGAACTGATGACGCATCCGGTTATTGTACAATATCGCCTTTCGTACAAACGTCGCTGGCTGACTCAATGACGTTTGCAAGTACGTGGCATTTTTGGCTAAAATGTCACGACGCAGCGTTTGACGGAACCGCGCGGTTCCCCTGCACACTATCTCAGGGACCTGGCAGAAGCAGCGTTTTTCCTATTCAGAGAAAGTTTGATACTTCGTGGAGAAAACACAACCGCAAATTTCGATGTTACAGACGTAGCATCGAGCGTGTATGAGAGGCTTGGAGACATGCCGGGACGATGAAAATTGGAGGCATTGTTGCCTCGCTTGGTTAGAGCCTGCATGCCAATTTTGAACGAGGGCGAAGCTTGCATCGGTGGGACGCAACGAAAATTAATATTTCTGAGTTCCTTTAAGGGAGACTTTGTCCTTGGAGTGCCATATTTCAGGTGTTCACTTTTTATTTTTTTTAAAGGAAACGAGTAAGGCTTTTTGAGTGTGGTTTTTTTCTTGCTTTTATTCATGATATACAGAACGTTACAAAAAATTTTTTTCGAAAAAAAAAACAAAAATGGCGGCCGTTGCAGCTCCGCGAAAACAGGTCCTCCAATCGCGGGAGGTAAACGGCTGACGTCACTGCCCCCTCTTTGTTGATCTGAAACACAAATTCAAAGCATATTATCAACCTGTGACCCTTTGGTCATGGAATGACGGATGGGTTTTTCGTTCAGTACAAATTTCGGAAAATGGCGGCAATTTAAAAAAAATCGCATTTTCGCGTTTTTTTCGCATAAAAAGATAAATAATAAATGCAAAAATGTATCTATCGAAAAAACGATCCGTCATTCCGTGAAGACATATTTTCTGAGTATGCTCTCCAAATTTCAGGTCGGTATGTTAATTACAGCGGTCAGGAGAATGTCAGCCATTTAAAAAAACGTGTTTTCGAGAAAAACGCGTTTCAATTTTTTTTATATGTATATATTATTATATGTAATTTTCTAATTTATATGTATTACATGTTCGTAAAATGTTGAGCTCGATGGATGAAGCTAAACTTTTTTCATGTATTTTGATCCGCTGAATCCGAATATGACAATTTTTCGCCGAAAAGTCGCGCATTCAATTGTTTGTAGCCAATTGTTAAAACGATTTTCCAACAAATCAAAGTTTTTCGGATGAATTATTTTTTTAAAACATTTTTGGGCAATTTTAAAACGAAAGTATTCTTTATAAAATTTTGCTAAAGTTCGTAGTTTTTAGGTAATACATTTTTGAAAATTTCTGAAAGAGTTTTCCAATTTTACACTTGATTTATGTATAAAACTACTAATTAAAAAATTACATCGAATCTTACATACAATAGGGCTTCTGCCGATGTGAAAGCTTCCAAAATATCAATTTGTTGTTGTCCTCGAAGCATTCTGCTTTTACGAGTATTATCGTTTGCGCGTTTGTCAGCCGCTACCTGCCATGGGGACCCGACGCCCCTTCGCTAATTGTGGGATATCCCGGAAACTATTCATCGGATTGACTTGAAATTTTCAGGGGATATTTTTTCGAAACATCATACGTCAAGAAAATGTAATAAAAATCGTTTTTTTGATAATTCTGACTGCATCTCACCCCTTAAGGCGTTAGCCCACAGTAACGGGTATAAAATCATGTGCGAATTTAACATTTTTTTTCGTATGAAAAAGTAATTCACTCATAAAATTAATTACACATCGATTTAGTATGAATATCAGGCTGTTAGAAAAAATATATATATATTTTTTTCGATGTGCAAAATGGCCGACTACTAATATTTTCTTTTATCTTTTTTTAGGCACGCCGCGGCGTGACATTTAGCATCCGCAATTTTTTACCTAGAACAAAAAACAAAAATCCTCGTCAATCTACATAAGAATACCCAGCGAAGTAAGTACGGAATTTAAAAAAAAATTGTTTTATTTAAAAGTTGTAGTTATTTGAATGAATCTGCAGTGAAACATTTCATATAACACTGCTCATAAAATGAAGTGTTTTCGATTAACGGGGTCGTCTAGTGTGAAGGCCGTTTTTAATGCTTTTTTGGAGAATTTTTTTTTGACAAATCACTAAAATAAAATAATTTATAAATTGTATATCATTTTTATTAACATTTAAACAAACTTTGTGAATTTTTTGGAGTCATATAGAATATAGTCGGAGATACACCGCCCAACAGGAACACATATATAAAAAGAGGTGCTCCACTGCTGCCATGATTCCGGCCGTTCTGCTTATCAGAACTCCAAAAACCAAACGCAATTTTAATCGTGAGAATTGAGGCTCTACATGAAACTAAAATAAATTTGGAATTCCAAAAAAATATTTTTTTTTACGCTTTACAAAAAAATTCAATATTTCGTATTTTTTGGGGTCTATATAGCTGATAAAAAAAATTAACAAAGCAATCTTAATTATTTTAGTTCAACTTATAGTTAAATATGTACGAAAGATGCTGTGTTGACTTGAGCAGAATCAATCGAATAGTTTTTGAGATATCATGGCAGCAGTTTGAAAAAATCGTGTTTCGAGAAAAACGCGTTTGAAAGTTGTATATAATTCATGATAGAAAAATGGTTTCACCATCAATGTGCTATGCCTGGACTATAGAGCCTATATGGACTATAGAACCTCTTCTTCAAAGAATTCACGCAAGGCCGTTTTCTTTTCTTTTGATCTTACACCCTGGACGACCCCCTTAATCAGAAATTCCGTACGTACTGCTCTGCGAAATGCAATTAGGAACATAACTTTTAAATTTGAAGTAAATCGAGTGAAAATTGTTAAAGTTATTTGTCATGCCAATTGGAAAAAAGCTGTTTCGAGAAAAACGCGTTTAAAGTTATGTCCGTGCCAGGGGTGGGCTTACGTTATACGCTCAAAGTCGGTGAAAAAAAAAGTCTTGCTATAAATCGAATAGTAACTTATTCTTATGATGATAAAGCACCATTTTAGCGGAAAAAAATCGATTTTTTTCTAAATTCTGCTGTGGTCTTACCCCTTAAGGGGAGGTACCTGAGTAAACGACGACAAAAACAGGTAAACTTTGGGAATTTTTATCTCAAAAACTAATGTTTCGATTGGATCCGGGTTTTTTTAATTGGAAAATATGTACATTGAGGTATGTTTAGGAATTTTTTAAAATAAATTCGTTGACTGGAAGCGATTCAAACGCGACGGAACCTTGGGGTTCTAAAACCCCAAGGTTAGGAACCTTGGGGTTCCTTTTAGGTTTTCCCTAAAAAGAAACCCAAGCAAGCTTTGCACATCTCTTTCTCTCTTTCGCCCTCGTTCATTTACTGTCCCATTTCTCTCGTACTTATATGTCAACTGTTGAGGGTTGAGTGTTCCTCTTCGCTTACCTTTTCATTTGGAGCATCCCATGCAGCGGTAATTAGTCCTGTAGTCGTAATTCACTAGGCCATTTTCAAAGTAGTGAAAAAATGAATATCGTTTGAACGTCAGTTGGTTGCTGCAAGTCAAAATTGCTTGAATTTTATTATCGTCTTTGCTTCGTTCATTAATGCCACACGACGAAAAAAAATGTACGGATGGTAAAAAGAGTCTGAGCGAATAATCCATACACGTAATTATAAGTCTAAAAACTGTGAAGCTTTGAATGGCAGACAACATTTTTTTCTGCAACACTGTTGCTGTTTTCTGTCAGTGTAATTTCGCGTTCTACGCGCTTTTTTTTTGTCCGTTGCAAAATGACACTACTTCGCTGTGCGTTCAATGGAACTTCACAGCGGCTAAGCGAAGTGCGATATAATATCTCCTGCGTCATCGAGCTACAGAATATCAGCCAACGATGGGCAATCGTTGGTGCGTCAAAAGGAAAAGTGTCCAGCGGTTACGACGAACATTTTGCTCATCCTCGAGTGTTACTCATCGTAAATTGTTACAGGCATATCCAATTCATCGAAACTACAAACACATTTCAATTGTGTTTTCGTACTCATGATTCGAAGATGCGCACGTGCTCGCGACACTCGGTAACGACATTATTTGTTTCTCAAACAAGCGCGTCGGACTTAAACATTACCGAGCTCCGATCGTCGCGACGAAAACGAAGTTAAGGTTGTTACGTGGTTTAGCCGTCGGGGGTGAATTACGAAGGGAGCGCCCGGTGCTTATGCACCGAGCCGATTGATTGTTACCAACTGCTAGCTTTCAAATAATCGTTATATCAAACGTGCGTTTTCGAACTATTTTTCAACGTCTATTTGTAAAAATATGCATTTTTGAACATTCGGTGATTACATTAAGTATTTTCATCACTTTGTATAATTATTTTCTGTAACTTTTTCTCGCTCAATTAACGCGAAACAAAGTGGCAACGTCGTAAATCGTCGTATATCATAATGCCCAGGTTGACAGAAGTGTCGCGAAGTTAGAGATATATGCGCTCCGTTCGTAACCTCAATATCGGCCCAAGGAGCTGTCAAAAATGAATATCGATCCGAGTAAAAAAAATCCCCTGGAAAGAAAAAGTGTGTACTAACGCTGTCTATAATCTCGAAGAAATCAAAAACTTTAATAATTTGCCGATATTATAAAAAAAATGTATGTATGAAAAAAAATCCATGTTATTTTGTCTCTGCCTAGAAATGTCTAGAAGTGTATAATTTCTTAACATAGTTATCAAATTATTAAGTAATTATTACTAATTAAGAGAATAAGTACCAATAATATTCGTTGTTAATTATCCTGACCGAGTAGTTTGAGGTTCCCGGGCATAATTACCGAATACCGATAAGATAGGTGGCATTTGTGCCGTCTACGACGTTGCCATGATTGCACAGTCGAATATTTTGTATGCTTGATTTTCGCACAAATTCCCTATCAAAACATTAATAATTGTATAACGGTACAGTGAATCCTCATTTTCACGGTGCCAAGGGTTAGTCCGATAATTACTCGAACCGTACCTATTTTTTCAGCTCCGTGATAACATTGGCTTAGCAGATGTTTATAATGTACTGAAAAATAATCGGGAGTTTTCCATAAGCGTAATGTAATTAGCCCACGAAATACGTCGAGGTGCCAATTTTTTTTCTAAAAAACGGTACTGTGGATCGTATTCAAACTGCACGGGATGATCAGCAAAGAGGTTATAAAGGACCAAAAAAAATTTCAGCTCAGTGGTAACACGTTGACTTAACCCCACAACAACCTTAACGGGCTATAACTACGCGAAGGCCGGAAAAAATTTCCAAATTCAAAAAAAACAATCTGGGAAACGGTTGACGAAAAACAAACGCATTTTTTTAAAACACAAACGTGCATATATCGAAAGCCTTTAAAAAAAATCACCAAATATACAGAAAAACAAACAAAATAAATTTCACGACGTTTGGCCGTGGACACTCTCCAGCTCAAACGGTTCATCCGAAATCTAAGAACCAAACGACTTATTCAAGTTAACAATAAATACCGGTTGGTGACGATCGTCGATTTTTGAAATCATTTTTTTTTTAACCACGTAGCGACGAATTGAAACTCGAGCGTACAAAATCTATGAAAAAAGTCGTCGTTTTTGTGTAACTATTAAAAAATGAATATCGATTTGAAAAAAGTGAGATCGTCAACGACCTTTAAATGTTTCTCGTCGTGTCTCCTGCAAATTTGGAAACAATGTATTAAGTGGTTCTCGAGATATCAGGTCCACCGACTTTGAAAATAGTGTTTCGAGAGAAACGCGTTCAAAGTTTGAAGCAAGGTGCTGCTACCGCTCGCCCAGTCGACTGTGAGGAGCTGCAGCTCATTCGATTTCAGGAATATTTCCATGAAATTTTCAGCTGATATAGGGAAAAGGTGATACTTTCGAATAAAAATATTTTTGGCAAATGCAATTTCTTGACCCATCTAGGTGGATGGAGTCCGTTAGTACACACCCTCGCAGGACAATTAAGGGGTAACATCACTGTAAACGTCTAAATTGAGCGATTTTTAGCGGTTTTTTTGGGTGGTAGGACAAGTAAGAGTATAATAATATTCAAGGATGTTATTAGTCATATCTTCAGGGGCACAAAAAAATGTATATTAACCCTCAGGGAACGACCTATAAAAACGTTCGGTTGAATACGATCATGGATTAGGCTACCCCAGGAACTTTGATCGGCTATATCTTGGTCTGTAATTCATCAAGTACAATATTTTTTTTCCAATAGATCGGACACTTCCTTAGAAATGTGATCGTTCTTTTTTCGATTTGTGATTTTTTTTATTAAGAAAAAGTTATAGTTAATAATATAAACAACCGACCAAAAATTTTCATCCAAATACGTTTTTTTTTCTTCAAAAGCTTGTATTTTTGAGAAAAAAATCACAATTTAATAAGCGTCTTCAGAAAGCTAAAAGGTTGTACTATTAAATAGTTTTCGTCGTTTTCCGATTCGCTCAAAAAAGTATATTTTTTTAATTACGAAAATGGGCGATTTGTCATGTAGCGAAAAAAAAGTTATCCAATGAATTCATCATAAGTCTGGTAAGAAAACATATTTTATACTGTAGGAAATACTTCGTTATACATAATAATGATGGGTATAACATAAATGGACAACATAAATTGTTCAAACAAATTTTTTTTTTATTGGATTGGCGACAAAGCAATTTAAATTCTATGAGAACAAAAATCGTTCTATGCGCAAAAAATATACAAAACTGATCTGTAACAAATTATTGGGCGCAAATGCAGCATAATTTTGCGATATGGTCTCGGCACAGTGGCTTTTCGCATCGGACGCAATTGTAAAATGTTTTGCGGTCAAGCGAACTCGGAACTCGACATTTGCGCACGAAAAAAATTATGCGATGCTGATACAAAATCGCAAATATTTTGAGGTTATGGTCTTGCCAGATGTCCAACCTTACGATATGACGCTTTACATCTGATAATTTCGATCATAACCTCCTGGTGCGGCCATCTTTTGTCAAACGACGGAGACTTATTTGTACTCCCAACAATAAGGGCTTTACGAGTTGCATGCACAACTCCATTAAACAATGTGGACGAGATTCCGGAACGACACCTTCCGCCACACACTCGTTCTCATCGATTGTTATCGCTATTATACAGTTTTTTTCTTCACTTTTCTTAATTAAAATATATTATAGGGATCGTTACAATAATGAACGCCCGTTTCTGAGATTTTTTTTTCAAAACAATGGATTTTGTGACGTTCAGTACGACCCGGATAAAAATCACCCGAGCTTGAATTTCACATGCGTGCCCTTTCTATACGACGCTGCCATCTGACCTTCCGACAAGTGGGGCCTCAAAGCCCCCCCCCCCCCCCCCCCCGTAATACCTCCCTCGATTCCTACAAAAATGGCGCGATTTTGAAAAATCGCACGGTTTAGGCTAACCCAGCGTACCCTGAGGGTTAAAAAATTATACAAAATGGTGACATGGGCGCCATTTTCGCGAGGCATGTGACTTTGAGACGCTCCACGGCACGCAGTATAACTGACGCAAATTTGAATGTGGATTTTTTTTATTCTATTAATTTATATGAGTATAGCTAGAGAAATACGTAGGGGATTTTAAACATATTATATTTGTGTCATTGCCAAGCATTTAAAGTAAAAACTCAATTTTCGACCGAAAAAAAGGTCAATCATTTGTTAATAAATAATGTTATAATTAACTCATGTCAAATCCCGTAGCGTGTGTCTCTTCGGAATGTTATTTTAAAGATGTGCTCAAAATTTGGTGTGAATAGAATGAAAATTGTTGGAATTACGCTGCGTGCCGTTTTGAAAAATTGTGTTTAGAGGAAAGCGGTCGACGCCTCGCACATGGACTAACCACTGCCACCGCAGACCCGCACGGGCCTGCGAGCCTTTTTTTACAGGTACCAAACTTTTCCCTTTATTCTAGATGGTTCAAAGCATCTCTTAAGCCAATATATATATTTTTTAAATTCTGCAGTGTTGTTAGCCCTTAAAATAGTCCAGTAAAAGAGACGAAAACCCAGCACTTTTTAGCGTAGAATATGAATTTCTGACTGAAGGTAGATGGTTGCATACTGAAAGTAACCCTAATAAAATGTTGCCCCTCAACTTGCCCCAACCCTAAGAAATAGGGGTTGAAAACTTAAAAATCGTCGTATCTCGATAATTAATAGCCCGAAGAAAAAATGTTTCAAACAAAAGTTTTTTGGAATAATAAAATACGTATAAAGTTATCCGACGTCCAATACCCGATCTTTGAAAATAGCGGCTCAAGAACTATTCAAAATTCGGGGTTGATGCCTTAGGAGTGCTCTCGCGTTTTTGTGTTGCTGTTTTCATAGATAGGGGATTTGACGTCACATAACTTTATACGAATTTTATTATTCCAAACAACTTTTGTTTGACACTTTTTCTGATCAGGCTATTAATTATCGAGATACGGCGATTTTTAAGTTTTCAACCCCTATTTCTTAGGGTTGGGGCGAGTTGAGGGGCAACATTTTATTAGGGTTACTTTCAGTACCTTCAGTTAAAAATCAATATTCCACGCTACAAAGTGTTGAGCTTTCGTCTCTTTTACTGGACTGAAACGAGCTGCGAGAACACAACGTTATTTTTATTTTCGGTTTCTTTCTTGCAAAATGCACATTGGTAAGGACGAAGTGTAAATACATGGTGGAATATTCTCAGGCAAAAAAGATGAAAAACGGCAATTCATTTTTTGTCAGCACTGCAAAAGATGGACCGATGCTTGAGCAAAATGTGAGCAATTTTTTGTCCACGTGTTTTATTGGCTTGACGGGTCTGCATAAGCTTGGAGCAGCACAGGTTGATTTTTAATAATATTCTCTGGTGGGAGTATTGGGATGACGAGGTTGGAATTGTACACACAATTGATTACATAGTCTCGCCAAGATTGAGTTTTTCAAATTTAATCTTGAATGAAAGGTAAAAAAATATACTTTTGGTACAATGATACAACTTTTGTATGACCAGATACTTTTTTTTAATTGTGAAGATTACGACAATGGTAGCCTGTAGGGAAAAAAACGTTCGACTTTCGACCAAAAAAATAATCATTTGTTATTAAGAAATGAATAAACATATGAAAAAATCAACCAGCCATACGATAGAAAATGTTATAAGGGGCCGTCCATATGTTACGTCATTCTAAATTTGGGGGGGGGGAGGTTCGTCTGCGGATGACGGTAAATGATTGATGAGGGGGGGGGGGGGGGGGCGTTTCGAAATTGACGTCATTCTTGTGATACCAATTAATTCAAAATGTACAATAGTATATTGTACAACTAGAGTGGTTTCCCCGCATGAGTGATGAAAAATATTTTGCAAGTACCTAATGGTATTAATTATTGAACTCATTATTTATTTATTTATTACATAAGGTTTGTCTACATTATATTCGAGAACTTCAAATAACAGCGTACCTATGAAAATAGTTCGATCGAGCCAAAATGAATATGGGGAGGATACGGAGATATTACCCGTGATCCAGGATTTGCAAGAACGGGTGAAAACTCCGTGGGGCTATCCAAAGAAAACTAAAGAATAGGGAAGAATAATATTATTATATTAATGAAAATTGCCAAAGTACAAAATAATAAAAGATGATTCTATAACAAAATGTGGGAGCTTTCCAAAGAAAACTAAAGAATACAGAAGAATAATATTATTATATTAATAAACATTGCCAAAGTACAAAATAATAAAAGATGATTCTATAACAAAATGTTTTAATGTTACCCAATTTTTCTCAAATCCGCAAATGTTTTAATTTTGCCAAACTGGTAATAACGTCAGTTTTGCGAGAGAGAGGGGGGGTCATTAGGAAATGACGATAGGATGATTGTAGAGGGGGGGGGGGGGGGGGCGAAAATCAGCAAAAATCGATGACGTAATATATGGACGGCCCCTAAGCTTTGCTCTGTCCGAATTTAGAGTGAATCGGACAAATCGATTTTGAGAATCAACGAACACCGTTACATCGAATCCTCATCGGATCTTGCACAAAATTCTTTTTGCAAATTGAAGTTTACACCCTAGGCTATAAAGCTATGTAACGTACATTTATATTTTCAAAATTTCAAGTGTATGCACACCCCTTAAGGGGTTTTCTCACTTTAGACGCTAAAAAAGGCTATTTTCATGAATTGTTTCCATCGGTTCATATTATAGGTATTGATATAAAAGTTGTTACACTTAATAAATACACTTTCGAAATACTTTTTTTTTTAATGTTGATGTATTTATGTAACCCAAATAAACTTTAAACGCGTTTTTCTCGAAACGACGTTTTGGACGGCTAGTTGATAAAATCTTCGAAACTACTGAACCAATCCTTATGAACTTTGAACCACATATTCTTTACAACTATAGCTATATCGCATATCAAGGTTTTTTTTTAAATTTTGATATTTGCTATTTTTTTGTTGCCAAAAACGTTTTTTTTGTTTTTTTTAAGTGTTCGCGATTTTGTTATTTTTGCATATATCAAAAATCGTATGATATGCGCTATAGCCATTAACATACTGAATCTAAAACCGTTTGATTTTTTGTTTCGGATGACCGATCTCCGAGATTTCATCAACAGTGCAGACCTACAATTTTTTTAGGACATTTTTTTAACTACCATTTTCGTCTATAAAAGTGACCTAAATAATTAATTTAAAAAAAATGTATTTACTAAGTGTAATTACTTTCATATCAATATCTATAATATAAAACTATAAAAAAATAGCTTTTTTAGCATCTAAAGTGAGAAGACCCCTTAACGTAATGATATTCACATCAATTCACGCTCATTAAAATCTTTTATGCAATCTCTCACCCGTACGTCCCGTGGGCTTGTTGCTCTCGTGTATTTAAGAGGATCAAATCGACACTCAAAAATAATCGTCATACCTTGGTCAATTTTTGCCAAAATCTTTGTTGCAAAATAAAGATAAGACCCTGGCTATCCAATCAAACAGCGGAAATAATCGTATTTTTTTAATTTTAAGTTTTTGCAGCCCCCTTAATCGTCTGCCGTTGGAAAAAAAAAATGGCGACTCCTATAGGAAAAAAGTAAGCGGTTTTTTTTTAAAGAACGTGACTGCCTTATTATTCCTAAAAATCTCCCCGGCGAGTTGATCGATACGTAAACTCATAAGATTCATTGTTCGTATTTAGTGCTCGTACGACGTTCATAATACTTACAAAGGCCCATAAATAGACCTGTTAGTGAGATATTGCGCACAATGTAGTTCCCGTGGATGTGTTCGGGTCATTGGGTTTGTTTGGGTTTGAGATATTACGAGTAGGGTCGTCTAAAATCGCTGTAACTATTTTGCCTACGAGCGACCGACGATTTTCTTCAATTGGGAACGATTCAGTACGCCAGTATGGCAAGAATAACTGGTCGCTTACATATTTCTCGGGGTCGGGACTGTCTTCTGCAATTTGGCCGATCCTTTAAGGGGTTAGGCTACTGTGACAACCCGAAAATTAAGGTTATTTCGAAAAATTAATTTTGGAAGAACAAGTAAGATGATTGAAAAATCGTTTGGACCTTTATTTGCAAGAACATTAACAAAGTTGTGTACCAATTGTCATTGAAAAAGTATGAATAATTCAAGAATTTATAAACAATCTCGTAAAGGACCTTTAAACGTGAGGGGCTCAACGGTGTACTTGATTTTGGCCACTCGGTTGAACTAAAACAAAAAAACGGCGTATTTTCTTGAAATAGATAATATTGACTAAGACTTGACCGAGTTTTTTTAGTTACCGTATTTCAATCGTCAAAAAAAAAATATTAAATTCTTTTCCGTTTTTTCTAGTAAAAATGACATCATTATTATTAATAACTAATTAAATCAAATGTTAATAATAAACAAGGGGTAATAACACCTTGTGAGAGGGAAATCAGGATCATTTTCTTCAATTTATTTAAGAAAAACGAAGCGATCTTTTTGAACTCAGATTCCCATACATTTTCATATGTCTCTTGAAGTACAAGATTTTTTTGTTTTTAATTGTTTTAAAACAAATCAGCGACGTAGTGGCTGATCTAAGGGAACGCCTTTTTTTAATTACCTCCACGGGCGGAAATATACAGGTCATAATTGTCAATCTAGAACGAAAACGAAAAAGATTTTGATAAAAGATGTTCAAATCTAGTGACGTACATACGATTTTCGAGAAATATTGATTTTTACAAAAATGTGGTTAATATAAGGGAAATTTTTTTTTTTTTTTTATGAAAAAATCGGTCATGAAAATGGTGAAATTTTAATTGATCGAAAAAATCCTACGTACACCACTGGAAAATGTTAGTAGGAAATGAGCACTCGAAGGTCGCTCTCAAATTACCAGCAAATCCGCACCATAATCTCACCCGTTTAACAGAATTTTTGGACCACATAAGGGGTCTTCTCACTTTAGACGCTAAAAAAGGCTATTTCCAAGATTTTTTAAATAGGTTTATATTATAAATATTGATATGATCGGAGGGGAAAAAATATATGCATTAAAGTTTGTCGATGACGTCGTACTAGTGGCTGACATGGAAGAAGGGTTGAGGGAGATGCTCAAGGACCTAGAGAGATACGTGAAAAACAACAAGCTGGAGGTAAACACGGAAAAAACGAAGATTATGATATTCAAGAAAGGAGGAAGGAGAAAAAAGAGAGAGGATGGGAGATTAACGGAAGGAGACTGGATGTAGTACCACAGTACAAATACCTAGGAGTATGGTTCTCGACAGGCAACGCCTTCGAAAGGCACGCAAGATGTATTGAAGGAAAAGCAAAGAAGGCGACCCATGCAGAAATTTGTTGGGGACTCCCCAGATCCTACCAGATCCCTATGGGGATTTGATAGGGACGCCCCAAGTAAGGAGTCCACACTGGAATCCAAATAGATTTGTTGGGGATTCCCCAGGTTCTACCAGATCCTTATGGGGATTTGATATGGACACCCCAGGTAGGGAGACCACATTGGAATCCAAATGGATCCTGGGCTGTTTCCAGATTAACGTGGTTTGAGAATTTTTTACTAGAAATTATATAAAATAGGATTTCGCGACGCTCTGTAAAAAATTATTCTTTGATGGTCCCGTGCACAGATTTGCTTAGGAGTTTCAAGATGCACCAACGTGTTTCTAGGAATTTGTTAGGATATCGAATAATACAATATATAATTATATTCTTTAGTAACTTCTTTACTTTAATGCTTACCCATATTGTATATTTATAGTTTGTTATGGGCTAGTATTTTTTATACGAATAAAAAAGCTTGTTATAAATTTTAATATGCACACTTTTTGAATTTTTAATACTTGTGCGCATAAAAATTTGTTTTGGACGTGACGGCAATCGGGTTACGATTGCGTCTGCGGTTTATCGCTGTGGGTGTGGAGTTTTGTTAGAGCGGCTTAAATGAGGTTTTAAAAGAAAATTAAATGTAAGTATGAAATCATATTTTTATAAACATGATATCTATTACACATTCGCTTAAGTTTGTAGCCCGTAACATCAATTTCCACCCGACCCGGTGGATTTTTCATCGGGATCCAATAGGGATTCCCCATCGGGATCTAACAGGGATTCCTTGTCGGGAGCCATAGGAATTCCCTATCGGGATCCAATAAGGATTCAGAAAATCGCTTCCGACAAAAGAAAGACGTCGGGCGATAGAACATAAGCGGCGCAGGGTACATATATATTCGTGTCGTCGTTGAAAAGCGCGCGACGATCGAGTTACTGCGCAATCGCGATCGTAAAATTTATTTACTCCAAACACGCATTAATGTTTGTTACATTCCAATGATGCAAGCATCAACCTTATTAAAGTGTTTAAATTTTATATAATATGAAAAGTATTCAAAGAATATCCCGCCCATAACTGCACAAGTATTTTTGCTTAATAATAGTATAAAACGTGTATAAAAACTACGTTACAGCATAAGAAGTATTTAAAGTATTTTTAAAAAGTTCATAAAGTATAAAAAGTACTCGAAGATATAGATATAAGATATAAGTATTCGAAGAATACTATACAAAGCACTATAAATATTCAGTATGGGTAAACAATTAAAAAAAAAAAAAAAAAGTATATTGTGGTATTCTATATGTACTCCTTTGTAAACAATAAATTGATCTCTTTAGTGTATCGATGCTTTTATTTTTTGTAGCATTTTGGGCTTACAGAATGCGATATGATCAATCAAGCATCGTATCGGATTCCGTTCAATACTGTGGGGAAGCTTTAAGATTCTTACATTCGATTCCGATGGGAAATCCCTATTGGATCCTAATAGGGAATCCCTATGGAATCCCTATGGAATCCCTTTTGGATCCCGATGGGAATCCCTTTTGGATCCCGATGGGGAGTCCCTCTTGGAATCCAATGTACGAGCGTGACGTTTCCTGATAGGGATCCAATGGGGTGTCCCGTTGGATCCCTATCAGGGAGTAGGGAGAAATAGGGGAATCCTATAGGATTCCAAACACAATTTCTACCTGGGGATTAATGGAGCATGGGGGATCGCAAAGAGGGCAAGGGTAACAGACTTGAGGGAAAGGCTAAGAATCACAGAAACCATAGCGAGAAGTGGACTGCTATAAGGGGTAGAGGTCTGGGGGTGGAAAAGAGGAGAGAAGATAGAGAGGATGAAGGCGCGGTACACCAAGATGGCTATGGGACTAAGACGGAACACGCCAAACTATGTATGGAAAATGGAAGCAGGCTGCAGGGGAATAGAGATTGTCGTAAAGAAGCGGGCGGCGAAGTATATAAGGAAGATAATGGGAATGGAAGAGGACCGCTGGCCCAAAAAATGCTTGATGGAGGAGGCCAGAGGGATGCAAAACGGGAACGCAGCGAAATGGGGGAAAGAGGTAGAAGAAGCGATGAATCAGGCGGGGGAGGGACAGATCGGCGAGACTATAAGGGGAGGACTGGTGGATGAAGGGGGAATGAAGACGAGAAGGGCAGTGGAAAAAATGACAGACCAAGAAATACAGCGGAACTGGGAGAAAATTGAGAGGTCAGGGTACTGTAGACAGTACAAGGATAGAAAAAAAGACGTGGGGATGGAGGAGTACTGGAGGAAAGGAAGTATACGGGGAGAAATCAGGAAATATGGGCGAGGATGAGGTGCGGAAGCGTGGGGAAGGAAAAAGAGAAGGGTTTTCGAAACACGAGATGCAGAGTCTGCAATACAGCAGAAGAAACACTCGGGCATATATGGATATGTGAGAAGGCAAGGGCACAGATGGAGGACGAAGCAAGCGAAAAGTACGAGCGATGGGCAAGTCAGCAGGAGGGCGAGGCAGAGACGGCATGGAGCAGGGCTCTGGAAGGGAAAGAAATAGTAAAAGAGATGTGTGAGAATGCGAGACAATTTGAAAAAATAGCAAGAAAAAGCGAAGAGAGGGGAGGGAGGAAAAACTGAAAAGAAGAAATAGGAAGTAGGAATCGGGGGTTGAAAAGCAGGGTAATCGAAAAGATGTAAATAATAGAGGTGTGGTCGCTAGAAGGAGGATAATGTGATAATGTAATGTCGTAATGTGAATGTAAAAAAGAGGAACAGACGGGAGGTGTAAAAACCCGCAAGGGTGTACAGGTGAAATAAATCTATCTATCTATAAATATTGATATAAAAGTTGTTACGCTTAATAAATACATTTTTTTTAAATTTAATTTATTTAAGTTACTATTTTTAGACGAAAATGGTACTTAAAAAAATGTGCTAAAAAAATTATAGGTCTGCGCTGTTGATGAAATCTCGGAGAAGGATCATCCGAAACAAAAAAATCAAACGGTTTTAGATTCAGTATGTTAATGGCTATAGCGTGTATCATACGATTTTTGATATATGCAAAAATAACAAAATGGCGAACATTTTTCAAAGAAAAAAAACGTATTTTTTCACCCTTTGTGGCCAAAAAAGCAAATATCAACATTTTAATCCTTGATATGCGCTATAGATATAGTTGTAAAGAATATGTAGTTAACATTTCATAAGGATTGGTTCAGTAGTTTCGATGATTTTATCAACAAGCCGTCGAAAAACGTTGTTTCGAGAAAAACGCGTTTTTAAGTTTGTTTGGATTACCTAAATGCTTTAAAAAAAATTTCATGTATTTCGAAAGTGTATTTATTAAGTGTAACAACTTTTATATCAATATCTATAATATAAACCTATCAAAAAATTCATGAAAATAGCCTTTTTAGCATCCAAAGTGAGCAGATCCCTTAAAAAATGTTCCTTCGCATAAAACCTTTCGGATATCATTTTTGGATAGATAAGGGAACTTTTAATCCAAGAAAACAATGGAACGAAAAAAAAGCACAAGCTGTTATTACCCCTTAAGAAGAAAAACGTCCGTCAAGACTAAACTACTATTACCCTAAATGAGTACGCCAAATTTCAAGTCAATCCGTTCATTAGATGTCGAGAAATCGTGTACACCGATTTGAAAAACATAATTTCGACAAAAACGCGTTTAAAGCTTTAATAGCAGTTCTATCGCTGTAAACATAAGTTACCCTTAAATCTGCTATTCCTGCACCATCTGTTGTACCTTCCTCGTCAATTTGAGTTGCCTAAAACGACTATCGATTTTTTTTCACGGTAGCTTAACCCCTAATTCGTCATAACAAGAATTGGTTCGCTCATCGATCGCCGTCTCTCGTATTTTGCTATACCGGTAACAAGAATGTGGATATTCTTATCGAATGCAGTATCAAACGAACAAGCTGTGCATTGCATGAATGAGAACATCCACCGAGTCGAGGGCGATAACGGTGGATAAGGACGAAAACGTTCGGGAACCGAAATTTGCGATAAGCAGAGTTTCGATAAAAGAGCGCGGGATGGCGGTCCCCGTAGCCCCGTGTTTCCGAGTCTTCACTTGAGGGACGCCACCGCCCGATGGCGCTGTACGCCAAGCAGCCAATCGTAGCCGTACGAAAAGCATGACTATTTCGATATTATGTTCCAACGACTAAAAGAGGCACAGTGCGTGCGAGCGCACTGTGCATTCCCGGCTATTTTATGGCCGTTAATTCTCGGCATCGTAAATCGGCTTGAAATTGTCACCCAATGGCGTACGAGGCTTCATCCTCACGTATTTCGGACCATCGCCTCGTCATAAACAAACAATGAGTTTTGAAGAATCGCGGAACAAAGGAATATCTACTCCGATTGTGAACTCCAATCCGCAGTCCAACCGGGGGAAGGGAGGGGGAGGTGAAAGTATCGTCTCTTTGTTCGTACGGCGGAGCTGTCCCGACTACGCGTCTCGCCCCCTTTTCTTCTACCCCGATTTTCTTTGTAATGGACACGAAAATCTCCCAAATCTATATACGTTCGCGGCCAGGTATAAATGCCAAGGGGACGATAAATACACATAGCAATTGCTAACCCCAAGCCCCGTTTGCCAATTTGCAAGACCGGGGAATTTTTATTCCTTCCTATTTAGGAAATACCTCCCGTATTATTCCGCTCGGAAAACCCTGTCAGGTCGTCGCGTCATCGGGCATTTTTTCCGAGCGGTGAGGCACGGGCGTTAAGGGGCTATATCAGTCTGAACGCTGAACATTTGGGTGATTGTCGGGAATTTATTTCGAAGAAAAGTACTCAATTAAATGTTTCGGAAAATTAAGAATATATTTGACTATATTTGACCTATATTACATAATTTTTTTATCGAAAAATATTGAGATCCAAGCGACTTATGCGCTGCCTTCGGAGGCGCCAAAAAAAAGTTCCTCCACTTCTGACATGATTCTGGCCGATTGAGTAGCCGAAACCGAAAAATAAAAAATGTCGTTAAACTGGAAGGTATTTCCTGTACAATGACGTGGAATTTTCGAAAATATCAAAATCAAACAAAATGGCGTAGTTAAGAAAAAAAAACGTCTGTTTTTAGGCTTATAAAATGGTCGTTTTTTTCAATGCCAAATCGTTAATTTTCATCCAATCAGAAAAGTCCTACGTCATTGTAGAGTAAATATATTCGAGAGCATTCAGTTCAAATTTCAAGTCAATCGGAGAATTGCTCTTTGAGTTACAATGTCAGCAAATTTGAAAAATCCCATTTCATATTCTTGAATGTATAAATATCTCATCTCATATTTTTGAAAGTATAAACTGTCGAAAAAGGCAAAAAAATCGATTTTTTTAAAGTGACACACTGGTATATCCCCCTAAAAACCGAGCTAATTACCTCGAGTAATGAATTCCTCGTGGATTTTCCGTAACGAGGAAGATCGAGCGCTTCACCGCTAATGCTAAGGGAACTTATTTTTATACCTTACATATGTCCAGTATAAATCCGAATTCGGAATTTCCTGAAGATCTAATACATCGTTTTTTTTTTTGCGGAAAAAAATAGATCACGATCTCGGCAATTAGGCTGAGTTTCTCGTGATGAATCGTGGATTGAGCTGGAATTTTAGTATCAATGATCGCAGTGGGGTCTGCGATAAAAATTGCAATCGTATTTGCAATTTTTTACGGGAAACTTTGCCGCATTATCTGAATTTTGGGTCGAGCATTTTCGGACTCGGATACGTTTGTGAACTGTTTCGGTGAAAAAAAAGTTTTTTTTTTTTTACAAAACAATAACTTTGCTCTTGTATATGCCTTCACTTATTTACTACGCCACAGATTCTCGCACTTCGTACTATCTAACCTTTCTCTCTTTTTCTTCATTTATTCCTCTACTCCATCTCTTTCTCCGCCCTCCGGAAAGTTCAATCTTTTTGTTTCAAAGCGTACCATTTCATCGACTTTTAACATATCTCACTTTTTCTTGGTTCATATTCTGCGCACGAGTGTTAACGAAAGAAAAATCTTCGTTGGTTTTTTTTCAGATTAATCAGTCTAAAAGACCGTGCCATACCTTCGCCATTGTTTAAGCTTAATAAAAAAATACCATGTAACAGTCAAAAGTAGTAATAAAACATAATCCTATCTCTCAAAAATTGTAAAGAAATCTTTCCTTTATAAAAAAGATAATGAAAATCGAATTTTCGAATTATTTATGTTACATTGAAGAGTGTAATTTTAAGTATCTTTTGCGATTTTCGTATTGGAAAATATTTATAAATGTGGTAGATTTAATTATTTGTGCAGAACGCTGTTTGAAAAACGTCCTTCGCGATGACCACTGCTGATCGAAAACAAACCATCCGAGATAAAAAGATCAAACGCATTGAGTTTTTGCATGAAATTATCTAGCGCTTGAATGAAGGATTTAATGAAATATTGATTTTTGAAAAAGACCGCTGTCCAAAGTAAAAGCATCGATCTTCGATTATGAAAAATGCTCTATTTTCGAGGCGGTAAGGTATTTTTTTTTGCGTTTTTTAAATTTTGTCATATGAATGCTTTATTATATTTATGGGCCTGGCACCGATGATTCTGTGTAAGTATATGCAAAAAAAAACACTCGTTTATTCATGTTTAATTTTTTATTTTCTAATGTAGAAATCGTTGAACCTTTTAAACGCGTTTTTCTCGCACTTAGCATTTTCAAAGTCGAAAAATGCACAAAATCTACTGCGCCGATCTTTTTGAAATTTTACACACTCTTTCCACACGTAAATTACGAGGTTACGCTATCGAGGTTTTCTTATTTTTTATAATTTTAATTTATTTTACAATAAGAAAATTTCTGATTTTTTAAAATAAAAATCGGTATTTTGCCTTCTAAGTGTAACCAAAAATTAAAAAGTAAAATAAAAAACCCCGACATCATTACCTGATGATCGAGTCATGAGTTATGCGGTTCACCGCAATGTAACTTTTTTTTAAGGCGTCTGCGACGATTTGCTGTCAATGGCTCATTTCTTCATAATTATTAATGAACATTTTACAGAATATCCTTCAAATGTCCTTTTATTATATACTAATTACATAAATAAATATATATTAACTGTGTCATCAAACAAATTTATCGTAAATATGCGTTTTTATAGTAAATTAACCTCCCCCCCCCCTTAAAAATATTAGGTGTACAAATAAGTTTTAGGACAGTTTTCAAAAAATTCAAGATTTATTAAAAAAGAAGTAAAACACAGTTATTCATCGAAGTAATCTCCATCGCACTGAATGACCTTCAGCCATCTCTCAGGTAACTCGCGGATGCCTTTCGCAAAGAAACTTTCGTCTTGCGAGGTGAGAAATTTATCGACCCATTTTTCCACTTCTTCAAATGTTTTGAATCGCACGTCAGACAAATCGTTCTGCATTTTCCGGAATAAATGATAATCGGATGGGGCTAAGTCTGGTGAATACGCCGGGTGTGGTACAGCTTCCCATCCAAGCGCTAGTAAAGTATCCTTGACCGGTTTACCCACATGAGGCCGCGCGTTGTCATGGAGCAGTTTTACTGGACGTTTTCCTTTACCAGAAAATGGACGTTTCTTCTCAATTTCTTGATTCACTTGCATCAATTGATGACAATAGCGATCGGTAGTAACTGTTTGACCAGGTTTGAGAAGTTCATAATACAGTACGCTTTTCATATCCCACCATATGCACAGCATGACTTTGTTACAATGAACATTGCGCTTTGGCGTGGATGTTGTCGGCTCGCCGGGGTCAACCCAATGATATTTGCGTTTCGGATTATCAAAATAAATCCACTTTTCATCGCTGGTCACAATTTTCCACAAGAAAGACTTTCTATGTTGCTTGTTATAAAGACTCACACAAATGTTAAGACGGCTGTTTTTATTTTCTTGAGTCAGAAAGTGTGGTACCCACTTTGTTCCTTTTCGAATCTTACCCATTGCTTTTAAACGATAAGAAACAGTTTGTTGAGTTACTCCAAGCTGTTCCGAAAGTTGTTTCTCCGTCTGACAAGAGTTTTCATCCAGCAACGCTTGCAGTTCCTGATCGTCCACCTTTACAGGAGGCCCCGTGCGTTCACGGTCACTAACGTCGAAATCACCTTCTTTGAATCGTTTATACCAATACTCACATGTACTTTTAGATACAATGTTGTCTCCAAGAACAGAACATATCGATTCACACGCTTTCCTAACACTTTTTCCTCGATGGAATTCATAGCGAATGCAGTGTCTAATAAATAGCTTATCGGTCTGCATGTTTAATTTACAGAATTTATAGGTTATGTTTATGACTCCTTTACGTTTCGATACTACATATCAAGCGCCATCTATGATAAGTGAGCGGGACCTTTGAATTAATTTAGAATAGCTGTTATGATACAAAATCGAAGTGTCCTAAAACTTATTTGTACACCTAATAGAAAACTATTCAGCGAAAAAAATGACTTCCTTCAAGCGTTGCTCTTTGCTATATAGAAGAATCTTGTAAATTTTAAACTTGAAAAATGACTCAATTTTTAACAAGAACTCGAGGTCGAAAAAAAAACTAAAACAACAAAAAAATTTCGAATATCTCTTTTTTTCCCACAAAAAAAATTCTTGAAAAATGGCAAAAAACAGGGGGTCACAGTGGTGTTCTGCCTTCAACAATTTAGCACAGTGTGTGAGGAAAAGTTGTGAACTGCCTCATTGGCCATAAAATTCGATACCACTACGCGATTAAAACAAAATTAAAACCCAGACAAATTGTCTGTATGAAATGTTTTCCTGCATCGCGTAAACGGTGAAGATAGAACTTGCTAAACAATTGAATTTTAGCGTCAATTGGGCAAATCTACATGTCGAAAAAAATCAGAACTACGTGTCGAACAAAAATTACATTAAAGACTCCCAAAAAATTGACCAGGTGGCGTTTGGTGTCGGTGACGAATCGCACGCGAGAATAGAGGTTATGTGCGCACCGATGACGATTGTTTGTCCCCCGTGGACTGAAACCGAGAGCGTCCGTGTAATAATTAGCAAAGAATTAGCGAAACAGCCAAAGAGAAAGGTAGATCAAGACACACAAACGATCTATAGATCGTTCGCGTTAAAATGGGTTGAGTGTGCAACTGTTTTCTACAAGCTTGCATCCCGTGCTCGCCCGAGAGAGTGAGCAACCGTGTTGCGACGCGACGCAAAGACCGCGCGGCTCGTATATTTCGCTCTAACGGACTAAAGTTAGCACCGGTATTGATGCTTTTGCGCCGTTTATTTCGCTCGTACGGTACCTGTTGTATGCGGCAACTCTTGTCGCCGTCTCACGGGCGAACGCGGTTTACTCGCCTCGAAAGTGGCTTACACCTGAAATAAAAAAATCCCGGTGGAAAATAAAATTATTCGTTCCGGTAAAGCGCATGGAAAATCCGTCGCGGTGACATTGACGATCTGAGCCACTGCGACCGATTTTCACATCTAAATACACGGCGAAAAGTTTCCGGACGAAAATTCAAAAAAGTTCCGGAACGATTTTTCATGCCATTTCGCCGATAGTTGACATAAATGAATTTAATAAATGGCATTTTGAAGGGGAGGAATTCATCTTCATTCCATTTTTCAAAAATGTTTACTATTTTTTTTTTACGACTGGTACCCTTTTTCGAAAACGACTATTTTTCGCCTTTTCGTTCCTTTTCTGGTGGACCCTGTTTACAGAGAACATTTTTTTAATGCATTTGTTTGACTGGTATCATAAAGGGGGAGCTCACGCTACAGTTTTGTTTTTTAAGCTTCTTACGATTTTTTTCTAAAGATATTTTGATTATAAAAAAGAAACAATTTGAAAAATAACGTGTAACGCGAAAACGACAAGGATCCAAAGTTGGCGAGAATTTTTTCAGTTTTTTCTTTCGAAATTTTTTTTTCACTTATTTTCGGTAAAAAATCAGATGATTTAATTACCGTAACTCGAGAACTAAGGGGTTTGTGGTCAAATTTCAAGAGAGGAATAAATTGAATTTTTCGATTTTCAACGCAATAGAATCGATTGAAATCAATCGATTGACGTGACTAGAAAACTATAAAATTTTAACGGGGAAAAAAATGTCGAAGAAAAAATCTGAAATAGTTTTATTGCATCGGAAAGTCGTGACTGATTGACTGACTGACTCATCATCGCCGAGCCTAAACTGCTAAATGTAGAAACGTGATATTCGGAGGGCATTTTGAGTTTATTATATAGGCACCAATTAAGAAGAGATTTTTCGAAATTCAACCCCTAAGGGGAGAAAAAGGGTGGCAAAGTTTGTATGGAAAATAAAAAAATCTGGTTAGATTTACTTGAAACTTAGTATCAATGCTCTTCAACACAATTAATGAAATACGTATATAAGCGTTCGACAAAGTTTTCGATCACACCCAAATCTTTTAAAAGGCCCCACAGGAATCTATTAACTAAGTTTTCGATCATACCGCAATCTTTGAGATCGCCAAAAAAGTGTCAGGGCACGACACTCACTCAAAGCGTCAGAGAAAAAGACGAGCTTTTTAATATTAAAATCATACTTTTAAATCATGAAAAAATACGCAATTGGTCTGGTTTTCCACGATATTGCTTTTTCCCGAAAGACGAAGTGTCTCTTTCGAAAGCTTGCCATTTGTAAGCAAGACAATCTTTGTTAATTCCCCCACGTAGTTATCCTTCAATTATCGTGCAGATTAAAAGAACTTTGCTTTTTTTACAAGGCCAAGATTCGCCGCGTTTATGCCGCAAATTCCAGAGCAATCAGGCAAAAAATACGATTACTGTGGCATCGCTACTTACCCTTCATGGTGAAATTTAGGAACATAAATTTCATTTGTTTCCCGATTGACTTATTCTATGCACCAAAAACGCTTGAATTCGTAAATTCTTATGCATTTTCCGGTCTCCGGAGTAGCGGTACCCCTTGAACTCACTCTCGCTCCCTCCTTGTTCGCTCGGCAACGTTGCCACGTCGAAGGGAAAAGGAGATCCCGGAACCTTCTTGTTCGACATAAAGCAGAAATTGCTTGAAAGGTTTTCAGTTTTGTCATTCCGAGAATGCATTTAATTGAAGACTTGTTGAGACGAATTCATTGGGGATTCATAAACTGGCAACTGGCAACGTTGCTCTCCCTCTATCTATTTTATTTCTCACTTTCTCTCTCTACGGCAAATCATACTATAAGTTAGGTGGTTATTTTATCAGCATTATATAAATTATTAGTATTATTATTAGTATTATATAAAGTATTATATAATTTAATTATAAAGTTATAAAAAATATATTATATAAAGTATTTTATTATTAGTAGTTATTATCAGCATTATATACATTATTTTATTATTAGTATTATAACTCATGTCACATTAAGGGCGGGGTAAAGTATTTAAATTTTTTTTTTCATTTTTTTTAAATTTTTTAAATGAATGCTTAATATATCAAGAATATTGTGTTAAAATTTCAAGTCGATCGGAGTAAAATTGACGAAGTTATGAGTATTTGAGCGTCTATTGCTCCATGCCGTTCTCTTCTCTTCTGCGTTTTTCAAACCGTTTTTCTGAGACTTGTCATATTTGAAGTCCGTGTGCACGATAAATCAAAATCTACTGGACCAATCGCTTTGAAATTTTGCACAGTACTTCTTCACATAATTCACCAGATATTGTCGAGAGCTTTTTTGTTTTTTTTAAATAATTACTAATTTTTCAACAACAAATTAGCCGATTTTTTTATCGAAAATCGGGTTTTTGGCTCCCAAGTGCTACGAAAAATCGAAAAATCGAAAGAAAAAAAATCCTCCCATCATTACCTCGAGAAACATCTCCTTTAACAAATGCATTTTGATTTTTTTGTTTCAAATGATTCTGTTGCGAGTTATGGTGCACACCGCAAACCAACTTTTTTTCGAGGCGCCTCCGGGGTTTAATTTTCACTCGCTCAATTTTGAATATTTTGCGATGCAAATTTAGGAGAATGTTGTTCAAATGTTACTGTATTATATGTAAATTTTCCAATAAACGAACACTATTCGTTACGCCAAAAAAAAATCTTAAAAACATGCCTTTTTTCGCCGAATTAACTTTACCCCGCCGTTAATATGTCATTCACATTATTATTATTATTTGGTAGCGTTAGTAATCACGGTAATCACGCCACTCTAACGTCATGTAAATCGAATGTTAATTTAAGTTATACTCACCTATTTGGTTATTTTTAATTAATTAATTTCTTCATAAAAATATTTTCTTATATTGCATCAAATTGTTATAAAAATATATTTTATTATGCCCATAGTAAAACTAGGGTATAATAAATTATATCAATCAAAAAAATCTCTCTCTCTCTCTCTCTCGCTCTTTCTCTCTTGGGCCCCGTGAGTAATGCCCAGGCGTATGCTTATAAGCTTATAGGCCCGGCTCTCGTACTGCATATATCCCACCAAGGCATACCATCAGATCCGTTGATAATAGATTTTGAAGCTTGTTACCCATTCTATCGTGCGAACTGTCATCCGTACGAAGGCTCTGTTATTTCACACGACAGGCCCTGCTTTACGAGAAAATCGATTTCAAAGTTTTACGTGCATCTTGTATATCCCTCACGCTCGCACTTGCTTCGAGCCAACCGGCTTGGCGTAGCGGTAGGGTTGGCGGTGTGTTCGCTCCTGGGCCAGACTTCCATTCCCACCAACGGGCTTCTGTTCTCCATTAAACCGTACAATACACTGAAAAAAAAAAACTTCCTTCATCCAACCAAAATTCAGTTGGCTCAACAAAATGTATCTTTAAATACGTTCAACTTGATTTTTGATTGGCATAAGGAACGTTTTGTTAATCTAACCGATAGTTTTAGTGGTGTAAACTGTAGCTTATTTAGCATCTCTGAGCAACTGTTAAAACAACAAAATTTCGAGACAACAAAATGCATTTTGCACATTCGACGATTTCTTTTTCTCAGTGTACATTAATGAGCATCACAATGCATATTAATTCAATACTTATTCTCACGGAATAGAAATTCTTTTTCGTTGATGTTATTTTCGTGGGTTTTCCATCGATTCTTTGAATATGTGTAAGCGAATTAAACGAAAGGCGTAAAAAAGTAGGTAAAGCATATATACATTGGTACAACAAGCTTATATTTTGCTACCTTTTTTCCACGGCTTCGCTCGCGTGCATGTCGGAAATTTGATTCATTTGTTTCCCCGGAATGGATTCTGGGATCGTATCGTATCAAGCGTTATATATTAGGGTTATTGCGCAAGACACGTTTCCCATATATTAAAAAAAAAGTGTTTTACATATGGTGAAAAATAACATGTTCTATAGGGTAGAGTCAATTGGAACGTTTTTGAGAAAATCGGTTGGTGCGACTGCATCTCATGCCCTATCTGTTTGGTGATGTGCTTTAAGGGGCCCTTTGAAAATTTCATATGGTGAAAAATAACATGTTCTATAGGGTAGAGTCAATTGGAACGTTTTTGAGAAAATCGGTTGGTGCCACTGCATCTCATGCCCTATCTGTTTGGTGATGTGCTTTAAGGTGCACTTTGAAAATTTCAAAAAATCGAAAGCAAGCAAGACTTGAAGAAATCGACGATGATGAGCAATCAGAAGGGATTTTTTACGGTGCAGGAATTGTCGATTGAGTTTAGGTAAGAGTTTTTCATAGTATAAACTTCAAACGCGTTTTTCTCGAAACAACGTTTTCAAAATCTAGTCCATCGTATCTCTGAAGCTAATAAACCGATTCTCTTGAAATTTGAACCACATATTGTAAACATGATTCGCAACAAGATGACCATCGATGGTTTTAAAATTTTGATTTTTACTCTTTTTTTGCGAAAAACTGCAAAAAAACGCGTTTTTTTTCGTTTTTCATCTGCCATTTTTTTTCTTTTTTTATAAAACTTTATATCCGAGGGTCATTTTGTAGCTGGTGTCATACTGAATGTAATGGACTTGGATTTTTTTGTTTCAGACAAGCCGTTGCCGAGTTGTGATGGAGCTACCTAGCCCACCTATTTTTTAGGCGTTACGTTAAACTATAGTTTTTGTATTAAAAATGAATAAACATGAATGAAACATTTTTTTTAATTTATTTCAAGACTTTATTTATCAAGCCCAACAACTTTTATATCCATAACTTTTATAAAATCCTAAAAAAAAAAAAATCGCGAAAATAGCCTATTTTTGTTGCTCCAAAGTGGACTGGCCCCTTAATTGTAGCTAGATTATCTGGCTATATGATATTAGGTGTACAACTTAGTTCGGTCCGTTTTCAAAAAATGGCTCTGGGTGCTATAAATGGTTGACGGCAACAGCTGATTTTGGCTGTACCGTGAAGTATCGACATCTCTTGACCAAGTATCGTTTACAGACCTTTGAGTTTTGCGCATCAAGTCTAATTTTTACTGCGGTGAAAATGTCGAATTTCGTCCCAAATAAGCACCATTCGCGAAAAGTGTTGATTTTCTGTTTCAATTGGAAGAAAAGTGCAGCTGAAGCCCACCGAATGCTGGTCAAACCATCACGGGAGACTTCTGCAGGCAACAATTGATTCGTTTAAAGCGAGCTATAGCCGAAAAACGTCCAGAATATGCAACCAGACACGAGTCCATAATCTTTCAACATGACAACGCTCGGCCTCACGTTGCTATTGTGGTTAAAAACTATTTGGAAAATAGCGGGTGGGAAATTCTGGCTCACCCGCCTTAAAGCCCAGACCTTGCCCCTTCCGACTACCATTTGTTTCGATCGATGCAGAACGCTTTGACTGGAATACGCTTCACGTCACAACAGGGTATCAAAAATTGGCTCGATTCATTATTGGCTTCAAAAGATAAACGCTTCTTCCGCGACGGAATTCATAAATTACCAGAAAGATGGGGAAAAGTAGTGGCTAGCGATGGACAATATTTTGATTAAGGGGTTACCCCCACTTGCGATTTTGAAAAAAATCGATTTTTTTTTATTGCATTTTTTTGAAGTATAAGTATCTGAGAATATGTCCTGAAAATTTCAAGTCGATCCGAACAAAATTGACTGAGATATGAGCGTTGAAAGAGAAGTACCCGTTGTATAAACGACCGGAAATTGAAACTTTACACGCGTTTTTCTCAAAATGGCATTTCTGAAGTCGGTGACCAAGATTACTCGAACACTAATGAACCGATCTTCTTGAAATTTTGCAGGCTTATTTAATACATAAAAATGTAGTGTTTAATCGTTCGATTTTTTTTTTCGAAAAAAATGGCAGTTTTATAGCCAAGAAACGGCCGTTTTTTTTTCGTTAAAATCGAACCATTAACTTTGACTGTCCGCCATTTTGTGAAAAATGAATATTTTTTAAAATCCTTCGATTAAAGACTAGTTTTTGATATTTGACTAAATTCATCCGCATTTTTTTTCAGATGATCCACTTCGCCGCAATGTTGGTCACCGCAAACCGTGTATATAAGAAAATTATTTCATTGACGGCCATTTGCCACTAAACAATGTAATATTTTTCAATAAAAAAATTACTGAAAGTTCTTCAAGATGTGTTCTTTAAGATGGTATATTGATCGATTAAAAAAGTTTTGTAGTTTTCTTTAAAAAAATTCATGAAAAAGGTAGAGGTTGCCATGCGTTGCCCAATGTTACGATCAGGCCAATATTGGGTCCATCGTATAAGCCAACAAAAGAGAAATAATATTGGCCCATTACTGTGCCGCTCTAAACTGAAAACTGGCACAATATCGGCCCATCCCTAAAGCCTGTCCTGGCCCATCTTTAAAAACTAATAAACAGCCGTGATAGTTAAACTAAATTTGCCAATTTAAGAACTGGGGATGCCAAAATACTGACAATTCCATTGGCCCAATATTGTTCCATTATAAATTGAAATCCGGCACAATATCGGCCCATCATTAAAGCCTATCCTGGCCCATCGTTTAAAACCAATAAATAGCCGTGATAGTTAAACTAAATTTGCCAATCCTAAAACTGGCAAAGCTAAAATACTGACTATTACATTGGCTCATTATTGTCTCGTTCTAAATTGAAAACTGACACAATATCGGCCCATAGTTAAATCCTATCATGGCCCATCTTTCAATTCATCAAATAGTCATGATAGATAAACAATATTTAAAAAAAATTTAAACTGGTGATGCTGAAGCCAATTCTATTGGCCCATTATTGTTCCGTTATGAATTGAGAACTGGCACAATATCAGCCCATTACTGAAACCTATCCGGGCCCATCTATTAAAACCAATAAACAGCCGTGATAGTTCAGCGAAATTTGCCAATTTTAAAACTGGCAATGCTAAAATACTGAAAATTACATTTTATTAATCTAAGCCCTTTATTGGCTAAGTCGGTCAGACCATACCTGCTTTTATTTTATTTAAGCCTTGGGTTATTCATTATCTGTATATTGTGCCAGAATAGGCAAATAACTGGCACGTCATATATTAATCGTCTATATTTTGTAGTTCAGTTTTTGTAATCAAGTCTTGGCCTATTATTGGCATTTGTAAATAACCAACATAAGTAAGTAAAATATGCCAATTTTGAAACCTGACATATACGCAAATCACAATTTATTTCAAGGTTAGTCCATGAAATATCTATCCACAAGAACGAATCTTGGGCCAATCTTGGCTCGATATATGTTAAATATTTATCACGCATACCATGCATGCATCCTCTAGAGAGGACGCATGCGCGGGCTGCTTCGTCCAGCTGGAAAATCTTTTAGGATAATTAAAAAGTTTTTAAAGTGAATGACTAGACATCGTTTACGTATGTGCAAAGTGCATGTTTTGTCCAAAATATATTTAGATACTTTATCCGATGTTACAAAAATGTCTGCCCAGTATAATTATGTGAAAAAATTTCGTGCTTTGAAGAGAAAAC
Source organism: Ophion obscuratus (assembly GCA_964007375.1). Classification (NCBI taxonomy): domain Eukaryota; kingdom Metazoa; phylum Arthropoda; class Insecta; order Hymenoptera; family Ichneumonidae; genus Ophion; species Ophion obscuratus. The sequence continues at coordinate 24,623,485 of OZ023320.1, read as the reverse complement.
GATTAAATTCATCTGAGAGTGGTCAAAGCACAGACAATAGTTGCAACATAACCTCCACGCTCTCCGATACTTTGTGTTCTGATCCAGAGATTAATAGTGAGTGTGGTGTTAAACTAATAAGTGCAGTTTTAAATGACGACGTTAATCAAGTTTCCTCTGTCAAAGCAGAGGCCTCATACGATTGTTTGACTCCCGTTGGGTCATCTTCAGTTGCGTCATCTTCAGAGGATTTCAGTTGCCATAGTTCTTTTAGTACTCAACGATGGAGTGTAGATTCAATTAACGGTGCAGATGAAGTTTCGCGGCCCCTCAATTTACGCGAGAAACTGAAAAAAGTCTGTCTTGAAAACATTGCAGTAGTAAATAATGAATTCATTACAAAAATACTTGGTGTGTTGAGAAGTGAAGGCTTAGACGTACCAAAAACGACCACTGCATTATTGGGTACCGGACGTATAACGTACGAACCTATTAGACCAATGTTGTCTCTTCATGAATCGATAGGGAGTTATCGATTTTTTGGAATCGCAATTGGTTTGAGGAGACGTATTTGCCCAGAAACATTTCAAGATCCTACGATTCGAGTTTTAGCGAACGTAGATGGCTTCCCAATATTTCGTAATTCCAAACAGGGATTTTGGTCTATTCTCGTGCAAATATTTCACCCACAATTTCAATGTAAACCATTTGTAGTGGCATTATGGTTTGGTGAATCAAAACCTGTGTCAGCGGAGGACTATTTAGAAGATTTTATAGCAGAAGTTATTTAGAGAAAGTCCCTTGAAGAGTAACCCACCCACGGCCGAGTGCAATCACCAATATTGGCGCTACAATACATTTAATCACCGGCTCAATAATCGTTTGCTCTGTTGGCCGACTTGGGGCCGTTCCTATCATTTCTAGAAAGGCACTTTATTGGTTAAGACTCACGGCCCAATATTCTAGATAGATTAATTTCTAGATAGACCAACTGTGAAGGCCCATCATAGAGCCAGTGGTTAATTTCTACATAGGCCCTTTAAGAGGGCCCACATAGGGCCAAGTGCAATCACCAATATTGGCACTACAATCAATTAAATCATTGGCCCAATAATTGTTGGCTCTGTTGGCTGATTTTGGGCCGGTCTTATCATTTCTACAAAGGCACCTTATTGGTTAATACTCACGGCCCAATATTCTAGATGAACTAACTTCTAGATAGAATAACTGTGAAGACCCATTATAGAGCCAGTGGTCAATTTCTACATAGGCCCTTCAAAAGAGCCCACGTAGGGCCAAGTGCAATCGCCAATATTGGCGCCACAATGAATTAAATCATTGGCCCAATAATTGTTGGCTCTGTTGGCCGATATCGGGCCGGTCTTATCATTTCTACAAAGGCACCTCATTGGCGAATACTCACGGCCCAATATTCTAGAAAGGCTAACTGTGAAGGCCCGTCCCAGGGCCAACGGTCAATCTCTACATGGGTTTTGCGCTACAAGTGGGGGTAACGCCTTAATGTATTAATAAATTTTATCATTCAAACAAGTGCGTATTTTAGGCAAAAAAACGGACCGAATTAAGTTGTACACCCAATAGCATTATTGATTTCCTTCCTATATGTCCTTAATGATGTGTATGGAGTGATAAAGTATGTTTGTTATGAATAAAATATACTTTTAATCAAAACAATCAGTTTTTTTGCTTTTCATTCCAGTTTGAGTATCACTGAAGGTATATTAACGTTCTTTAATATTATTTTACATTTCCGACGATTTATTGGCCTCTAAAAAGTAAAGCAAGCTTTGGAAAACTTGCTTGCGTATGCAATGTTTGTTCGGGGCTAATAGAAACACGTTTCAATTGACCCCGAACCGTTTGTTTCAACTGCCCCCACTCCCTCGCTTCAAATAATTTATCAAATGGCGAAAAACCTAAATGTTGTAGGTAGGCACTGACCACAATAAACTCAACTAGGATATTCATAGTAATGATGATTGTAAACAACGCTGAACAAGGAATAATAGTTTTGAAGCAATACGCAAGATACCAATAGTCGAAAAACTTAATTTTTATGGGGAAAAAGTGATGCACCCACATAAAAATGTCCGATGCGCTTGGGGGGCGACGCGCACTGAGTGACAGGTTCCGATACACAAAGCAGTCCCTTCCCCCCTCGGGGCCACGCTGCTACCACTAACAGTCTTCGAGTTATTCAACTTGTTTCATTTGACCCGTATTTCTATCGGTCCCAGCCTACCCTACAGTTGCACACTCACAATCACATCATGAGAAGAACAAAAAGAAATTGGGTCAGATGATGATTAACCCATTAACGCCCAAGAATCGGGATTTTTTCCTTAATTTTCAAGCCAGATTTTTATTATATAAAAAAAATCATAAAAAATGAAGAGATACGTTCCCTAGTATTTTCGAGGGTGCTCTTTCAGAATCTGGGGTCAAAATCGGGTTTTGTCCATTAGGAAAAAAAATATGGCGGCTTTTAAACAAAAAAAAACAGGAAAAATCGATGACACTTTTTTTTCAAATTTTTTTTTCACCTCGAAGCCGTTGAAAAGTCCGGTTTTTTTTTCAACCATGGGTGCATAGAACAGTGGCGATTGAACAATCAATTTTTATAATTCGTCGTTGTCAACATTTTCACCCCCAAAATGGCGCTTTTCACCCCCTGAGTGACACGAAAAATTTTACGCTCGGTGTCCCAAATGAAAAGTAGTTGGATTTGGACGAAAATTGGTACTCAGAGGTTTTTGAGGTCGCTGATTACGATTCTGTTCTCAAAATTCCGAAATTCAAAATGGCCGATCCAATATGGCGGACACAAATGCAAAAGTTCATTTGAATTGGATAAAACGTGGCACTCGGGGGTTTTCGAGGTCGCTGATTATGATTCTGTTCTCAAAATTCCGAAATTAAAAATGGCGAATCCAATATGGCGGACACAAATGCAAAAGTTCATTTGGATTGGATAAAACATGGCACTCGCGGGTTTTCGAGGTCGCTGATTATGATTCTGCTCTCAAAATTCCGAAATAAAAAATGGCGGATCCAATATGGCGGACACAAATGCAAAAGTTCATTTGAATAGGATAAAACGTGGCACTCGGGGGTTTTCGAGGTCGCTGATTATGATTTTGGTCTCAAAATTCCGAAATTCAAAATGGCGGATCCAATATGGCGGACACAAATGCAAAAGTTCATTTGAATTGGATAAAACGTGACACTCGGGAGTTTTCGACGTCGCTGATTATGATTCTGCTCTCAAAATTCCGAATTTAAAAATGGCGGATCCAATATGGCAGACAAAAATGCAAAAGTTCATTTGTATCGGATGGAATGTGGCACTCGGGGATTTGCGAGGTCGCTGATTATGATTCTGCTCTCAAAATTCCGAAATTCAAAATGGCGGATCCAATATGGCGGACACAAATGCAAAAGTTCATTTGAATTGGATAAAACGTGGCACTCGGGGATTTTCGAGGTCGCTGATTATGATTCTGCTCTCAAAATTCCGAAATTAAAAATGTCGGATCCAATATGGCGGACACAAATGCAAAAGTTCATTTGAATTGGATAAAACGTGACACTCGGGGGTTTTCGAGGTCGCTGATTATGATTTTGCTTTCAAAATTCCGAAATTCAAAATGGCGGATCCAATATGGCGGACACAAATGCAAAAGTTCATTTGAATTGGATAAAACGTGACACTCGGGGGTTTTCGACGTCGCTGATTATGATTCTGCTCTCAAAATTCCGAAATTAAAAATGGCGGATCCAATATGGCGGACACAAATGCAAAAGTTCATTTGAATTGGATAAAACATGGCACTCGAGGGTTTTCTAGATCGCTTATTATATTTATGCTCTCAAAATTCGAAAGCCTTTGGGTATTTAAATACCTGGTATTTTCAGGTATTTGAATACCCAAAGGCTTTCAAATTTTGAGAGCAGAATCATAATCAGCGACCTCGAAAACGCCCGAGTGCCACGTTTTATCCAATTCAAATGAACTTTTGCATTTGTGTCCGCCATATTGGATCCGCCATTTTTAATTTCGGAATTTTGAGAGCAGAATCATAATCAGTGACCTCGCAAATCCCCGAGTGCCACATTCCATCCGATACAAATGAACTTTTGCATTTTTGTCCGCCACATTGGATCCGCCATTTTGAATTTCGGAATTTTGAGAGCAGAATCATAATCAGCGACTTCGAAAATCCCCGAGTGCCACGTTTTATCCAATTCAAATGAACTTTTGCAGTTGTGTCCGTCATATTGCATCCGCCATTTTGAATTTCGGAATTTTGAGAGCAGAATCATAATCAGCGACCTCGAAAACCCCCGAGTGTCACGTTTTATCCAATTCAAATGAACTTTCGCATTTGTGTCCGCCATATTGGATCCACCATTTTTAATTTTAGAATTTTGAGAGCAGAATCATAATCAGCGACCTCGAAAACCCCCGATTGCCACGTTTTATCCAATTCAAACGAACTTTTGCATTTGTGTCCACCATATTGGATCGGTCATTTTGAATTTCGGAATTTTGTGAACAGAATCGTAATCAGCGACCTCAAAAACCTCCGAATACCAATTTTCGTCCAAATCCAACTACTTTTCATTTAGGACACCGAGCGTGAAATTTTTCGTGTCACTCAGGGGGTGAAAAGCGCCATTTTGGGGGTGAAAATGTTGACAACGACGAAATAAAAAAATTGATTGTTCAATCGTCACTATTCTATGCACCCATGGTTGAAAAAAAACCGGACTTTTCAACAGCTTCGAGGTAAAAAAAATTTTGAAAAAAAAGTGTCATCGATTTTTCCTGCTTTTTTTGTTTAAAACCCGCCATATTTTTTTTCCTAATGGACAAAACCCGATTTTGACCCCAGATTCTGAAAGAGCACCCCCGAAAATACTAGGGAACGTATCTCTTCATTTTTTATGATTTCTTTTATATAATAAAAATCTGGCTTGAAAATGAAGGAAAAAATCGCGATTCTTGGGCGTTAATGGGTTAACGCTAATGGAACTAGCTTTATTTGGCTTTGTTTGGTTCGATGACTAAAAAGCTTGCTCGTAAATGCTGGAGAGCACAGCATGCCGCTGTCTTTTGCAAAGGGAAATCGCATTGGCTTAGGTGCCACTCGGTGAATGCAGGTGAAACAAAGTGCAGGCAATTTTTGGTAGTGTCCACATATTGCTCAGGAAAAAAATGCTTCAGCCGTTTTCACGCCAACTACGCTTGAACTGACAGACAAAATTTCCAAAAATGACAGATAACGTCTAAGCATCATATTCTAACTCTAACAGATTATTTTTAGCCTGAAAAAAAAACAAACAAAATACTCAGACTACATTTTTATGATATAAAGGGGCAGTGTGAACGCCGAAAATTTGGGTGATTTTCGGGAATTTTTTGGAAGAAAAGTACTCAATTAAATGTTTCGGAAAATTAAGAATATATTTGGCTATATTTGACCTATATTACATAATTTTTCCACAGAAAAATATTGACATCCAAGCGACTTATGCGCTGCCTTCGGAGGCGCCAAAAAAAAAGTTCCTCCACCGCTGACATGATTCCGGCCGATTGAGTAGCTGAAACCGAAAAAGGAAAAAATGTCGTTAAACTGGAAGGTATTTCCTGCACAATGAGGTAGGATTTTTGAAAAATATCAAAATCTAACAAAATGACGTAGATATGAAAAAAAGTCTGTTTCCTTGCCTATAAAATGGTCATTTTTTTCAATGCCAAATCGTCAATTTTCATCCAATCAAAAATATCCTACGTTATTGTAGAGTAAATATATTCGAGAGTACTCAGTTCAAATTTCAAGTCAATCGAATAATTGGTCTTTGAGTTACTATGTCAGCAAATTTGAAAAATCTCTATTCGAGAAAAACGCATTTAAATATTTAACTATCGATTTTTGCAAGATAAAATGATATTGATATTGATATTCTTGAAAGTATAAACTGTCGAAAAAGGCAAGAAACAATGGTTTTTTTAATGTCATACTGGTATAGCCCCTTAATCTAGATTTTAAGCAATGATATTGATTGCAAGATAAAATGATATGATAATGATATTCTTGAAAGTATAAACTGTCGAAAAAGTCAAACAAAATCGTTTTTTTTTTTTTTTAATCACACTGGTATAGCCCCTTAATCTAGATTTTAAGCAATGCTCCGAACGTTACCGTCCTTTTGGAGTGAAAATGGAAAATAATCGAGAAACGCTGCCTCCATTCCTAATCGCACCAGCTTTTTACCCCCCCCCCCCCCCCCCCGCCCCCCGCATCCGACGGAGGAAAGCTCGACTTTCCTGTGAATATTTTTCCCTCTTTAATGAACGATATGAAAAACCGTGTTTAATTTGTTCCCCAAGAGCGTAAGATTCTAGCTGAAAGACGATGCCTAATAAAAAAATGATACAATAAAGAACAGTCGCTCTCGGAGGAGCTCATCCGAGGTGAAGCTTGAAGAGCATGCATGGAGTTTCCCGTTGGAAGCACAAAATGGCTCTCTATCGATGGAGAGGGGACGTGAAACGAGAAGGAAGGCATTTTCATACTCGAAATTCCATCGACCGAGAGACATGCCTACGAACAATTTGTGAAAGTTACGAGGAATTTGGACCAGATAAAACATTATCTATATGTATAAACTGAGAAACAAATGTTGATAAGAAGTGAAATACCGATGATAAGCCAACTATTATATCAGCGAGTATAACAATTGGACTATAAAATACGCAGTACACAAAAAAAAATGACTCGAGCTGACTAAATCCATCATTGTGAGAACCCAAAGTATTATTTATTGAACATTTGTAACGGTAGGACATTTTGAGAATTATTTATTCATTCGAAGGAACGAATGCTACAAATAATTCGACCATTTTTGTGTTTCATGTCAACGCGCTCGGTTTGCCGTGCTTAAATTGATAGAGAAACGAACTGACGTTTACATAATTTGGAAACGTGAAAAATGCAATGACTCCTGATTGAATCCCGGATTTCGGGTAGAATGATAAATGAATTAAAGTTGAAAGCTCAGGTACTTCCGGTTGCGACCTCTAATTATGTCAGACATAGCCTCTGCAATTGTTTTCCTAAGAAATACTCGGGATTGCTCTTACGGAACATCACTTAAGGGGTCTTCTCACTGTAGACGATAAAAAAGGCTATTTTCATGATTTTTTTTTATCGGTTTATATTATAGGTATTGATATAATAGTTGTTACACTTAATAAATACACTTTCGAAATAGATGAAAAAATTTATGTATTTATGTAACCCAAATGAACTTTAAACGCGTTTTTCTCGAAACAACATTTTTCGACGGCTTATTGATAAAATCTTCGAAACTACTGAACCGATCCTTAAACCACAACAAAATGTCAACCACATATTCTTTACAACTATAGCTATAGCGCATATCAAGGATTTTTTTTAATTTTGATATTTTCTATTTTTTTTGCCAAAAACGGAGAAAAAACCGGTTTTTTTCTAAAAATGTCCGTCATTTTTTTATTTTTGCATATATCAAAAATCGTATGATATGCGCTATAGCCACATACTGAATCTAAAACAGTTAATTTTTTTTGTTTCGGATGACCCATCTCCGAGATTTCATCAACAGCGCAGACCTACAATTTTTTAGGACATTTTTTCAACTATCATTTTCGTCTACAAATAGCGCCTTGAAGAAATAATTTTTTTTTTCAATTTATTTCGAAAGTGCATTTATTAAGGCCTCAGGCCACAATAGAGGGTATACAATCATGTGCGAATTTGACAATTTTTTTTTTCATACGAAAAAGTGATTCACTCATAATATTAATTATACATCTATTTAGTATAAATATCAAGCGGTTAGAAAAAATATTTTTTTTATGTACAAAATGGCCGACTACTCGAAACTTCTCGAAACAGCTTTTTTTCCAATTGGCGTGAGAAATAACTTCAACAATTTTCACTCGATTTACTTCAAATTTCAAAGTTATGTTCCTAACTGCATTTCGCAGAGAAGTACGTACGGAATTTCTGATTAATCGAAAACTCTTCATTTTATGAGCAGTTTATGAGCAGTTACAACGAAATTTTTCACTGAAAATTCATTTCTTAAGTTCAAATACCTACAACTTTTGAATAAAACAATATTTTTTAATTTCCATACGTACTTCTCTAGGTATTCTCATGTAGATTGACGAGAATTTTTGTTTTTTGTTCTAGGTAAAAAATTGTGGATGCTAAATGTCACGCCGCGGAGCGCCTAAAAATGGTAACAAAAGAAAATATTAGTAGTCGGCCGTTTTGTACATCGAAAAAAAAAATATATACATTTTTTAACAGCTTGATATTCATACTAAATAGATGTGTAATTAATTTTATGAGTGAACCACTTTATCATACGAAAAAAATGTTAAATTCGCATATGATTTTATACCCGTTACTGTGTTACCCCTTTAAAAAATAATTTTTTTTCAATGTATTTCAAAAGTGTATTTATTAAGTGTAACAACTTTTATATCAATATCTATAATATAAACTTATCAAAAAATTATGAAAATAGCCTTTCTTAGCGTCTAAAGCGAGAGACCCCTTAAGGGCGCATCCAATTGCTTCCTTGAGCTCCGGAATGGTCTATGGATTATTGGCATACACTTTTCCTTTCAGAAAATCCCAAAGAAAGAAGTCCAATGGCGTCAAATCGCACGGTCTTGGTGGCCAAGATCAGAGTTGCCAGATTGGGCTATTAACCGTGATTTGGGCTATCTTGGGAGGCGATTTCGCGGCCCAAATTTTTGAAACGCGCTAAAGCCGCGATTTGGGCCATATGCGAAAATAAAATGGCTTTCTTTCGGCTCTTAGACCATGTAACTATAGGACGCGCCTTGCATAGTTCGCTTCAAACAAAACCATCAGCACATTTTTACAGGGAGTGAGAAAATACACACATACACACAATTTACTAATGATCATTACGTTACGTTACGTTACGTTACGTTATGTTACAAATTATCATCACGTATTTACTCACGCACATAAGAAACATATCATCACATAACATAATACAGCACGCTAACAAAACGATTATACAAAAATCGTCTTCTTTTTTAAACACTATACGTATGTGTGCGCCAAAATAGAAGAATAGAGGAGCATCCAACTCGATAACGCGATCGTTAACAACTATTTTATGGAGGTAACTTTCATTGTGGGTTTTAGAGTAATATATTTTATGCCTATAAATAATCGAACGTAGTAAATTCATATTTATTAAAATCTCAAATAAAAATATACAATTATACAGCCATCGAGTCATTGTTATGTGATTCACATGGTGTGATTTGAAGTTTGTATGAAATTGCGTCATGGACACAAAAAGCCTATTATTGTCCCGCTTGAATCCATGGTGACAGACAAGACGAATTTTAAATTTATGATTATGTATTGGAGGAAAAGTAAACTTCAAATGTAAAGAAGAAAAACTGTTTGGTAATTACGTATCATAAAATAAAAATACATAACGAACGACCAACATAGGAAAGCATTTTCCTTCAGCCCGATGTACTCATATACCCCCGCGACCTCTTCTCAGCCGATGCGACAAGGGAAGCTGAGTTCAACTTGAATCGGGATGATCCGGACTCCGGCCCTGTCCCTGCCAAGGGATATCGATGTACCAGAGATTCAAATTTCGAATGCAGAGGACCTGCTAAACGAATTTTATGTTTCTCTGATGGACATAGTTGATTTAGATTTCTAGAGAACGTGAAGATATTTACTTTAATATTCTTATTCGTATATCATATATGAGACTGTGATTGAAAATAGGTGATTTTTGTACTAGTGTAATCTCAAGGAATAAGTATTTGTTTATTTGTGTGATTATTTTAGCCTGCTACAAAATACAGATATATTTGATTATATTTGATTTTTAAATAATTAAAGAAATAATTCAATTTGTAACTTATATCGGTGCTTTTCCTTCATGACCGACCAAAACCACGAATTTGGGCTATAGCGAGCTTTTACCGCGCTATTTGGGCTTCGTAAAGTCCCGCGGTTTTTGTGTTACTGAAGCGGCGTCTGGCGGCGGTTTCGCTCACTACACGTCCGGCAACTCTGGCCAAAATAACACTACCATCAAACTTCGTCTGCAATAACTACACGTCGAGTCATTTTGAGACACCCTTTACAATGAAAACGTTCTTCACAATATACAAAGTTCGTTTTTTTTTATACATAAAAATCGTGTATTTCGCAATAACCGTAATATATAACGTTAAATAGGATACGACCCTAAAATCCGTTCCCGACAAGCACACGAACCGAATTACCGCCAAACACGCGAGGCAAACGCCACTGCCATATTCGTCCTTTCGTTCTGTTCGCTTTCTCGCCAACGATTGTTAACTGAAGAAAAAAAAACCAAGTGCAAAAGTTGCCAACTTTACACAAAAAGTGACTCTTTATTCGGTGGGGAAAAAAGTGCTACCAGATTATTTCGGTCAACCCTTCACATTCATCGACATTCTATTGATCGTAGGGGGAAAAAAAATGCTTGTGCGGGAGTCCCGGGCCAGCAGCGAACCGCTGACCTTATCGCCGCGCCGCGCCAGCTGACTCGACCCAAGCGCGAATGTGACGAGTGCACAAGCTACGCGTAAAACTTTGAAATCGATTTTCTCGTAAATCAGGACCCGATAGGACGAAATTCATATGCCCTTTGTACACAGGGCGGATCACTTTACAATACAGGTGATAACCGTGAAAATCCGGCATTAACAGCTCTAATGGTCCGCCTGTTAGATACACGAATGTTCACCAAGTAGCGAACATAACGGTGAAGTAGGTTTCGAGCAATTTACATTCCGTGAAGTAGCGCGAGCGAGCGAGGAATCACACAGGCGTGGCGGAAGTCCCTCTACGTTGCAATGTTCGTTGCTTGGAGCTAGGGAACGATTTACGTCCTGTGTTTACACACACCTATATATATATATATATATATATATATATATATATATATATATATATATATATATATATATATATGTATATATATGTATATATATATAAAGCGAACCTACAGGCTCTCCGGCCGGATCGTAGAAAATAATGTAATTTACACGCAAACCGCTGCACGCAATGCGAGCGAATCTATATACACAGGACATTTAAGGCCTTATTTACGCAAAAAATTTCCAAATTTTTCATTTTTTATTTATTTTTGATTCCATTAGCCTGAACGGTTAGGAATATTTTAAGCTTTACAGAATTGAAAAATTTCAAAAATTGTTAAAGTTACGGCATTTAGAGCTGTAAAGGGGTTACCCCCACTTGCGATTTTGAAAAAATCGATTTTTTTTTATTGCATTTTTTTGAAGTATCTGAGAATATGTCCTGAAAATTTCAAGTCGATCCGAACAAAATTGACTGAGATATGAGCGTTGAAAGAGAAGAATCCGTTTTTCGTATAAGCTGAAATTGAAACTTTAAACGCGTTTTTCTCAAAATGGCATTTCTGAAGTCGGTGACCAAGATTACTCGAACACTAATGAACCGATCTTCTTGAAATTTTGCAGGCTTATTTAATACATAAAAATGTAGTCTTTAATCGTTCGATTTTTTTTTTTCGAAAAACAATGGCCGTTTTATAGCCAAAAAACGGCCGTTTTTTTTCGTTAAAATCGAACCATTAACTTTGACTGTCCGCCATTTTGTGAAAAATGAATATTTTTTAAAATCCTTCGATTAAAGACTAGTTTATACTTATATTTGACTAAATCCATCCGCATTTTTTTTTCAGATGATCCATTCGCCGCAATATTGGTCACCGCAAACCGTGTATATAAAAACATTATTTCATTGACGGCCATTTGCCACTAAACAATGTAATATTTTTCAATAAAAAAATTACTGAAAGTTCTTCAAGATGTGTTCTTTAAGATGGTATATTGATCGATTAAAAAAGTTTTGTAGTTTTCTTTAAAAAAATTCATGAAAAAGGCCTTTTTTGCGCTACAAGTGGGGATAAGGTCTTAAGGGAAGGGCAGGGGTTTCAGCGTGACAAAAAAAACACTTTTTTGCAAATTTTTTTCATCTATATGGATAAAGTAAATTTATTGTAACCTTTTGTACGTCGTTAAGTGTCATTTCAAGAACATTCCGTGAAATTTGTACGCGAAAATATCCACAAACAAGCCGGTGACAAAGCTTTTCGAAGAACGCCTTTGGAAAAGCACGATTTGCGGTGTTCATTGTATTTCAGCTAGAAATTATCTGAAATCAAGTACCATTAGAATTTAGTCCAAGTATCATCAAATCCTCCCCCCAACGGTATTTGATAATTTTTTTTTTCATTTCTACATTTTTGGTGGTCATGTAAAGTGAAAAGTGCACTTTCACGAAAAATTCCGCCATTTTGGGGGTGGAAAACCCCCTCAATGTAAAAAAAAAGCTCAAACTAACCGTTGGGGGGAGGTATTTTGTATGTAGAAAGTGTGTACCAAGTTTGAAATAAATCGGTCATGTAGTTTTCAAATGGCAGTGAACACGGACTTTAAAAAAGTGGTTTCGAGAAAAAACGCGGCACCGGCTTGTTTGTGGATATTTTCGCGTACAAATTTCACGGAATGTTCTTGAAATTACACTTAACAATGTACAAAAGGTTTCAATAAATTTACTCTATCCATGTATATGAAAAAAAAACGCAAAAAAGTGTTTTTTTTCACCCTGAAACCCCTATCCTCTAACTCTTAAACGAATTTAAGTTCTAACTCTTAAACGAAGAAATTTTTACAACATATTCTCAATATCATGACCTATCGTGTGAAGCACAGAAACAAAAATTTCAATCACACAAAAGAATATAAAAAATAAAATACCGACAGAAAATTGAGTAAACAAATTTTAAGTTTCGAATTTTTATTATAATATTCTTAAAAAATAATATTGTTGGTTCACACTGAAGATACATTTATTATGCAATTAAAAATGTGTACATTTTTTTCAGACACCAACATCAATGCCAAGAACAGTCACCATCAACGCGCGCGCAAAAAAAAAAATACATTGCTTTATTATGTTACATCAGCGCCATTTGTTAATATTTCTGACTTTTTTTCCATATACTTATCCATGTGCATAAATGATCGGTAAAAAAATGTTGTGAATATATGCGTCATTTTTGTTTAGCCGCGTCTAGAAAAGTACCTTCGAAAATCGGCGAAATCGCGTATATGAGGCCATAGAGCATTTTTACGAATACTTTCCCCTTCCACTCTTTGCCCGAGCAATATAACGAGTACGACATTTTCTAATGGATTTTATTACGACGAAACGGGAAGAGAGCGAGTTAAAAGTTGCGGAATCCTCTTAACACTTCCTTGACACCACGGGTCATTTTTACCCCGACGAATTTGAAACAAAATGCTCACTTGCCCAAAATTGAAAGTTTTCAATCATTTTTTACAACAATGCAATTCTATACTTTCCGAATTTTAATTATGCAGACATATTGAGAAATGATTGAAGCGTAACCCGGATTTTTTTCAATAAAAACCGACGAAAGATTTGTTAAGGGGTTGTATACAGTCAGGAGGCCCAAAAAGATCGATTTTTCAAGCATTTTTCTTGAGAAGACCTTTAAGGGCGGGGTTAAGTATTAAATTTTTTTTTTTCATTTTTTTTAAATTTTTTAAATGAATGCATAATATATCAAGAATATTGTGTTAAAATTTTTATGCAATCGAGAAGTGTTCTCAAACTTATGTGCAATGAGCGCTAAGCGACCAAACTCTTCTGCATTTTTCAAACCGTTTTTCTGAGACTTGTCATATTTGAAGTCCGTGTGCACGATAACTCAAAATCTACTGGACCAATCGCTTTGAAATTTTGCACAGTACTTCTTCACATAATTCACCAGGTATTGTCGAGAGCTTTTTTGTTTTTTTTTTAAATAATTACTAATTTTTCAACAACTAATTAGCCGATTTTTTTTAGCGAAAATCGGGTTTTTGGCTCCCAAGTGCTACGAAAAATCGAAAAATCGAAAGAAAAAAATCCTCCCGTCATTATCTCGAGAAACATCTCCTTTAACAAATGCATTTTGATTTTTTTGTTTCAGATGATTCTGTTGCGAGTTACGGTGCACACCGCAAACCAACTTTTTTTCGAGGCGCCTCCGGGTTTTAATTTTCACTCGCTCAATTTTGAATATTTTGCCATGCAAATTTAGGAGAATGTTGTTCAAATGTTACTTTATTATATGTAAATTTTTCAATAAACGAACACAATTCGTTACGCCAAAAAAAAAATCTTAAAAACATGCCTTTTTTTCGCCGAATTAACTTTACCCCGCCCTTAAGGAGAGATATGGATACACCTAGATGTTCGAGGTCGAGGATTTAGAAGCTACGAACATTCCGTCGACCGTAGAAGACCTACACTATGGGCCTGGTATCGATGATTCCATGTAAATTGACAAATTTCATGATTTATTCATTCCCAAATTTTCAAACGCGTTTTTCTCAAAACCACGTTTTTCAAATCGGTACCCAAAATTTCTCGAAAACCAATGAATCGATTGCCTTGAGGTTTTTTGTGGTTATTCTATACACCATTATCTAGTACTTAGCATGGGATTTTTTTTCCGTTACTTAGTTTTTGTTTTATAGGCAAAATAATAACTAATTTTTGGCCCAAAAATCACTATTTATGTTCAAACGTCCGCCATTTGGTCATAAATCGATATTTTCAAAATCGGCTACGACAAGTACTCGATTATAGTATCTAATTTAATAATCTTTTTGGTTTTTTTTTTGTTTTTTTTTGGTTACGCAGATTTTTTTACGACGCTCCAAGGATCATTCAATATCCTTGTATATTTTTGATATTTTTAAATAAAGAAAATTAAACATATTTTTGAATGTATATACTTTTAGATAATTAAAACCCTAATCCGAAATTTCAAATAGTTTTCCTTGAAAAAATTCACAAAAATGACCTTTTCCGGCTTCTAGGTGTATATCTCCCCTTAAATCTATTAACGTGAAAATTTGTACACATATTATGGTAACTTTTAACTGTATTTTAGTGTTTTTTTGTAAAAATAATTATTTTGAAGGCTGCTATAGCTTATCTCCGGGAGCACATCTAAAAAAAAGCGTCTTGGGGGAAAAGGTGAACACGATATCTCCGGACTGGATAATCTAAAATGAAAAAAATCAAAAATGTTTCGTTATTATAATGGATTATCTTGTAATTGATCTAAGGAATAAGCAAAATAATAATTTTTGACAAAATGCGGCTTCTCAAAAAAAAATCCGATGTTTGACAAATATGTAAGCCTTATATTGTTTACAAAATGGAAAATATATATCGGTGAGAAAAAACCTTGGATTTATTACTAAAAAATATCGACTTTAAAACACACAGTTTTGAGAAAAACGCGTTTAAAGTTTCAAAAGCACTTACTAACGCTCTGACGCATCATTACAAATGTGCGTGTAACGTCGAAAATATTCGTTGGATTGACAAGAAATTTTCTGTGTGTGTACTCAGATATATGTACATTACGAACATTTTTTTAAATCGATTTTTCGAAAATTTTCAACTGTATATAATCCCTTAAGGGCGGGTGGATGAAGTACTACTCGGTTCAATCTGATCCAGTGTGTCAAAATCGTGGCCACGTATAAGTGTGTCAAGGGTTAAGGGATTAGGCAACGGTGACGACCCGAAAGTCGGGGTTATTTAAAAACATTCATTTTGAAGAAATAAGTGAGATTATTTAATAATTGTTTGGACATTTATTTGCATGTATATTAACAAAGGTGTGTGCCAAATTTCATTTAAAAATATTAATAATTAAAGAAGTTATCAAGAATCTCGTGAAGGACCTTTGAACGTGAGGGGCTCAACCGTGTACTTGATTTTGGCCACCCAGTTGATTTGAAATGGAAAACACAATTTTTTTCTTAAAATACATACTATTGGCTAAGACTTGACCGAGCTTTTTTTGGTTATCTCGTTTCGAACATCAAAAAAAAAATGTTTGAATTTTTGTGTCAACTATTTAAAGAAAAAATGACGTTATTGTTAATCACTAATGAAAAAAAAATGTTAAGTACAAAAACGTCCGTCAAAGCTAAACTAATACTACGCTGGATAACTGTACCAAATTACAAGTCAATCCCTTTATTAGATGTCGAGAAATCGTGTACACCGTTTTGAAAAACACAGTTTCGAGAAAAACGCGTTTTAGGAGTTTCGGGAAAATTGACGAAGTGATATCATTTGATTTAAATTTACAACATAAATTCTTCGTCATATACGGAATGTACCGTCCACATTTGAAATCGATCGACTACACCGTTTGTATAAAATTTACAATTGAAAAAAAAAACACTTTTGAACGTAGGGCATTTAACATTACGACACTGCTAACGAAATTATCCTAATGTACTGAGTAATTTGAGAGTTTTTCATAACATTTTTTTTTAATCACATCATTTAGTGCGCAAAACCGCCATTCAGCGATGTGCGAAGAAAAAACAATTTTTAACCCTATGTTAAAAAGTGTTTTTTTTTTCAATTGTTAATTTCATAGAAACCTTATAGACAATCGATAAAAAAAATGGCGGGTGTATTCAGTATATGACAAAGAAGTTAATGTAAAAATTTGATTCGAATGGTAACCTTTCACCAATTTTCTCGAAACTCCTTAACGTTTTACTAGCAGTTCTATCACTGTAATCATAAGTTTGCCTTCAATCTGGGATTCCTGCACGATATGTTGGACCTTCCGCTTCAATTTTTGCCTCAAGCGACTATCGATTTTTAAATAATTTCCACAGTAGCCTAACCCCTTAACATGCCGGTAAATCTATGAGTAATGTGGGCAAGGACGCGTTGGGCGCGAACGTTACGAATTAGACGATCTACGACGATCTACGCTGCGTGGCCTTTAAAAACGATGGAGGGAAAAGAAAGAGGGGGGGGGGGGGGGGAGTCTAAACATGTCGAGGCCGCGAAGGGATCCGGTTAGGGGGATCCGCCCTACTCCGACGTCAATTTTCTTATGTGCGTTCGTGTACGTCGTTTATAATCGGGAGATCGATTAGACATTACTTCCGCGACGATCAGGAAACCAAAACACACCCGAGAATATATTTGGGCGTGTCCTGTGAATCCTTTCAATATTTTGGTTCGCTTTGCTTGAACAGAAACGAGTAATGAGCGAAAGCGGATGCAGCTGACGAGCATAACCTCAAAACCATACGTCTCGATCGGGCTGCAATTGCCGTAGCTCTAGTTTTGGAATCACTTTTATGGAGTAAACGAGAGTCCTCTTAATTAAAAAGAGATTGGAATAGTAGAGATTAGCGAAAGTTTAAAATGTATATGGTGGATTTTTCGCTAAACATTGTTTTTTTTTGTGGAGACTGAGACAAAGGTAGTTAGAACGTGAAATTGTGATGTTTAGTGGTGCTGAATTTTGCCACTGGCGTCGCTTCCATCGTCGTGATCCTATCAACATAGTAATATCCACGTAAAGTCCACGAAGGCATAAGGGGATTATCGTGTCACCTGCGATGGGAGGTTAGAGTACAGGCGTACAAATTCCGTACAGAAGAGGCTGAAAAATGGTACAAAATAATAGTTCCAACTAAGCGGCGCTGGTGTAGATCGCGTCGGAGACGTTATTTATATGTGTAGATTATTTTGACATGACGATAACTTGAATTCGTTTTCGATATCAATCGAAGTTATGGAATATAAATAACGGGTATAGTGTGAAGTATAGTTTAACATATATTTAATACTTGTATACCCTTGCGGGCTTTTACATTCTCCGTTCCGTCCCACCTTGCTTCGCTTAAACTATTCTTAAATGTAGATTTAAAATGATAGATTAATTACAATTACATTTACAATACAATACATTAAGTTAACAATTACATTTCTCCTTCCCCTTCTCTTTCAGTTCGCTGTCTCACGTTTAGTGTGAAGTATAAAAAATATTTAAAAATCAAAAGTTATTGATATATTTTCATATATTTTCTGGTGGAGGCTAGGGGGCCTGAAAAAATGGCTTTTGTTTAGAATTACGTTTTTTTAACTTAAATTTACATAATAATCGATAATCACGTGACGTACATAAAATATGAAGGTTTAATCACACGTTTGTGTTAACATTCATATAAAGCTTTTGCAATGCCTTAAAAAATAAATGACGTTGAACTTTGCATCATTGAAATGCAACGAAATGGTTTTTTTTAATTGCTCAATTTTTTTTAACCGATTTGAGCTGTAAAAATCACTCGAACGTTCGCACGTATCCTTTAAAGAGATTCGTAACCACAATTCGCGAAAAAGGCTTCGAACACTGATAAAAAATAAATAAATGAAAAATAAAAAACAAAAAGTTGCATTCCAACGATACAAACTTCAACGTAATAAAAATAAACGAATTTTTCAATATTCTTTAATCCAGTTGCCAATGCTTGAACTTATTATTTTCAGTAAGTACTTAATCAAATAAGTCTTATTTTTTCCATTTTTCTCTGCAAATCGGCCCAACACTTTTCTTTGGAATTTTTTTTACAATGTCATTCTTTATATCCAGCAGTGACACATATGAGAATCGTTTCTGAAGCATTGTGTTTCTAAGCCACGTTTCAATTCGCCTCACGGCAGAAAAACTTCTCTCACAGCCGGCGGTGCTCACTCGGAGTACTATTGTTGCTTGGCGTAGTTTATATAAGTTAGGGCCGTACTCCTTTTTAATATGCTTTCTTACATTTCCAGCCTTTATTTCATCATTTATAAATAAAAGTGAGGTTTTCGCGACCATCGCTTCAGCTTGTAAGGCTGACGTATCAATTATTAAGATTGTTCTATAATTATTGATAAAATCCTCTATGTTTTTCATATCAACTTTAAAAATTGTGTCAACTGCGTGAGCCAACGGTGGATTCTCAAATCGGCGTTGTAGATTTACGATGACATTATCTGTTATATACTCGGTAGGAAATGTTGATCTTCCTGTATTCTTCTAGTTGTGTATAGGCCGGCAAATATAATGTATTGCTTTGCCCACAGTTAACTTAAGGGGTTACCCCCACTTGCGATTTTGAAAAAATCGATTTTTTTTATTGCATTTTTTTTTAAGTATAAGTATCTGAGAATATGTCCTGAAAATTTCAAGTCGATCCGAACAAAATTGACTGAGATATGAGCGTTGAAAGAGAAGAATCCGTTCTGTAAACAACCGGAAATTGAAACTTTAAACGCGTTTTTCTCAAAATGGCATTTCTGAAGTCGGTGACCAAGATTACTCGAACACTAATGAACCGATATTCTTGAAATTTTGCAGGCTTATTTAATACATAAAAATGTAGTCCTTAATCGTTCGATTTTTTTTTTTCGAAAAAAAATGGCCGTTTTATAGTCAAAAAACGGCCGTTGTTTTTTCGTTAAAATCGAACCATTAACTTTGACTGTCCGCCATTTTGTGAAAAATGAATATTTTTTAAAATCCTTCGATTAAAGACTAGTTTATACTTATATTTGACTAAATCCATCCGCATTTTTTTTTTCAGACGATCCACTTCGCCGCAATGTTGGTCACCGCAAACCGTGTATATAAAAACATTATTTCACTGACGGCCATTTGCCACTAAACGATGTAATATTTTTCAATAAAAAAATTACTGAAAGTTCTTCAAGATGTGTTCTTTAAGATGGTACTATTGATAGATTAAAAAAGTTTTGTAGTTTTCTTTGAAAAAAAATTCATGAAAAAGGCCTTTTTTTTGCGCTACAAGTGGGGATAACGCCTTAATTGGGAAATTGGAATATCTTTTTAATTTTCGTAATGAATTTCCTACTTTCTATACAAATTACGAAATAACGACGAAGGAAATAGTTGAAGTTTTATTGAGCCATTTCTTTATACTCGCTTGGATGAAACTTAAGGGGTCTTCTCACTTTAGACGCAAAAAAGGCTATTTTCATAATTTTTTTGACAGGTTTATATTATAAATATTGATATAAAAGTTGTTACACTTAATAATTACATTTTCGAAATACACTTGAAAAAAATGTTTTTTATGTATTTATGTAACCCAAACAAACTTTAAACGCGTTTTTCTCGAAACAACGTTTTTCGACGGCTTGTTAATAAAATCTTCAGGAAGTACTGAACCGATCGTTATGAAATTTTAACCACATATTCTTTACAACTATAGCTATAGCGCATATGAAGGATTTTTTTTTAAATTTCGGTATTTACTATTTTTTGTCGAAAACGGTGAAAAAAAAACGTTTTTTTTTTTCGAAAAATGTCCGCCTCTTTGTTATTTTTGCATATAACAAAAATCGTATGATATGCGCTATAGCCATGAACCTATAGCTCCGAGATTTCATCAACAGATCTACAATTTTTTAGGACATTTTTTTAACAACCATTTTAGTCCGTACATAGTGACATAAATAAATAAATAAAATTCTTCAAATGTATTTTGAAAGTGTGTTTATTGAATGTAACAGCTTTTGTATCAATATCTATAATACAAACCTATTTTTAAAAATCCACGAAAATAGCCGTTTCAGCGTCTAAAGTGAAAAGCTGCCTTAAGGGGTAAGGCCACTGTAACGGCCCAAAAAAAAAGGTTTTTTCACTAATTTTTTGCTCCCGAAATTGAAGGTATTTGAAAAAAAACTTTTAATGGTGTTATCGGGCATACATTAAACTTTATTATAAAATTTTTTTACAGTAAAAAAAAAACAAAATGGCGCTTCCACAGCTATCTTCCCGGGACATGTTTTGCTTCCAGGGCTCCGCGGCACGCAGCACCACTGGTGCACTTTTGAATCTAGAACAAAAAAAAACCATTAATCTAGAGGGCTATAGCTAGAGAATGTCGATCGGATTTTAAAAAGTATCAATTTTTGTGGATTTGGCGTGTGTTTGAAAAAAAAATTGATTTTTGACGAAAAAAACGGCAAGTTTTTTGTTAATAAAAAATCAATAAATAAAGTTCTTGAAAATTCCGATCGACATTCTCAAGATAATGTAAATGTTCACATCTGGTTAAAATTTCAAGTAAAAAAAATGAAAATTGTTCGAGTTATGCTGCGTGCCATTTTGAAAAACCATGTTTCGAGAAAAACGCGTTTAAAGTTTTGCGAATAGTTTTTTATTGGAAAAAATTAAAAAAAGAAGTTCAAAGGATTTAAACTATTTTTAAACTAGAGGGTTTAAACTATTTTTTAAGCCAATAAAAAAAATCGATTTTTCAAAAAATTTACAGTGGCCTTACCCCTTAAATATAATTAATCGATTATTTAATTTAATTATTTTTCATCAACTTTTTTCCGAGAGAGCACCGGAATATTTCATAAATTTGTAATACTTTCCTCGTGTCTTTCATTATCGGCATGTGCAAAGGGTGTCTCAAAATGACCTGACATTTTAAAATGCGCGGCATTTTTTTTTGTGGCAAACACAGAGAACTAATCTTGGGCAACTGGCATCAGGAAGTATGGGGTTTTAGGCACAGAGACTTACACGATCGAGCGACGCATATAAATTGCGAAAATGCACGAAAACCGTGCAGTTATTGCAGACGAAGTTTCATGGTCGTGTTATCTCACGCCGCGGCGTTATGAATTGCGAACCAAGATCGTGCGATTTGACGCCATTAGACTTCTTTCTTTGGGGATTTCCTAAAGGAAAAGTGTATGCCAATAATCCATAGACCATTCCGAATCTCAAGGAAGCAATTGGACGCACCATTAATGAAATTAGTCCGCAATTATGCCAAAATGTTATTGAAAATTTCGTCAAAAGAGCAACGTTTGCAAACAGAGACGCGACAGCCATTTATCCGATACTGTTTTCCACACTTAACCTCCATGTTTGTACCTTATATTCGAATAAAAATATTCGTACTTTTAAAATAAATAACACGTTTTGTTAATAAATCAAATTGTCACGTCATTTTGAGACACCATATATTATTCGCCTCTGAGAAAACTGTCCGAAAATTTCACCTATGTCTCTCTCTCTCTCGTACCGACACATCACGTGGTACAGCTTTCACATCGGCGTTCGGCCTACCTCCCCCCGAGCCCTTCGCGCCACCATCTTAAGCCGCATAACTGCGTCCTTACTTCAGATTTCGGGATACTATTTTGTCTCAACACGCGTAAAAGTACCGGGAATTTCACAATTTCAATATCACGGTACAACTAAACATTTCCTCAATATCGTTGCCTGGCCTTCATTGAAATTCGCTTACGCGAACGAGCTGTCAAATTGAAGAAAGAAAAAAAATATAAGCGTGCAATATAGGATATCGGCGTCGATTGACAGCAGCGCCGCTCAGATGGAACTCTCGTGCATTTTTACGGCCGCGAATCATAATGCGGTGTTCGAGCCGCGTGTCTTTTTTTTCCTCGTACTGTAGGAGCCCTTGGCAAGTGTAATACGGCGCGTGGCAGTGTATATATCGTATACCGGCTAATAGCAAGAGCAGTTAGCTCTCTGTCTCTTTCCTTTGGGTATTTCTCGGTTGCATTGCGCAACGCGTTCACGGAAATAAATCTAGGATAGGCTGCTTCTCTACCGGCGACGCTAGTTGTGCCAGCGGGGAAAACGATGCCCCCGCTAATTTCGCTCGTTCCATCTCCACCCCCCCCTACGTTGTATCGCTACCCGGCTTCGTACGATTCCCCTCGTCCTAAGCAACGCTGCTCTCTCTCTCTCTCTCTCTCTCTCTCACTCTCTCTCTCTCTCTCGTGTCCACCCGCAACGCGTCACACGATCTTCGCCGGTCTCGCTTCCGGTCTTGCATTCATCTTTTCTCCGAGCCCCTCGCCTCTTTATCAAAATCGATGATGTTTTGTAAAGTCTCCGCGTGAATTGTTCGCTCTGGACATTCTCGTAGTCGCCGGCTCGAAACGCCGCTTGCGCCTCGTAAGCATACATAAAACCGAACAGAACTTTTTTTTCCCTCGTACAGGCACTTTGGACCTGTCAAACGTCGAAAATTCCTCCGCCCGATAGCGACTCGACGATTGGAGGAAAAATTGAGGTTAGATTCGGCGATATCTGTATTTGAAACCGTAGTCCAAGGACTTTTATCGTGTGCAGACAAATGTTTTGTTTGGACTTTTCCTACGCGTGCGTCGTTGAATCCGACGATGTACTCTGCACTTTAATCGTTCGCTATAACGTCACGATATTCTCGTGACGAATCAATTTTCGAAATCTACTCGTATCGGGGTTTCGTACCATGAACCAATGGGGAAAAGTACGTTTGACTTCTATTATTGTCATGATTTTTCATGACTATACATACATATATATCCAAGCATACAAGGGGCTTCCGCGTCATTGATTCGTTAGTCCGGCGGAAAAGTATATTTACGATGTACAAAATCATGTATCCGCATGCGAACGTTCTCGGTCCGTACTGCGCTAGCGATCCAAACAAAACACACCGCGCCACTGACGACGAGTTTTACGTGGATTTTACGATCTCTTGCGCCGGCCGGGTCGCAGCGAACGCGATGCTTCGTTTTGCCGAGAGGCGCTCCTGCCTCGTACGAGATATTCCACTTCGGTATCGTTTCGTCATCGGCTTACCCAGCTGATGCCGCGCGATGTAATTAAAGCGAGAGACGCTCGATGACGACGAAGCGAGCTCACGAGCAAGGAAATAAAACAAAGCAGTTCGCTGCTCAAGTTTTATCATCGTTCGAAAGCAGGAGAACGAGAGGAAGGGTTCGGTAAATTTTCAGGTTATATTTCTCAATATTACGTATGTACTTATTATGAGACTTTATGACCTCCTAGTAAGCTTTTAAATACGTCATAAAAGATTTTCGTTGCGAATAAGTACAGGGAACATCGTAAGTTACGTGTAAATGCGTGTGTGTGTGTATATATATATATATATATAGTCGGTGGGAACAGTCGTATACAGTTCTTTGTTACGGCGACAAACGCCCGGCACTTTCAGCCTCGTCGTCGTTGAAATTCCACTCTTTGTGTCGTCATCAACGCCCTCCAGCTGATACAAAATGGCTGCCTCGCTTCGTCAGCTGAACAACAATGCCGAACGCTGCCGGCATTTTTTCCTCTCGTGACACCCGCCCCCTGCCATTCGACGGTGCAACGCCATCTGACGTTGACAGAACTACACCGTACTCTCCTTCTTCGGCGTGCCTATCTACAAGATTTAACTTGGAATCATGGATTTTCGTGTCTCGTATGGGATAAAACATCGCTCATATTGGAATATTCGAAGTTTTGCGCTGGCGAATAATGCCGGGAGAATAAAAACATTGCGTAGCAGCCGTGTTCTGTCGAGCACTTTGCCCACAAACTATAGATTTACGCGGCATGTACGTACACGGAGAGGGGAACGAGCCTCTCTCCACTCCCTTGAAACGCCCCCCCCGCCCCCCGCAGCGCTGAGCCGGCTTCTCCTCGCCGGCCGCGTTCTGACGGCCGGCTTTGCGCGCGCACGCGCGTTGTCTCGATCGTTTCGTCACCAGGCGTCTCTCAGCTGATGACAAAATACTTCGCTGCGCCGTGACAGCTGAGTATCCAACTACAGATTTTCACAGCACGAAAATTTCCGTCTCTCGCAAATTTGCCGATGTTTATTCGCGATTATTGGATATTTTGGTACAATGTTTGGGAACATTTATCAGTCGCAAACAACGAGAGGGAAAAAGAAGGATAATGTATCGTTGACTCTGGCAATATGATTTTCAAAATTCAAGCAAAGAATAACATTCCTATTTGTTCGCACTCGGTAAACAAGCTGGAACGATACTTATCGTGAAAACGTGATATAACGTATGACTTTAAGGGGCTACATCTACCTAAAGGTCCGAAAAAATGGCTAAACTCCCTACTTTTTTTAACACAAAGATACATATATTGAGAGCCTTCAAAACAAATAAAAAGATACAGAAAAACCACAAAAACATGGCCGCCGGCAGATGAAGAAATTTGTTTCGCGACGTTCGGCGGTGGACACTCTCCATCTCAAACGATCCATCCGAAATCAAAAAACCAAACAGATTATTCAACATAACAATAAATACGAGTCGTTAACGATCTTTGATTATTGAAATTATTTTTTTTAACAACGTGGCGACGAATTCCAAGTCGAGCATACAAAATTTATGAAAAAAGTCGTCATTTTTACGTAACTATCAAAAAACGAAGATCAATTTCGAAAAAGTAAGATCGTCAACGACCTTTAAATACTTCTCATCGTATCGCCTGTAAATTTGGCAACAATCCATCGAGTGGTTCTCGAGATATCGTGTCCACCGACATTGAAAAGTCTTTCGAAAAAAAAAAAACGTTTAAAGTTTGAAGTATGGTGCTGCCACCTTTCGCCCGTCCGGCTGTAGAAGCTGTAGCTCGTTCAATTTTAGGAATACGCCACTAAAAAAATGTTAAAGGTTCATTCTATCGATTGAAAGTATTGATGGGAAATGCATTGTTTTGACCCACCTAGCCTGTAGCCCGTTAAGCTCCGCTTGGAGTTGAGAAACTCGAGAATTGGAAGACTGGAAGAAGCGTGTAGGGAGAGATCGTAGCACAACGAAAGACGAGGAAGGAGAGTAACCGGTAGATGGCATTGGGGGGAGGGCTTTCGGGAAGACTCGACTCGCAACAGAGGGGTAGAGCGAGAGAGAGATACCCGCACGTATCCACAGAGCGAGAGGAGGGAAAAAACGAAACAGAACGCTGCGAAGGCGAGCCTTCGTAGCTGTGCACGTACACGCGTTGGAAAAGTGAGTTGCTCCTACACACACACGGAAGTCACGAGGCTCCTCTTGCCGCTATAGAATATGTTTAGCCAACAAAAGCAGATGGGAAAAAATGACGAACTAGTTAGTTACGAGAGAGTGCAGCTGGACAAAGTATCGAAGAACTAATGCAAATGACATGAAAAATTATAATCGAAAATCCCGATTTTTTATGCCAAAACATTCTCTCGAGTTCCTCGTCGATTTATTTCGACCCGAAGCATCCGCTTGTTTTCATTTTCGTCCTCGGTGTGCACGGACCTTCATAGTTGGACGAAGTCGCGCACGCACACGATGGCGCTCGTGGTGTTGGCAAGCTGAAAGGGTGGGGGCGGTTGTCGAAGGAGTGGAGGGTCTCATACGGTGGGTTCTTTGAAACGAAGCTCTCGGCGTGGCGAGTTTTGCATTGGTGTGCAAGCGCACCTATACGTCGCGATCGAGAGCCAATGGGAGTAAGTAGGTCAGAGCTTTCATCCAATGAACGCTCGAGGCCGCGGTCACGTGGTTTTGTTGTTATCTGTCAGCTGTTTTTCCCGGGTGTTCGTCGGCGCTCCTACGGCGAAGAGCGAGAGAAACGGTGCGAGCGAGCGAGACGGCGCGGTGCGAGTGCCGGTGGAGTGGGGGAGGGGGGAGAGGCGAATTGTTGAGCCGGCCGGCGCAGTGAAAGCCGCTCGTGTCGTGCGTTCGGCTTGGCACACCGCAGCTCGCTCCGGCGTTCACAGTCCCACCCGGTCCGTCAGCTGTGCGTCACGTGTCGGACATACCGCGTTGCCACGGTGTTTTGCCACGCCTGGCGCTCTATACACTCGTGCTCGCATCCATATTAAAAAAAAAAAAAAAAAAAAAAAAACGACGTTATAAACTGTAATAGCGATAAAGCACCGTTACGACGAAAGTGCAGCGAATCGAGTGTGTGCACTCGCTCTTCGTCGTTTTCTCTCCACTCACATTATCTCCCTCTCTCGTAACGTTTAACGTATCGCTACGTGTATTATGCTGCTTGATACGATCCACAAAATCGCCCGTGTCATTAAAACACACGGAAAAAACGAGAAATATGTCGTACACGGCGTGACTATAAGATTCGTGAAACGCCGCGCTATCGGCAAACGTTCATTCATCGTTTTTTCAAGACCGCGGAGACCACCGCTCGTCGTTGCGTTTTAGAAACTTTTTTCCCTCGCCTTTGTTACCCGAGTTTGCGTTCCACCGTGAAAAATCAGTGATGTTAAAAAATATGGATGAAATCGTGTTTTTTTTGCCCTCTGTGAAGTGAACGTGCAACAAGAGGCTAATTTTCATTTTTTTAAATCAATTTCCGTCGCGCTTCGGAGGTACCGTCGCCGTCGTGGTGAAAAGTTAGGAGAAATACCGATAGCGAGTGTTCAACGCGCGCGGTCAACATTTTCCGTTTCAAATTTCATCTTCGCGTTGACTTGTTTCGTCGAGTCTCCCGAAAGCAGTGTCTTTCGAAGTGGAAAAGAAAAAAAAAAACTGTGTCGTTAACTGGACAATTTTAACGAACCGAAGAGTCTAAGGTTTGCGGCAGGAAAAGAAGAAGCCTGTTGTTTGTCGAAGTGTGGCGCGCACGCGTGTTTTGTGCCGCTTCGCCAAGTGTCTCCCGTCTCTCTCGCTCGCTGCTAGCGCGAAGCGCGTGCTCGGGGGAAAAATCGGGGCTAGGTTAGCGCGCATGCGCGCACGATCCCTTTTCTCGGCCAATCAGCGCGAGGCTCCCCCGGCTGCCGCGAGGCGGCGCCACTTTCGTGCATCGTTCCCTCGCCGAGAGGGGGTAGCGAGGCTTTTCTAAAACTTTTTCCCAAGCTATTTTCTCTTTTCCGACGTCGGCTTTAGTGGGAAACAGAGCCGAGCAGGAAAAATCGCCGGCCGGTGAAACGACGCGGCGTTCTGCACGCACCTAAACACACACCCATATATATATATATATATATATGTCTATATATACGTGTATATAGATACATCGGATTGTAGACGCGTATTTGTACCGTGTTTGTCGTGTGTATTTTTTCGCGCTTTGCACAGCGCGAAAAAGTACAACAAAAAAAGCGTCCACGATTAAGGAAAAAACGGAGAAGGGCGATTGCGGCGGGAGTGTCGTTGATAACGGCACGAATCTGGAGAATTCACGCCCTAAACACGTACTCGTTATAATGTCGACCGGCAAGAGATTAGCGAAGCGAAGTATAATCGGCACGAGAGTCGCTGCACCCGGCGACGACGGCAAATATTACACGGGCTCGATACACGCGCTAAAGTCACCGGCTTCCGCCTCGAGCGGCGGCGGCTTGAGCATCACATCCAAGACTCGCTACGTAGTGAGATTCGATAGCGTGCCGGGCGGCAGACCACCGAGTCCCAACACCGAGTACACACGTCGCGATCTAATTGGGCCGGGCTTCGGACTCGTATCTTCCACTAACCTCGTTCAAGGACAAAAGGTTTATCTCACCTACAACGGCAGGGAAATCAACGCCGAGGTTATCGAACATCGTAAAGACGTCGAGGAAATCGACCTTCTCATCACACCCACCGGACAAGAGGTGAGCCTCCGTTTCACGCGCATCCTTAGCCGGTCTTTTTTACTTTACAGGGTTACGCATATGGAAAAGTCCGGGAATTTCGTTTCTCCCGGAATAATCAGGGAATTTCGAAAATTCTCTGGAATTTGACGAATTTACTTTTAGCAAGAATTACGAAAAATTAAACCGACTTGATAAAAAAAAAAACTGAACAGTATGAAAATAAATATTTTTAATATTTATATTATTTTTCATTATATACAAAATAAAAAGTTGTGTCAGTGCCAAATATTGAAAATTTTGAAAAATGAAAACTAATTTACTCTGAAGTATATCATTATTATTTTAGATTATAAGTGTTTATATTTGTTTTTTATTTATTGTCACCGGCGTACAATTTTTTTTACTTCAACATTTTTGAATTATTTTTCGAATTTTTTTTTTTCAATTTTGTTTAAATTTTTAACATTTCCAGATTTGGTCTTAAATAAAATTATGTTATGCACTTTAACGTAATCTTTAAATTAAAGGTTCGAATTAAGAATTTCCTTTGTTTTTTTCAAATCGGTTGAAAATGTTGTAATATTGTGATATCGAGGTCTGTGTTTCTATTAATATTGTCACTGTTGTTTTTATTTTGAGAATATTTGGCGATAGGGGAGCAATAATAATCATAGTGTTGGTTGATGGGCTGCGTCTAACTGGTGGACGGAAAAAGAGGAATTTTCGTGATTTTTTCTGGGAAAACAGGTTTTAAGGGGGAGATTTTTTAGACGAGGAAAAAATTGCCGATTTTTATGTTTTTTTTTTTTAAGGAAACATTTCGTCACTATTTTATTTTAGATCTAGGGTATATTTTGATGCTACTTTTGAATGGCGGGGCTCTGGCACGGTCTTGTTAACGGGTTGCGACGGATGTTGTCAGACGGCGTGACGCGTAGCGTCGGTCAGTGTATCCGTTCTTTCTTAAATTAGATAAATTAATTATTAATATTATTAATGTTATTTTAATTTAATTGATTATTCAATCAATTGAATGAATTGCGAATTGATTTTAATATTAAAACAATATTTTCATTAATAATGAATTGATGAAAATTAATTTTTCTTTCGTTGACACTGATACGCAGAATATGAACGGAGGCAAAGTGAGAACGGTTGAATATCGACGAACTGGTACGCTTTGAAACAAAAAGATTGAATTTTTCGAAAAAAAAATGGCTACATTTTGCAATAAAAAAATTATTTTCAATAATTTTTTGCAAATATTTAGGTTCATGTTTTAGACAATAAGGTTAGGAAGATTTCTGCCAAGTTTCATCAGAATCGGTCGTATAGTTTTTCAGCTATACGTCACACCAGTTTTGAAAATGCGCTTTAGAAGATCGTGCTATATCTGCGCCATTTTGAAGATGAATAAAAATGAAAAAATACCATGTAACAGCCAAAAGTGGTAATCAAACATGGCCTGAGTCTTAAAGGTGGTGAGGAAATCTTTCCTTAAAAAAAAAAAAAAAAATCACGAAAATCAGACAAAAAATTCCTCTCCTGAGTATGTTTTAGTTTTTGCATTGGAAAATAGTTACACATGTGGTAGATACGATGGTTTGTGCAGATCGCTGTTTTTGAAAGACGTCCTTCGTTGTGACCACCGCTGCTCGGAAACAAATCATCCGGAATGACAAAAATCAAACGCAGTTTCTGCATGAAATTATGTTATGCTCGGACGAAGGATTTGATAGAAAATTGATTTTTGAAAGAATCGCCGCAATTCAAAGTGCAAGAATCGACGAAGTTCTCGGCGACAAAAAAAACCCTCTATTTTCGTCGATAAAAAAAATATACATCGAAAAAAAAAATTGCTTCATTCAAACAATGCATTTTCAGATGTAAAAGAAGCTTGTACAATTTGAAGTTGATCGGTGCAGTGATTTTTGAGATATCGCCGTCACCGATTTTGAAAAAGTCGTTGTGAGCCAAACGCGTTGAAAGTTCGCATACGCACTCGATTTTGAACAGATCGACTGGAAAGGTTTTGAGAATATTTCTGAAATTTAATATTTTGAGAAACTTAATTGAGACTAAAACTGATTTGTGCGATGTATGTGAGAGTCATATTCAAAATGTGTTCGTGGAATTTCCAAAGGCGCAACAGCAACCACGGCGACAACAAGAATAGTAACAATTCTTCGATAACCGCCGTAATAATAATGGCAGCTATGCCGATAATTATTTATGTGATTTTTTATTATTCTTAAATAAATTCTAAAATAATTTTTGATTAGTATGACTCTAAAATAATTCAACATTGCTATTATTTAAAAATTATAATTGAAAAAAATAATTTCCAAATTATTTGCATATTTTATATCTTCAGGGTCATCGAAATTCGAATTTATTCTTGAATAATTTATAATTTTCATAATTTTTCAGTACAGATTTTCTACTAATTTATAAATTATGAAGAAATTGATTATTTATTGCTAATCTAATTGTTATTATTATCGTCATTGTTGCTGTTATCAAGAAATTCTCAGTGAAACTAATTTTCCCGCTACTTTTCGCATTTTCCGCGACGAAGAGGAAATACAAATAAAAAACGAAAGAAAATCTGGGTACCGCGAATTTTTTTCCGTTTTTTCTTCAAGCGCAACGCTGAGTCGGAAACTTCACCGAAATCGGCAAATTTTTCCGACAGATGGCTCGCTTGTGTTGCGAATGAACATTTCTCAGAGAGTGAAGCAACGAAAAAAGAAACAACGTATTCGCGCGATATCGAATACGGAATCGTCGTTATCGGTGCGATGCACGCTCGTAGGCGCCGGGCGAGGTTAAAATAAAAAAAATTCACGCATACGCCCACGCGAACGCGATATTTCGTTATCAAAGTGGCTGATCGGTGTAACGCGCGTCCCGCGGCGGAAGAAAAGACCGCGGGCGTGTGCGCGCGCGCTCGTTTTTTCTGTCTCCTCTACGCACAGTCATCATTGGGAACAAAGCGCACTCTCGATACGGCGCGCAAAGACAAACCGCACAGCGAGGAAGAGAGAGGGCGCGCGACGACCGTGGTGAAGATCCGTAGAGGGGGGATGCTACCGTCTCGCTCACCAGTAGCATCCGTGCACTTTCCTCGCGCGGAGAGCTTGTAATCGGAGAGAGTAAGCGTCGCTCTCCCTGTCTCTCTCTTTCTCTCTCTCTCTCTCTTGCTCTCTCCGTTTCTCCATCTTTCTTCTTCTCTCTCCCTCTTTACCTCTTTCTATACAAACAATGAGGGCTCTATACCGTGTCTCGTGTACACAAACGCGCTTGAAGTGTGTTTAATAGTAAGACATCGGTAACGATCCGTCACGCTCTCTCTCTCTCTCTCTCTCTCTCTCTCCTCTCTCTCTCTCCTCTCTCTCTCTCTCTTCTCTCTCTCTCTCTCTCTCTCTCTCTCTCTCTCTCTCTCTCTCTCTCTCTCTCTCTCTCTCTCTCTCTCTCTCTCTCTCTCTCTCTCTCTCTCTCTCTCTCTCTCTCTCTCTCTCTCTCTCTCTCCTCTCTCTCTCTCTCTCTCTCTCTCTCTCTCTCTCTCTCTCCTCTCTCTCTCTCTCTCTCTCTCTCTCTCTCCCCCTGCCTCTCTCTCTCTCTTCTCTCTCTCTCTCTCTCTCTCTCCTCTCTCTCTCTCTCTCTCTCTCCTCTCTCTCTCTCTCTCTCTCTCTCTCTCTCTCTCTCTCTCTCCCTGCCTCTCTCTCTCTCTCTCTCTCTCTCTCTCTCTCTCTCTCTCCCTGCCTCTCTCTCTCTCTCTCTCTCTCTCTCTCTCTCTCTCTCTCTCCCTGCCTCTCTCTCTCTCCTCTCTCTCTCTCTCTCTCTCTCTCTCTCCCTGCCTCTCTCTCTCTCTCTCTCTCTCTCTCTCTCTCTCTCTCTCTCTCTCTCTCTCTCTCTCTCTCTCTCTCTCTCTCTCCTTTTTTCTCTTGACTGAACGTACGTACATAAAACTATATACATATGGATTTTCTATGACCAAAAATAACGCATATTATTAATTAGCTGTGAGATTGAACAAATGGGGAGATACGTGCCAATGACGATTTCAAACTCGTTGGAACTTCATTGATAAGATACTTCACATATGTATAATGTTTCTAGACATTGAGTAAATTGCTGTGTTTACTCGTTTGCACTGAGTTTGAACAGAGAGGGACAGAGGGCCATCTTATTTATTTCTTTAGAATTAATTTCCATGTACGTTAACAACGCAACGTTCATGAAAAATAATGAATAATTCAAGAATGATAAACAATCTCGTGAAGGACGTTTGAATGTGGAGGGCTCAACGGTGTACTTGATTTTTGCCAACCGGTTGATCAGAAACAAAAACACGAGTTAATTTCTCAAAGTAGATAATATTGGCTAAGACTTGACGGAGCTTTTTTCCACTATCGTGTTTCAATATTCAAAGAGAATTTTTCGAATTGTTTTCGACTTTTCGAGAATAAATGTCATCATTATTGTTAATAATTGATGGCAAAAAAATGTTGCGAAGAAAAACGTCTGTCAAGACTAAACTACCATTGCACTTAATAAGTGTAGTAAATTTCAAGTCAATCCGTTTATTAGATGTCGACAAATCGTGTACACCGTTTTGAAAACCATAGTTTCGAGAATAACGCGTTTAAAGTTTCACTAGAATTTCTATCGTTCACAAGTTTACTTTCGATCTGCGATTCCTGCACCAGATGTGTAGCTTCATCTTCAATTTGAGTTGCCTCAAACGACAAACGAGACGTCATTTTCACAGTAGCCTTTCACTCCAATTTATTTCTTCAATGATTGCTCACTTATTCTTTCGAAATAATTTGTTGATTAGAGCCTTCGTTGATGCACATATGTATGGAAAATCATAAGTGATTGCAACAAGTCGTAAAAAAATCCTGGGAGGATGATGTTCGTGTTTTCTCGGAATGGCCCATAAGTGCGACGATGTATTTTTTATTGCTGCCCGTGTATACACGTAATTGTGTTTGCGCGCGTATGTGTAAGAGTTGCGGCGATCAGAGTACAGCCGGATGTTCACCTTTCGAGCCAATGTCCACGACGAAACGCTTATTCCAAACGGAAGCTCACTTTTCCCCCCTCCGGTGTCCTCGTCCTGAAGTAAAGCTCGTCCATGTATACACACTGTTTCGTATACACTCGCGCGGTTTTCTATCTCCGTATACATAGGGTGTCCAGAGTCAAGTGTGGTCGGAACCGGACTGTACAATCGTTCTGAATTTGGATTGAAATTTCGGATTTTGGAGGATGATTTTTATAATAATTGTTTCGGAATATTGAAATTATTGTTATGAATGTTTCAAATAATATTTATACCGAGTTCGAATAATAATTATAATCATTTCGAATATCAATAGCAATTATAATTATAATCATTACAATGATAGTCGTAATTATAATAATGATTAATTTTATTATTTTATTTTTTAATGTTGATCGATCGTCTTGAAATTGGTGTATGAACTTTGAAAAAAAAAATACTAGTCCCATTTCAAAAAACGGAGGCGATCTTTTGGTCACCTTTATACCCTTTGGAATAATAATTATAATAAGTTCGAATAATAACAATAATAATGATAATTTCTGATATATTTTTTGAAATAATTCCTGAAATCATTTCATAAATATTTTCTGAAATAATTCCTGAAATAATTTCATATATTTTCTGAAATAATTCATGAAATCATTTCATAAATATTGTCTGAAATAATTCCTGAAATAATTTCATATATATTTTCTGAGATAATTCATGAAATCATTTCATAAATATTTTCTGAAATAATTTCTGAAATAATTTTCAAAATATTTTCTAAAATAATTTCCAAAATAATTTCTTGAAATGATAACAAAATAAGATTTCAAGTATTATTCTTTGGTTATTATTATCCTCTCATTACGCGGGTGTACGAAGCGCACGAGTTATGCATTTTTATTCATTCGAAAATAGCCCATCGAATCCAACGTCTATGTATAGAAGCGCTCGACACAAATTCCTCGTGCTTCGCGCGAAATATCCGGCGTACCCCGACTTTGTGCCATTTTTCGTCGCTCCGATTGCGATAGGGGCGAGACGCA
Source organism: Ophion obscuratus (assembly GCA_964007375.1). Taxonomy (NCBI): domain Eukaryota; kingdom Metazoa; phylum Arthropoda; class Insecta; order Hymenoptera; family Ichneumonidae; genus Ophion; species Ophion obscuratus. Next base: position 24,588,978 of record OZ023320.1, on the reverse strand, counting down.
GGGGGGAGGGGTGATGGGATTAAGCCGCGAGTGGCTGAGAAGAGACGAAAAAAGAGAGAGAGAAAAAAATAGAGCGTTCATCGTTGAGCTTGCACAGTTACGAGTCCGGGCAGCCAAAGGGAATGAAGAAGAAGCGCGCGTATGTACGTTTTCCCCTCCTGAGGCTCCTACAACGGGCCTCGTGACTTCGTTCGTTGATCGGGGAAATATTATTTTCTTGACCCCGTTCCTAAATGCGGTAACCGTAGCCCACCGAGCTGCGTGGCCCATTTACGGGACGCGCATGTGCACGCGCGCACAACGCGGGTTCGATCTTGTTGAACTATATGGGAAAAAAGCTCTTCCCTATAAAATCGGGAAAAAGACAAAAATCGTAGAATAAATTTACGAAAAATTCAATAATATAAAATTCGACGAAAATAGCGGGTCGATTTTCAATGCTTTTTTTCCCCCGATGAAAGTATCGGGATGACGAGGTTGGAATTTTACACACAATTGATGGATAATCTAGCCGAGCCTGAGTTTTTTCATTGTTAAAAAATAGTGATTAGCGATGAATGATTATTGGGGTTTAGACCCTAGGTTGTAAAACTATGAAAAACGAACGAATTTTTTTAATTTCACGTTTATGCAGACTCGATCGTTTTTTTTTCTCGACATTTCGATGTTTGTATTTTCTGTTAACAAAAATCCCCGCTGGTAAATAATTACTCTCGAGGTGTCCTTCAACATTTATCGGTGACAAAAGCGTCACAAAATCTGCAAGGTTGGAATGCAATAAAAAGTAATTTCTTTTTTGAATAGTTTCCTCGTCCTCGTCCATTCCTTTTTGTCAGATTCAGATTACGACAATCTCTCGCACGGTTTTTGCCATTTTTTCTTAAGTTTCGCGATCCAAATCGGCGAACAAAAAATATTTTGCGTGTATCAAATATCAGTGATGAAAAAAACACACATTTTTTCGTCGCGTTACCAACTCCACGAGCGCGAAAAAGCCTCTGAAAACAAATCGTTAAAAAATGGTGAAAAAAGGGGAGATACGGAGATGCATGCACTATCGGCCATACGTGTGGTCGCGAGGAGACTACGTATACTTACGTGGATCAAAAAAAAAAAGTACGTGAATGTATGTGCGGACACACGAGGCCACGTGTACGTGAATGTAGACACGTGGCCGCGGTCCCGCTATGCGTACGGGCGCGGTTAGGTTCGTAACGAGTCTTTCGATGCTTCCACCAGTACAGCAATTTTACGTGCTACAAATACGTTATTCTACCTTGCACTTGCATCCGGACATTTCCCGTGTGAACAGAATGGGCAAGAGAACGAAGAAAGAAACACATTGATTCGCCTCGAGTCAAGTTTCTTCTCTCATCCTCCCGCGAAAGGTGGGGAGGCCCCCACCCTCTCGCGAAAGGGTGGGGGCCTCCCCACACTCTCTTTTCCTCTTGTATGCCCGATTCGGATTTTGTAAGGACCGGATGTGCTTGTTTCTTTTTCCCAAGTCGCGCACGTGGCACTGAAGTACCTTCACCTTTTGGAGGCTCGAACGCGCAACTTTCAAAACTGATTACTCAAACAGGGCTCTGTAGGCGATCACGTGATCGGGAAAATGTTCCTTCTAATAGGCGACGAGACCTTGTACGATCGGCGCGTGCGCAATCAGCACTACTTTTGACACATTGGGCAATCGTTTCTCCCGTCACTTACAATAAAAAATTAATGATCGATTTAAAAAAAAAAATCTTTTTCTTCAATTCATCAAATTAGGCGAATTCTTACAATGCTGAAGTTCGCATCGCTGGAACGCAACGAAAATTAATTTTCAATCGTTATTTTTTATGAACATTTTTCATTTTCTCTAGTTCAAATTTTAGTTATTAACAACAATTAACAGTTAACAATTTGTTTATGATCCAAAATCTTATCCTTTAAATTTGAGCTGCAGATTTCTTATAAGAATTTCAAAAAAGCGTTTGTGTTTTTGGTAGTGCAAATTTACCAAAAAAAAGTTGAGTTACGAAACCTTCGTTGCCGTTCTGATGAAGCAAACTTCAATATCATGGATTCTTCCGAGTCCCGTGTTATTCTTCCCCGAAGTTAATTCGTCCTAAATGGGGTGGCAGTTCCATTTGTATAGTTTAAGGGGCGTTCTCACTTTGGACGCTGAAAAAGGCTATTTTTATGAATTTTTTTGATAGGTTTATATTATAGATAGTGATATAAAGTTGTTACCTTAGTAAATACACTTTCGGGATACATTTGAAAAAATGTTATTTATTTAAAGCACTATTTATAGACGAAAATGGTAGTTAAAAAAATGTCCTAAAAAAATTGTAGGTCTGTTTGGGTTTGTTTGGGTTGATGCTGTTGATGAAATCGCGGAGATGGCTCATCCGAAACAAAAAAATCAGACGGTTTCAGATTCAGTATGATAATTCAGTATGATAATTCAGTATGATAATGGCGCATCATACGATTTTTGATATATGCAAAAATAACAAAATGGCGGACATTTTTCGAAAAAACAAAAAACCCGTTTTTTCCACCGTTTTTGCCAACAAAAAAAGTAAATATCAAAATTTGAAGAAAAAAATCCTTGATATGCACTATAGCTATAGTTGTAAAGAATATGTGATTCAAATTTCATAAGGATCGGTTCAGTAATTTCGAAGACTTTATCAACAAGTCGTCAAAAATCGTTGTTTCGAGAAAAACGCGTTTAAAGTTTGTTTGGGTTACACAAATACATAAAAAACATTTTTAATGTATTTATTAAGTGTTACAACTTTTATATTAATATCTAAAATATAAGCTTGTCAAAGAATGCATGAAAATAGCCTTTTTTAGCGTCTAAAGTGGGAAGACCCCTTAATTAACTGGAGAATTATTATTTTGTCATCGAATTTATTTTACCGTGAGATTTTATGATTATTGTCGGCTGCTTTTGATGATGATGGATTATTGACGATGAATTATTATTTGTACGTATGGAGATTTCAGTAGAGCTCTTTTTTTTTGCATATTGTCTCGTTGCGAAAGTCTCCGCGAAGCCGGCCGGCTTCCTGACACGTGGGTCGAGCAACTTCAATCACGCGCACTGACACACTATCGTATACGCGTATACACGCGCGGATGTGCAATCGTCATTGCGCTCTCCCCCAGCTGGCAATTTCAATCCGACAACCTTGATAGAGACCCATTGGCGTACGCGAGCTCATCGGGATATTGTGAAAAACGCACACACGAGCCTGCGCAAATGTGCTTATAGTGATGAAAAAAATCATTGGGTAATCGAAAGTTTATCGTTATCTCGTCGATCGGACGTTTGAATCGAACAGGGAAAAACAGGTCGATTTTCAATATTTTTTTCTAAAGGGAGTATCCACGTGACGAGGTCGAGATTTTACACACAGTTGATGCGTAGTGTTGACAGGGTTGAGTTTTTTTTTGGAGCAAAAATATTGATAAACAACGACGCCATTATTATTTACACAATTAAAGGATCGTTCTGGCAGAAGTAGGTCGTTCTGGCAGCTAGGGTGATCTGAAATGTAAAACCAAATAATGTACTTTTATTATGATAACAAAACTTTTCTATGATCGGATAATAATGTGAAATTTTCAAAATTACAACCAGCTGTGCGAATTTCCATTTTCGACGAAAAAAAAAAACGACTGAGCATTTGTTATAAACGAAGGGATGAAGATGCGAAAACGTCATCCGGTCATACGATAGAAAATGTTATAAACTACGGTCTGTCCGAAGAGACAAAAACAAAAGTTGGTCCTTCATGAAAATCGTCAGAATTCGGTCTATCTTTAGAATTTTGTCGACATTTTTGTTGCAAATTAAAGTTAAGAGTCCAGGGTATAAAATTCTGCATTGAAAGATTGTATTTAAAAAAAATCTAACTACTGCAGACCCTTTAAGTTCAGAAACTCCTACTTTTTTCCCATTTAGTAAAATAAGAATATTTATTATCGTTTCATTATGCATATTATTATTCACGACCGCTCATTTCACAGTTTTTTAAACACTTTTTTTCATCGTTGTTTTTACAAGGAACAGCCTTTGATTTTGTTGGAACTCATATATGTGATAAAGCATTAAAAACCATTAACGTATTTTTTTCAATCGGCAGAAAAAGGCCTGAAGGGACAAGCCACCCCTTAATGAAGGGCGTGTCACCCCTTAATGTTTTTTTTTCAATACTTTTATAGTGGGTTTTTCATCGCTTCACATTGGAAGAATTTTGCTTTATGTTTCATTCAGATCTTTTGTGGACTGCTTGTGGGTGAAACTGCAAAATCAACCCTGGACGCGCTTTTCTTTGAAGGGTGATTTGCCCCCTTAAGACCGTTTTTTCGCCGTTAAAAAAAATACGTATCTAATAGTTTTCAATGCTTTATGACATATATGAGTTTCAATAAGATCGAAGATGAACACTTAAAAGGGGAGATACCTTTAGGCGAGAAAAATATTGCTGACTTTTATGATTTTTTTTTTTTAAGAAAGATTTCTTCACCATTTTTCAGACTTAAGGTATGTTTCACTACTTTTGGCTGTTACATGGTATTTATTTTTTATTGATGTTTAAAAATCCCGGAGGCATGGTACGGTCTTCTAAACGGGTTGCGGCGGATGTTGTCAGACGGCGTGACATGTAGCGTCCGCGGGATTAATCTGAAGAAAAAAACCAACGAATATTTTTCTTTCACCAACACTCATACGCAGAATATGAACCAAGAAAAAGTGAGAAATTTTGAAAATCGATGAAATAGTACGTTGTAAAACGAAAAGATTGAATTTTCCGAAAAATGGCTACATTCAGCAATAAAACGAAAACTTTATTTTTATTGTCTAAAACATTCAATGTCGTGTTTTAAACAATAAGGCTAGAAAGATTTATACCCAAATCTCATCAAAATCGGTCGATAAGTTTTTCTTAGCTATACGTCACGCCAGTTTCCAAAATGCAGTTCAAAAGACCGTGCCATACCTCTGCCATTTTTGAAGATTATTTTTTCATTTTTCCATTTTTCCATTTTCCATTCCATTTTTAAAGATTATTTTTAAAGATTTAAATTGCAGGCATTTAAAAAATGCCTGCAATTTCCCCCTTAAGTGGTGTTCGTCGTCATTATTTTATTTCATAATTTTCCTTTTGATATCCAATATTGGATCCTTTTATCAAAATGTTCACGTATCGATGTAGATGTACACAGCACTTTAATCATAAAGTCCCGTGCGCGCTCGTGTGTACGTGTGTAGATATAAATTAAAATACGTAAATAATATTTTGGATATTAAAGAGCTAACGTCATCGTCCCACGTCACTCGCCTGCTCCTTTTTTTCCATGCCAGAATCTGCCTCGTGTAGTACTTAGCCTCGAGTTTGAGACCTTCGAACTCGTTACGACATCCATACTTATACGCGCCCTTGGGCCCTGCGAGAAAGGAATTCTCACGCGAACTTCCGAGCTCTCCCGTTGCATACTCAAAAAGACTTTTAATTACCGTGGCAACACCTACGAATCAGGGCCACTCGCTATCTTTGATCAGGACTAAGGTCGTACAGCGGGCAACTTTGAGCGTTTGACCAAACAAGACAGCGAACAAGAATAATCGATGAAAAAGAAAAATCGAATGGACGACAACGATAAAGATCGAACGATTTGGATATTTATGCGAATGATAATAATCGATATAGTACGTATGAGAAATAAATTAATATTCTAGCCTAATCGCGTAACGTTGCGTAGTATACTCGTGAGTACTGTATCGAGCCCAAGGTGGGGGACGATCAAATCGCAACGATAATGAGAATAATGTATAATATACCGGTTGGTCGGGTTTCGTACTTCGCGTATTGGCAACAACGAGCGCACGACCAAGTCGCGGTAAATAGGTTATGCAATAGGAGATGGAACGCGCCCATATATATATATATACACACACAGCATATTAAGTCACACTCTTGTGGGATACAGAATGCACTTCGCCTCGTAGCCCCAACGCGCGCTGCTATTACGCCGCGTTGCACGTGTGTACACATATCTACGCGTATCTATGAATATCGGACGTACGCCCGCGCACAACAACTACGATGAAGACACGACGCGTGACATTCGCTGTAAACAGATGTATTTAAATAATATCTAAAAACAACAATCTCTGGCGCGTAGTTTCAGACCGAGGTCAAGCCCTGTGTCGCAGTCCGCGATTAACATTGGTGAAAAATCAATCAGCCCGTTTGGAAATGCTTGTTTTTTTGCCCCTTCAATTCATAGTCATTCAAAGAGGAAGACGAGGGTGCGAGTAATAAGAAGAAAAAAATCAAAACCGAATAGTAGTTTTACAATGGCTTGAATTTGAACTTGGGCTGCGCGTCGAAGCTCTTTGGATAAGAGTCAGCGGGTGCAGAGTGGGGGTACTGCTCGGTCGCGGCGCTGCGACGGAGTGGGGGTACTGCTTAGTAGTCACAGTTCAGCGGAGTGGGGGTAACGCTCGGTCGCCACGGTGCAGCGGAGTGGGGGTACTGCTTAGTCGCCACGGTGCAGCGGAGTGGGGGTACTGCTCAGTGGCCACGGTGCAGCGGAGTGGGGGTACTGCTCAGTCGCCACGGTGCAGCGGAGTGGGGGTACTGCTCAGTCGCCACGGTGCAGCGGAGTGGGGGTACTGCTCAGTCGCCACGGTGCAGCGGAGTCGGGATACCACGCTTTCGGGGCAGCTCCTCGGAGTGGGGATAACGAGTTGTCGCGGCAGCGCAGAGCTTGTTGAACGAAATAAATCGTTTCGCACAATTCGGCGATATTTCATTGAAGTCCCGTGATACTCTTATCCTAATTGAATAAACTTATTCATTTAAATCTGACAAATCACGCGACACAACATGGAAACGTGACTGAGATCAGATAAATTTGTCCCCCTCCGGTGTAATTCAGCATCCACGAGTTTATGCACCGTTTACGCACGCGTGATCGCCGCGCGGCTTGATTATATATAGCGGAAGAAGATAAACGACCGCTGCGAATCGAGTTTGTCTCCTTTTTTTTTCTCAATATTTTTTTGCTTTTTGCCTCTTTCAATGGAAACTGCACCGACCGCCGCGAACGGCGAAGAGACAGAGAGGGAGAGAAGTCGCGGATACAGAACACGCAAAAGATGAGATGGGAAGAGATCTCGAGGTCAACGAGAATGAAGAAAAGAGAAGGGCTCGTGACGCTTGATAAAACGCTGCGTAGAACGCAAATGCAACGCCGTAGAGCCGCTTTGTAAACACACAAATTTATGCGCACGCTTGACAATCGACTCAAAAACAATTTATCCACTTATATACGATTTATTTTGAGCGCGATTTTCGTCGATGTACGAACGACAAAAGTAAACGGCCGCTCAACGCGTTCTCCCCGTAACGAAAATTTCACACTCGTCGTTCAATATCCTTTACTCGCAAAGTCGCAAATGAAAAACGCACACACGCAGAACGATTATTGCGTCAAGCTCGCGAAGTGGGTTAATCGTGGCGACGCCTAGGTCAAGTCTATGGCGTGAAAACCGGGACAAAAATGAGAGTCGAGATTCACGGAAAAAACGCTGAAAGACGAAAAAAACAAACGTTTAGTGGATTTATAAAAATATTTTTATAAAATTCAATTTAAACAAACTCGAAAAAATGACGAAAATTTTCATTCATTCCGCATGATGTATTTTGTTCAGAAATGAAAGTTAGCTTGGCAATTAGTAGGCTGAAATTAAAGTCGAATGAACCAACGGGTTTGCATGAACTTGGGGCCCAAAATACCGGTCGATTTTCAATGTTTTTTTCTGACGAGAGTTTTGCGACGGCGAGATAGAGATTTTACACGCAATTGGTACATACTCTTGCCAAGTTGTTCTTTTTTTTTAATTGAAAAACATTGATAAAGAACCAGGTTATTATTGTTTTTATTTTTTATTATTATTTTTTTATTTTTATTATTTTTATTATTATTATTTATTTTATTTATTATTGTTTTAAATGGCCAATCGGTGCGGGTGGTTTTGGCAACCAGGGTAATCTGAATTGAGAAATCGAAAAATGTAGTCTTAGTGTGATGATAAAACTTACGTATCACTGGATACTTTTTGGAAATTTTGAAAATTACGAAAATGGGAACTGTAGGAAAAAAAATTGATTTTTCATGAGAAAACGAATCTTTAATTATTTGGTCATAACAAATGGATGAATATATGAAAAAAAAATCATCCGGCCGCATGAAAAAAAATATTATAAACAATGCTCTGTTTGAATTTAATAGTTTCGAGGAAAAAGACAAAAGGGTAGACCGCATTCCAAAAAAGGTCACGACTCGATCAATTTTTCGAAATTTCAACAATATCATCGTTGCAAATTAAAATCAAGACGGCCCAGTTACAAAAGTGAGCCATGAAAAAATAATATTTTTAAAAATTTCAAGCTCATCGAGACCGCCTCATCCCCCGAAGAAAGATTTTTATTTCTCTCGTCGTCAGCGTGCGTTTCTTTGTTCGCCAACATTTTTCTTTATTGTTTTCATTTCTTCTCCGTTGTCACTTTGATTACTTTTCGTTTTATCTGTATTTATCGTTCTCTCGTGCTTCACGTGCGAAAACGTCACGTCTCGCGATAAACTCGCGGATGTTGGTAATATTCGGAAAAACACGAGGAGAAAAGAAAACGGAAATTTTCACGTTCCTCGCCGGGTATTCGGAGCAACGCAAACTCAGGATTCGAACGGAGCGATATTTTTGCAGCTCCCGAATCGCGTCAACTTGCGGAAAGTTCTAACTTGAGTATACCTGACGTAAGATCGCGAGGGAATATTATGCCCAAAAAAGAGAGAGAGGGAGAGGGGCAGAGAGAGGGGGGGGGGAAGAAAGAGAGAGAGAGAGACGGAAGGTGAGAAAAAAGAACGCCAAAGAGAGGCAAAAGAAGTTTCTCTCAAACATATGGACACAAGTAGGCATGTAAGATCGACCTCGTACGCGTACTGCACTCACGAGTAAAATCGCGCCATTTCTCCAACTTGGAAATTCAGGCCGTGTCACAAACGCAACGCGTGTGCGTTACGTGGCCATGCGAGAGGGTACACGTTTAAAGTGCGCGTGTACGTGTATATGTATGGACAGTATATAATAATAAAAATAAATAATAATAATAAATTAAATAGTGGTGGAGTAGTATCAGTAGTGAACATACAAAATAATATCACAAAAGCCGGCCGCTAAATTGGAATTGCAAATATATATATATATTAGGGTGGCCCTTGATATGGGTAAAAACAAATTGATCGCGTCGCCCTCCAAAACAGTTCGAAATAATAAAAAAAAAATCTACGCGAAGCCCCAGCTATGTCCGTTAAGAGGAAGGGGTGCCTGTAAGCATGGACTCAGATTTAAACATCAATTTTTCTTCACGATTGGAGTAATTTCGGTTTTCTAAATGTAGTTTATTTGTCAATTTTTCACCACGATATTTCTGTGGTTTAAATAAATAAATTCGTACTGAACGAACTATTATCGATATCTTATGTGTAGATTTTTTGAATATTATATTTTTTCCGACCAATTGGATGACTTGTGCGAATAAATAATTTCTTTGTTTTCAATAAAACGAACAAGCTCGTCAGGTTTAACATCCTGCCAAGTTTAAAGTGTCCCTATGCATTTTTGCGAAAGTAATTTTCAAATACATTTTTCATCCACAGCACTGGAAGTCTGATCTCAGTGAAATATTAATAAGTTTGTATCTCAGCACGCAAGGAATATTTCTAACAAAATTAAAAAAAAAAAAACAATTCTGGCCAATCCGGAAGTTCGATGTGAATGGTTTATCGTGAATTTATATCCTTCGTACTTAATAGATTTTTCTGACAAGATGCAAATTTAAAGTTTGATTTTGATGTGATTAAAAGCGTTCGACAGCAGCTAAATCGAACTATTGGTCCAAAATAATAGGATGGTAGAACTGAACGCTTATCAAATCTAGTATGGAGGACCTTATTGTTTGATCTGTATATTGAATACCAATATACAATAGCTTCGGAAAGTAAAAAAAAAAATTGACAAATAAACTAGATTTGAAAAATCGAAATTTCTCCAATCGTAAAGAAAAATTGATATTCAAATTTAAGTTCATGCTTACAGGCACGCCTTCCTCTCAACGGACATAGCTGGGGCTTCACGTAGATTTTTTTTAATTATTTGGAACCGCCTTGGAGGGCGGCGCGATCAATTTTTTTTTACCCATATCAAGGGCCACCCTAATATATATATATATATATACACACACACACACACACAGGGAGTCCCTCTTATCGCGGCCACCCGAAATAACTCGGTAATTATCGAAGTCACAAAAAAATGTTCCAGACAAAAGTTGCACGGTGTGAAGGGTGCCATCAAATGCGACCAATTTTTTTTTTTTTATTTCGGTGTAGCCGCCGACGCACAGTGAAGGTCACCTCCACTTTTTCAAATGGAATGGTACATTTCTTTTTCAACCATCTTGTGGAGCATCTCAAGTCGCATAAAAAACATTAGAGGGTCAAAGTCGTTCAAGGTCATTCAAGGTCACCTATTAAAATTAAATACAAATCTAAATATCTCGGATTACTACCAAATATTTGTTAGTGATCCGAGATATTTAGATTTGCATCATCGTTACTGACCCTTGAATGACTTTGAACGACTTGGACCCCTTAATGGTTTTAATGCGGTTTGAGGTGCTCCACAAGATGGTTGAAAAAAAATGTACCATTCCGTTTAAAGGAGCGGAGGTGATCTTCATTGAGCGTCAGGGCGTCGAGCGAAATACCAAAAAAAATTGATCGCATTTGATGGCCCCCTTCACACCGTACAACTGTTGTCTGGAACATTTTTTTGTGACGTCGATGATTACCGAGTTTGTTTGGGTGGCAGAGATAGGAGGGACACCCTGTATATATATCTATACGTATGCGTGGGTAATATAATAAAAAATATCAAGTTTACTTATCCGTATCCCGCCTATCTATGTTCATCGATCTTTTTTAGTTTTCGAGAAAAAAAAATTGTTTTTTTTTTCACCTTTTCTCGTAGTTTTTATATTTTCTCTCGTGTTTTTATATTTTCCCACCCTCTTTTCTGTATGTACTTCCCTCGCGATTATTTATTGTTTATTGCTCAATACAATTATTCGTAATTATTTATTATTTATTGCTCATTATTTATCGTTTATTATTTATTGCTCAACACAATTGCTCATTATTGCTCATGAGCAATTGCTCATTATTTATTGCTCAACGCAATTGCTCATTATTTATCATTTATTATTTATTGCTCAACACAATTGCTATTGTGGACTTCGTAACGATAATAAAAGTTTTAAAAAATCGGCGGTAACTGCATAGACGAAAAAGGGAAAAAATAAAATAAAAAGCTACGCCACAGGAAAACTTGAGAAAAAGAAATTGAAAAATACTTTTTTTTTCTATGAAAATTGAGCAAGTTTGTGATGCATAGATGGTTGTGATTCGGATGTGTATTGATAGGCATCTAGGACTTTCTTTTGGACGTCACTTTTCGGGTCATCCTGTACATCGAACAGGCAGCGAGATTCCTATAATCATTGCGTCGTTAAATTGTCGTTGTCATTATTATCATACTGGCCGGGTTTGTTGTTGTGAAAAGAACGTCAAAGAAGGCGGAACGGCAAAAAGCCGGCCGGCGAGTTCGAGCGGCGGAGCTGCTCACGTCATCGTTGCCGCGGCGCTGCCACTTGATAAAGATAATACGTACGCATGTACGTATACTTGAAGACAAACGTGTATGCCGCGTCGATAGATGAAATATACGAGCAACAGCTGGACCGTATACTCGCCGTGTTAACTCAGGATTTTTCTTTACGACACGCGCACCCACAGCCAGATCTCCCCCCTCGCCCCCATCCCCACCCCGCTACTGGCACACGCGTCCACTTGTGGACGTCCGCGTTCATATCTACATTGATGCATATGTATACCTATGTGTTCATTTGACATTCGATTCGCGTTGCGAATAAGGAATATATTTTTTTTCCTCGCCGAAGGCTTACACGTGCCCGTGATGCTCGAGCATAATTTTCTTTCTTCACGCGCTTTAACGGCGGGGTAAAGTTAATTCGGCGAAAAAAAGGCATGTTTTTAAGATTTTTTTTTTTGGCGTAACGAATAGTGTTCGTTTATTGAAAAATTTACATATAATAAAGTAACATTTGAACAATATTCTCCTAAATTTGCATTGCAAAATATTCAAAATTGAGCGAGTGAAAATTAAACCCCGGAGGCGCCTCGAAAAAAAGTTGGTTTGCGGTGTGCACCATAACTTGCAACAGAATCATTTGAAACAAAAAAATCAAAATGTATTTGTTAAAGGAGATGTTTCTCGAGGTAACGACGGGAGGATTTTTTTTTTTTTTCGATTTTTCGATTTTTCGTAGCACTTGGGAGCCAAAAACCCGATTTTCGCTTAAAAAATCGGCTAATTTGTTGTTGAAAAATTAGTAATTATTAAAAAAAACAAAAGAGCTCTCGACAATACTTGGTGAATTATGTGAAGAAGTACTGTGCAAAATTTCAAAGCGATTGGTCCAGTAGATTTTGAGTTATCGTGCACACGGACTTCAAATTAGACAAGTCTCAGAAAAACGATTTGAAAAACGCAGAAGAGAAGAGAACGGCATGGAGCAACAGACGCTCAAATACTCATAACTTCGTCAATTTTACTCCGATCGACTTGAAATTTTAACACAATATTCTTGATATATTATGCATTCATTTAAAAAATTAAACAAAAATGAAAAAAAAAATGTGAATACTTTACCCCGCCCTTAACGGGAGGCTACCCGTCGAGAGCTATGAAAAATGCACGAACTTCGGGAATTCTTTTTTCATGCAAAATAAATACTTTTGAAAATGGGTATCAACGTATTTTATCCTTCTATCAATGGAGAGTAAATTACAATTTTATTTATGAAACAAAATCCAAAATGGCGACTCCAGCTCGCGTCGGATGAAGCGTTGCACGGCGTGTTGTGATCCGCGCGGGGCTCTCCGCAGCCGTGCCAGATCGTTGGAAACGAAAAAAACGGATTGGAAATTATTAAACTGGACGCAATTTGGGGCGGCCTTGGCGTTTTTTGTTTTCGGAAAAATCCCTGGATCACAAAATGGCAGCCGTTTGAAAAAAAAACGCAATTTTTTTTGTCGTATATTTTTGCTTCAACGGATGAAACAAATATTTTTAAATGAATTTTTGACAAAAATCGCTTCCTCGTGGCCCCCGCAAATTGAATTTCCTTTTAATTGCGCAAAGCTTCATCCGAATGCTGCTTTCAGAAAACCCATTTAAGATTTAACTTTACAAAAAATCGTGTTTAATGTTTATTTTTGGCAACCCAAACAAACAGACCCCCGTGATCTAAACACTTTGAGGACGCGAAATATCTTTTAAAAAATCGAATTTTTCATCGTCGTGTACGGTAAACTGTTTTTAAGGCCGGAGCCTGAATTAGAGTCCAAAAAAGCGTTTTTTTTTCGGGAATTTTTTTAGACGGGAAAAAACAAGTTAGCCCAGTAAACATTTAGCTATCTTTTCATGTATATTTGAATTGTAAAAAAACAAATTTCCAACATGAAACAATAAATAACTGCAGATTTATCAGCCTATTCCATGTGCGTCCTGCCAAGTCCCCAATTGTCAAGAAAAATGCAGCTTGTAATTCTTGACTAAAACAAAAAAACCAAATAAAACTTTCAATTGTCATATATTTTTCTTCTGGATGAATTAAGAAAATGCTGAAAAAATCGTCAAATTATAACTTTTCTCGGGTTAGAAAAAAAAAATGTGTTGAAAAACACTTTAACCTGTTGCAAAAGTTATTTAAAAAGATTTTGTCAACGATTTTTTAAATTCACTCAGAAGGGATTTTCATACTGGAGAAAATAAACTTTGGTTTGATTCAATAGGTCGTTTAGTTTTTTCGCTATCGTGCCCGCGACTTTAAAAAATTGGTTATAATGAAAACTGGAGAAAACGCGCTTTAAAGTTTTCAATTGGAAGAAATATCAATATCGAAAACTAATCGCTTCTCAGCTTTTGGCATTGTATCTTCGAAAATATTTACAATTGGCCTCTGTAACTTTGTAAATGTATTCTTGAATAGTTTATCGATTTAAGTAATTTGAAGAAAAAAAAACGATTTTTCGAACCTTATAATTTTTTATTTTCCGGACCGGCCTTAACTCACAACGATAATAGTGATGGTAAGAATTTATTTCAGGCTCCGGACGATAATAGTAATAGTGAGAATTTTTTCGTTAAGGCTCTGGCCTTAACTCACAACGATAATAGTGATAGTAAGAAAGAACAAAATAATAGTCATGATAGTAACAACAATAATAAAAATATTAGATTGAGGTCGCGTTGCAGAGAGGAATTAGAGCGCAACAATTGAAGCTAATTGCTTCCTCGCGGTTGTTACTGCGCCAACGAAGCTGGACAAGTACACGAGAGAGAGAGAGAGAGAGAGAGAGAGAGAGAGAGAGAGAGAGAGAAAGGGAGAGAGAGAGAAAAGCAAAGATAAGAGAGAGTAGACACACCGAGTAGATTCGGTCCATGAAGAGTGACAAAAGTTCCTCGACGCCATTTCTGACCCTATCGTTTACGCGTTCTTAAGGCTTCGTACTTCCACGTCCACTCTACAGGGTTACCATGTACCACGGCTTCGTACCACATGGTCACGCCCTCTAGTGGCCGGGAGCCGCTGAATATCCTAAATAACCAAATTCACAGCATAGATGTCGAAAAAAAAAAAAACGTCGCTGCAAACCAACGATTCAACGTGCATAAATTAATATACGGGGAAATTTCGCACCCACCAGACACCGTATCCCGACCATGCCATAGTCCCAAAACCGATAGCGTCTATTTTTTCAGGGACTCAAAATACAATAAATACAATTACGACCGATTACGTGTAGCGTTGTGAAAAATCGCAGATGGGTTTTGACGTTTTTTTTTTTCAACCGAACTTTAGTTAACATTTTTCACGGTTTTTGAGGTTTCTTAGTAACAGCATTGCTGGTTTTTTTTTCTATTTTTTAAAACGTCAGTGAAGAATTTCGCTGCATGGAATTTTCGTTGTTCAGTTTTTTTCAAATAGTGATTTTTCAAATTTAGATTTATTATCATGGATTATATTAATCGTTTTAATTATTTATATTGTGAATTATATGAATTATTTTATTAATTATACTAATTTATTTTTCGTTAATTATATTATTTTTCTTTATTATTTAAAATGTATTTATTATTATTTGAAATAATGATTTTTATCGTTGTATACGAGAGACATTTGCCTCTACCGGTATAGCGGTTTAACGGACGTCGTCGTGCATTTCGAGAAAGGAAATACCTCCCTCGCACCTTTTTTGTGCACCGTGCACCGTAAATAGTGTCTGGTTGATTGGCATGAGCGTATTATATATATACGCAATATACATACAAATCAATACGCACACACACACACACACACACACACACACACACACACACACACACACACACACACACACACACACACACACACACACACACACACACACACATGTCGATTGGCAAACCTCAGATGGGACCTTGAATACAGAACCGTGATCGAGCCGAGAGCAAATACTCGATAACGCTATTACACCGTAAATTACGCGTATATATGTATATATAGATATAGCTATACGTTCGCACGTTGACGTGCAGGATAGCAGACCCTCGAGCACAAAATCAGTTATTTATCGATCAATTTTATTTCTATTTTTTTGCAAAATCGCGAGCGTGTGAAAAATCGATAGAAATACAAGAGCAAAAAAAAGCGACGAGACAATTTGGCGAACTCTGGCGGTAAGCAGCGTTGGCTTGAGCCGATACTTGGATGGATGAAAGCTCGACCGCGCGGTGGCTTGCGCGCCGCTTACCGAGCGAGAGGCAAGTTTACTGTGATTATGCATTTGTGATGGCGCGGGTGTAATTTTACCGTGTCCGTGCGCAAGATATCTCGCCAAGGGGACGGAAATTAGCAACATTTTGAAATAATTCGCGCGTCGCTTTTAGGGCATGAGGGATAGGTGGAGTTTTTATTTGACTCGTTTTATGGGGCATTCGTTAGCGATTGCCATCTTTCTCTACCGATCTCTTTACCGATCTCTCAACTGATCGCGTTACCGATCTCTCAATCGATCACTTTACCGATCTCTTTACCAATCTCTTGCCCTCTTTACCGATCTCCAGCTCTTTTTACCGATCTCTCGCTCTCTTTACCGATCACTCGCTCTCTTTACCGATCTCTCGCGCGCTTTACCGATCCCCCCCTCTCTCTCTCGCTCTCCCTCTCTCTTTCTCTTTCAATCTCTCTCTATTGCATTCACTATAGTTTATATCTATGAAAAGCACCAAAAGTTTCCTTTTTCAAATCTTCGACTCATTATCAAATTTTTTGGCAGACTCGCGTCACGAGAGTCACTGAAACATTTTTTTCTAAGCTCTCTTTACTGATTACTTTACCGATCTCTTAACCGATCACTTTACCGATCTCTCAACCGATCTCTTTACCAAACTCTCGCTCTCCCTTTACCGATCTCTCGCTCTCCCTTTACCGATCTCTTGCTCTTTTTACCGATCTTCCGCTCTCTTTACCGATCTCTTGCTCTTTTTACCGATCGTCCGCTCTCTTTACCGATCTCTTGCTCTTTTTACCGATCTTCCGCTCTCTTTACCGATCTCTTGCTCTTTTTACCGATCTTCCGCTCTCTTTACCGATCTCTTGCTCTTTTTACCGATCTTCCGCTCTCTTTACCGATCTCCCACTGTCTCTCTTTCTCTCCCAATCTCTATCGCATTCATTATAGATTATATCTATGAAAAGCACCCGAAGTTTACTTTTAAAAATCTTTGACTTGTAATCATCTAACTTTTTTGGTAGACTCGCGTCACGAGAGTCACCGAAACTTTTTTCTAATTCTTTTTTAAGCTCTCCAGCCAGCATCTGCAAAAATATTAAAGATGGCGACAAAAATGAAAAATAAAATGTTTTCTTGCTTTCAAATGACGCAAACTTCAAGATCATATCTGTTTTTCTCTCTCTCTCTCTTCTTGTCTGTACGTGCTCGGCTTTTCGTGAAGTGCAATCGTTGCAACCGTTCGGGAGGGGGCGCGGGTGTAAAGTGTCCGCGGCCCCGTGAGCCTCGCCCCTCCTCACTTTCCCCGTGCCACCGACGCCTCGCGTTCTCCTGCGAGAAAATCGCGCGGGGCATCGAGCCAATTGCGAAAGAGTTCTTGCGAGGCTCGAGCGCGCGTGCCGGTATGGCAACCCGGAATCTCCGATAATCGCGGAGCCCCCGCGCGCACCAACGCGATCGGGCGCACTTTTTTTTCTTTTTTACACACCGCACACCTGCACCGAGAGACCGCTTTATATCGAGGAACGATTGTTGTCTCTTCTCCTTGTTTTGTAGATGTTTTTTTTTGGCCTCTTGCGGCAACCCCGCCGCCCTCTTTCTTCTCTCTTTTCTTTCGCTCGCTCGCTTCCGGCGCGCGAAAATCCAAACAAATTAGACGTGCCACTGGATTATTCAATTGGAGCTGTCGAAGTTTGGAAAGTCGTTGGATTTCGAGACACTTGACATTCGAGTAGAGCAGAATATTTATGGCGTTAAAATTTGCATTGTTGGAATTATATTTTAATTTTCGTATCTTTGTTCTTATTCGAAATATTTTCTTGCAAATTTATACTGTAGATCGATGAATAGGTAAATGAAAAATTTTTGCTGGTTTTTGAAATTCTTTTTTATATTTTAATTTTCGTATTCTTATTGTTATTCCAAATATTTTGCAAGGTTTTTTTTTATATTTTAATTTTCGTGTTTTTATTATTATTCGAAATATTTTCTTGCAAATTTATATTATAGATCGATAAATAAGTGTGTTGAAAAATTGTCGACGGATTTTTGGATTCTTTTTTATATTTTCATTTTCGTTTTCTTGTTTGTTATTGGAAATATTTTCTTGCAAATTTATATTGTAGATCGACGGATAAGTATCTTGAAACATTTTCGAGCGATTTTTTTTCGGCAAAATTTACCGAAATAAGTTAAGGAAATTTGGAAATATTCGTTTTCACTGCATTCCAACGATGCAAACTTCAACGTCATGAATATGTGAATTTAGTACTTTTTTCCTTCAGTCACTTCTCAGTCGTTTCTTGTCACGTTACGAGCATTTAAAATGGCGCATTTGAACTCAAATGGATATTTGAACTCAAGTTGAGTTTGGAGATTTTATTCGATTCTTTATATTCGCAATATTTAATATCAAATAAAAAATTCGGTAACGGTAAAAAATGAAAAATATGACATTACCCGAGACACAGCTACTTCCATGGGTCCGAAATTTCATAATTTTTGCATTTTTGTGTTCAATTCTCCATTAAGGCACTCACGAACCCGAATATTTAACAATTAAATCATTTTCGTAAAAAATGAATTATTTTCGTTAAAAAATGAATTATTTTCGTAAAAAATGAATTATTTTCGTAAAAAATGAATTATTTTCGTAAAAAATGAATTATTTTCGTAAAAAAATGAATTATTTTCGTAAAAAATGAATTATTTTCGTAAAAACACATTTCAGCATACCGGCAAAGTTTCACGCCGTTATCGAACTTTTAACAAAAAAACAAATTACGTTTCTAAAAATCGTCTGATTTATACGGCACTTCACGAAGATAACACGCAGGCCCCATTTCTATCTAATAATTTATACACTAAATAATTCTCGATGTCCAATAAAAACTCCTCTACGCGTGTAAACAATTCTAAAGATTTCGCAGCGACAAAAAAATCCCGTGATCACCGAATGTTCAAAGAAAATATTAACGATAAAACTTGAAAAAAATCGACTAGCAGAAGAATTTTCGTAGCTACGAAATTTTCAGAAAACATGTAAAAATGTCTAAACCTACTAAATTCGCGGGAATTTTTTTATTCCGATGTATCATTGGGTATAATAATTGATTTTAACTTATTTTTCTATTAAGCGCCAGTGTAAGGAATGCCTTAACGAAAAGAGAGAAAAAATGCAACAAATCTGGAAACAGAATTTAAACGCTTAACTTCTATGTGTTTTTTATAATTCTCGTGATGCTGATGACAAGATTTTGTAGCGAATGCTTGTTTGGCCATTCTTTTGAATTTGTTTTGGGCTCGGGAAGGATAAAGGACGGAAAAAGTCGTGGCTAAAGGAAACAAGATTTATATCTATTTGACTTGTCTTCTTAGAGTTATGGTTTAAGTATGGGTGCGTCTACTCCATTGGATATTAGTTGAGAGACAGAGAGAGAAAGAGAGAGAGAGAGAGAGAGAGAGAAGGTGATTTTCGCGATCATGCGCGATGTGTTTATGTACGTCTCAATTACAAAACAATTAACCGCGAAGCCTCACTACCTCTCTCTCTCTCTCTCTCTCTCTCTCTCTCTCTCTCTCTCTCTCTCTCTCTCCGTCTCTCTCTTCTCTCTAATTCTCTCTTGCCGTCTTTTTCCACATCGTTGAATAGAAAGGCGTGTATCTTCCCGTCCTCCCCCTCCTGTCCCCCTGACAAATAATAATCGCGCCTTTCCCGCGGATATTTTACTCTTAAATTTCCTTTTTAACTGGCAACACGTGCAAATCGCGATTCCCGTTAGCCTCTCCGCTGTATCGAGGCCAGATTAGATACGCAAACAAATTAACGCCCGTGTATGCGTGTGCGTATATATTCTCACACGTGTTACCGCTCGCGAGCTTTTCCGGATTAACGAGCGTCAAAATCATCATCCTTGATAACACCCTCGTAACTCATCATAAATCACTGTACTCGTTGCCCCTGAAGTAAGGATGGGCCCAAAGTATTTTTTTATTTTTTCTTCTCGATTTTTTAATTTTCCATAATTTCTTGCACATTTCCACCCTCGTTGATTAAAAAACAAAATATCGTAAATTGAATTTTTCATGTTTTCGACCACCCGGAGGCCTTATCGAGGGTTTGATAATTTTCGCGAAGCTGCGGGGGAAATCTCGTTGCGCCGTTTTTCAGATTGGCATTCGGTCTGAGTGAATTACACGGCTATGTGCACGCGCCTGATATTTTATTATTCCGTAAAGAGATCCCGAATGGAGTTTTTTTAACGCCGTAGGTCGTTTCTATGGTCTTCGAATTTGCATCGTTGGAACGCGGCGAAAATTCTTTTTTTTATTTCTTCATTTTTTTTTCATTTTCACCACTATATCTTAAGGAGACTGCTCAGGATCTTTGCGTGCCAGGCGACAAGAGGGCGACATTTTTTTTTTTTCGTTATCCAAAATCCTCTTTGACAGATTTAGGCTGTAGGTCCATATGAGGATCTTAACATCGTTGGAATGCAACGAAAAGTCTTTCTTTTTTTCACTTATCTCGCTTTTTATTGCTATTCAATATCATTATTGACATATTTAGGTTGTAGGTCTTTAATGAGGATCTTAACATCGTTGGAATGCAACGAAAATTCTTTATTTTTTTTCACTTCTCTTCCTTTTTATTGCTATTCAATATCATTATTGACAGATTTAGGTTGTAGGTCCATATGAGGATCTTAACATCGTTGGAATGCAACGAAAAGTCTTTCTTTTTTTTTTCGTTTCTCTTCATTTTTATTGTTAGCCAAAATCATCTTTGACAGAGTTCGGTTGTAGGTCTCTATGAGGATCTTAACATCGTTGGAATGCAACGAAAATTCTTCTTTTTTTCGTTTCTCTTCACTTATATTGTTGTCTGAATAATTCTTGACAGACTTAGGCTGTAGTTCGATATTATTTAAAATCAACAATTCGTTTGTAGAAATAACGAAGAACTGTCATTAAGACGGCGCTGAAAGCCTTAAATTACACAGATATACCGGATTCGAAATTTCCTTTCTCTATATATGTATAATAATAATGTATAATAATAATTATATATATAAGTTGAATGCGGTTAGTCAAGCCGATATTCCTGTTGCACGTACGCGGAAAACACGAATCCCGCTCTCCCGCGGAGGGTCACACGTACACACGAGGAAGAAAACTCGTTCATTATCTAGCGCGATGGAAACAGATAAGATAAATACGAAAGATCATAAATATAAAAATAATGAGAAACAAGTGATCCGACATTTTCAACGCGAAATCCCAAACAAAAGAGAGCGCGCGAATTTATCTGTTAATTAATTGGGCGGAAGTATAGACGGAGCCGAAGCTCCGATTGGGCCCACATTAATTTCGCTAATTTTGATCCGAGATAAAACGATTAAAACGGACTTTTATTTCAATTTATCATAAGATGAAATGATGAAACAGAAACGGGAGATCGTTGAATATCGAGAAGACAAACCTTTTTTTTTAATAATTAAAGAAACTTAGTTCTCATAATTTTCGATGTGCAATATAAAGTTGCACATGGAAAATTACTAAGAACCAATAAAAATTCATATAAACAATCGGATTTTCAGTTCCTATCTGCCATGGTGAATTTAGAATATATAAATGTGAAATTTTATAATTAAGTGACGGTAAAAACAAAATTAAAGATACTGCCATCAATTAAAGATACTGCCAAAAAGGGAAGCAGACGAAAAGGAATTCAGTTTTTTTTTTCTGGGAGACCGCGAAATTTATTTTTCAATTCGATTCTCCGTCTGCCATGTTGAATTTCGGAAATGTAATGACGAATTGAAAGCTCCAGTGACGGTAAAAACGGAATTAACGATACTGGAAGAAAGAAAAAAGAAGCGGACGTATTCAGATTCTTTTTGTTCGGGGTGACCGCAAACCTTGTGCAATCTTATTTTTCAGTTCGATTCACCGTCTCGTAGAATTTGAATTTTTTTTTATCGAGGGAGGAAAAGGAGGTTTTCGAAAAACCGCAAAAATACAAAAATTTCTCGCGCGTTCTCGATTGTCTCACCGCGGTGTTTTGCTCGTCTGAACTTCCGGTAGATTGCTGGCTTGATGTGGTCAACGTATAAATTTACGTACGCGCTTGAATCCTTGCTCTTTTATCTCTTCACTCGTATCATGGCGTTTATATATATATATATATATATATATATATATATATATATATATATATATATATAAACACACACGTGTATAACGGAAGATCGGCCCTCGTATTGTAATAATGCGCAAGTGTGACGTAACGAGAGAGTGCAGCGAGCGCGGATGCACCAAACAACAGCATACGAACACACGCGCGCCCATCATGCACATAGCACGAGCGAGCAAGTTGCACGTGGCCGTAAATAACGATCGATAAGGCGACCTTGCACTCTGGCAAGGTAAAACACATATACAGGGTGTCCCATTTCATTATTTTCACTCGCCAATGCTACCGAAAGTGTGCATCGTTTGAAAAAAAAGGTTCTCCAACGAAACTCACGCTGTTTCGAGGGCCACAATGAACTATGGACACACGTATCTATTTGGAAGATTACCGTGATAATAATAATACCGTAACCACTACTTACACCGTTTCGTAAAACAGAGTTTCGAGACAATGGCAGTAAAAGGAACGATAAATCTGACGCTTTACAAAAATCGCGATGACTGGGTGAAATTTTGGAACTTTTACAAAATCTTTGCTGCAAATCAAAGTTAAGATCATAGGCTGTAGAAATTGATATTCCTGAAATTGATACGCGTTCTTTAAGGGGAGGGTAGGGGTTTAAGGGGAGGGTAGGCGTGAAAAAAAGACACTTTTTTGCGAATTTTTTTCATATGTATGGATAGAGTAAATTTATTGAAATCTTTTGTACATTATTAAGTGTAATTTCAAGAACATTCTGTGAAATTTGTACGCGAAAATATCCACGAACAAACCGGTGACGAAGCTTTTCCAAGAACGCCTTTGGAAAAACACGATTCGCGGTGTTCACTGTATCTCAGCTGGAAATTATTTGAAATCAAGTACCATTAAAATTTAGTCAAAGTATCATCAAATCCTCCCCCCAACGGTCTTTGATACGTTTTTTTTCATTTCTAAATTTTTGGTGGTCATGTAAAGTGAAAAGTGCTATTTTTCGCGAAAAATTCCGCCATTTTGGGGGTGGAAAACCCCCTCAATGTAAAAAAAACTCAAACTAACCATTGGGGGGAGGTATTTTGTATGTAGAAAGTGTGTATCAAGTTCGAAATAAATCGGTCATGTAGTTTTCAAATGGCAGTGAACACGGACTTTGAAAAAGTGGTTTCGAGAAAAACGCGTTTGAAGTTTAGAGAAGTCGGAGCTACAGTGTTAGAGGAGCGGGACTAAATAGTCAATAACTTCGAGAGTTTTGCTCTGATTGACTTCAAATTTTGGGATTATATTCTTGAAATATTTAACTATAAGAAAAGACAACAAAATCGATTTTTCAAGAGTGCAAACCCCTAGCCTCCCCTTGAAATACTCATCAGAAATCTATAGCCCAAATTCGCGGGATAAAATTTTCGGTGACGAAGAAACTGAAGAAATGAAAAAAAAATAGAAAGACAACTTTTGTTTTATCCAACGATGAAAACTCCAACGCCGTCTATAAAAGTATCACAAAATTCGTATTTTTAAATTTTAAGCTTATATGCAGAACCTTTAAGGGGTAAGGCTACTGTAACGGCCCAAAAAAAAAGTTTTTTTCACGAATTTTTTGCTCCCGAAATTGAAGGTATTTGAAAAAAAACTTTTAATGGTGTTATCGGGCATACATTAAACTTTATTATAACATTTTTTTACAGTAAAAAAAAAACAAAATGGCGGTTCCACAGCTATCTTCCCGGGACATGTTTTGCTTCCAGGGCTCCGCGGCACGCAGCACCACTGGTGCACTTTTGAATCTAGAACAAAAAAAAAACCATTAATCTAGAGGGCTATAGCTAGAGAATGTCGATCGGATTTTAAAAAGTATCAATTTTTGTGGATTTGGCGTGCGTTTGAAAAAAAAAATTGATTTTTGACGAAAAAAACGGCAAGTTTTTTGTTAATAAAAAATCAATAAATAAAGTTCTTGAAAATTCCGATCGACATTCTCAAGATAATGTAAATGTTCACATCTGGTTAAAATTTCAAGTAAAAAAAATGAAAATTGTTCGAGTTATGCTGCGTGCCATTTTGAAAAACCATGTTTCGAGAAAAACGCGTTTAAAGTTTTGCGAATAGTTTTTTATTGGAAAAAATTGAAAAAAGAAGTTTCGGAGAAACTTAAACTATTTTTTATTTTAAACTTAAACTATTTTTTAAGCCAATAAAAAAAAATCGATTTTTCAAAAAATGTACAGTGGCCTTACCCCTTAAGTAGTGCATATGAGGGTCTGTGCTTCCTAATTTACCACAACGGTATAATAATTGAAAAAAAAAAACATTTTTCAATTCATTTTGTTGGATAAAGAATTTACTTATAAAGAATATACTTATAAAGAATTACTTATAATGATTTACTTATAAAGATTTACTTATGAAGAATTTACTTATGAAGAATTTATTTATAATTAATTATTTATTAATTATTAATTATTTATAATTATTTATAATTTCACTTGTAATTAAATTTATAGGGGATGTATAGGGAATAACAAAAAACAAAGGAAAATCCCAAGGGCCCTGGCCCTGAACATTCGAACCAAATCACTTCGTAAGCGAGTTTCAATCGAACGCTTTATCTCAGTCCTATCGCATCGATGTCTCAATGCACGTGTGTCCGGGCAAGCTCACTTCCTGTACTCTCGAAGCCCATAATTATTTCGAAAAAAAAAAAAAAAAAAGAAACGTAGCTGCGTAAAGGAAACAATACATACACTCGTTGCATGTACACGCGGGGAAAATTGCTCGCGGCTTTTCTCACACCGGTAAAACACGTTGTTCCATACCGATTTTACTCGTGTACTAAAATGTTCGCGGCTTCTCGGCTGAATTGCACATACGCGAGAACATATTATTGTCTTTTGCATTTGTGTGTGCGTACGTATGTGTGTTTATATCGTTATAACTCGGGAAAATTGGCGCGTGGCGCACCCTACGTCTCTACACTCATATATCGGGTGTCCCGATCGTACAGCTACTTTGAGACTCGAAGTGAAAAATTCTCGGATCAGTCCTGACTGGGTTTGAGGTTTGTCCCATTTGGGTAGCTGAATTGTCCGATGGATTTTAAAAATTGCATACGAAAATATTACAGGTGCCTTGTATATTGCGCACCATAATTGCAGGTCAGGTGTAATGGAACAAAAAAAAAAATCATTAAAAATGCCTAGTAAAACGTGCATTTTTGGGGATTTTTTTTTTCCATCGCCGATTACGAATTTAACATGAGAATAAAGTTTGCATCGTTGGATCGCAACGAAAATGAATACTTATGAATTTCTTTTTACTTCTAACGGCCAAATTTGCCTACAAAAAACCCTTAATTACTTGCTAAGAAAATTACTCAAAGATTCACAGTATAACTGATAAGAAAGGATTCTTCATATTGATAAAAATAAAGAAATAAAAATCTATTTTTCAAAGAAATTAGAACTTCAGTTGCATTCCAACGATGCAAACTTCAATACCATAATTTGATGTTAAATGTCTTGAATACAAAACGACGAATCAAAATGCGAAGAGTTGAAAAATACTAAATTTCGATTTTTCAAATATCTTATATTTTTTT